>PVKB01002117.1:0-318922 GCA_004027205.1 Ctenodactylus gundi
TATTTCTAGTCTTTTGAGAGATCTCCATACTGCTTTCCAGACTGGTTGTACGAATTTACATTCCTACCACCAGTACAGGAGGGTTCCTTTCTCCCCACAGCCAGGCCAGCACTGATTGCTATTTGAATTGTTGATGTAGGCCTTTCTCTCTGGGGTGTGAGCTACATTCTTAATTTTTTTTTCAAGACAGGATCTCACTACGGTGCTCAGCTGAGGTCAAACTGGGGATCCTCCTGCCTCAGCCTCCGAGGTTGGGTAGGGGGTGGACTACAAGCCTGTGCCACCTGAATCAGCATAAGACATTTAGGAAAGCTTAGTACTTGGGAACAAAGCAGGCATATTGATGGTTCGAGCCCAGCCTGGGCACTTTAACAAGATCATGTCTCAAAATAAACTAAAAGGAAAAAAGGGGTGTTTGGGGGGAACTGGGGATGCAGCTTTGTGCAAGCACCCTGGGTCCAATCACCAGTTTGGTGAAAGCAAACAAATAAAAAAGGACACTGGTGAAAATTATCTGATACTATCGAAGAGACACACTCCTATCCTAATGAAGTCAGGCAGGCCTAGCGCGGGGGTCTCCATCCCTGGCCCGTGGCCTGTTAGGGACTGAGCTACACTGTGGGAGATGAGTAGCTGGCCAGTGAGTGGAGGTCCATCTGTATTTACAGCCTCTCCCCATCGCTCACATTGCCCCTCGAGCTCCACCTCCCGACAGAGCAGTAGAACTGGTCCCTCATACAAAAGAGGTTGGTGGTCAATGGCCTAGAGGTTGTCCTGAGGATTTAGCTGCTTCTCCACAGTGGCCTTTGCTAGCCCACTTCTGGGAGGTGTGGGGTGGGGTTGGCAGTAGAGAGCCCAGTTCAGGGGGCTGGAACTGTAAGACTAGTTTCTTTCAAGGTTAGGGTGAGTTAGAAACAGATTGAGGGCAGCTTACCATTTCATTTTATGGCTATAATTTTCTTTTCCATTCCCAGCCCTTTAAAAAAATCTTTTATTTTGGGACAGGGCCTAAGTTGAGGCTGAGCTTAAACTTGGCATTCCTCTGCCTCAGCTTCCCAGAGTGCTGGGATCCAGACTTGCACCCCTTCACCTGATGTGACCGTTGGAGGGGTTCTGTCAACTTGAAGAGACTAGGGAAGGCCCAGGGAAGAGCTTACAGGTGTGTAACAGGTGTGAAAGACTGTGGGCCAGTGAATGAGGGGAGAACACCTACCCCAGATGTGGGTGGCCCGACTGGCAGCTTGAGCAAAATAAAAAGAAAGGGATAAGAAAGATTGCTACAGCTCTTCCTGGGAAAGTTCTAGTCTTCATGGTTGTCACCAGACACAGCCTTCCTCCTGTCTACATATCACTGATCTTCATCACAGATTCACTCCAGTCTCTGATCTCACCATGACTTTTACAACAACGATGATTTGCAGCAGATTCCGGCTGCCAGCTCCGACAGGTGTTCTTCTGTCTCACGTCTGAGCAGCCAGGGGACCCTTCAGGCCTCACATGTGCAAGCCTCCATGTTGAACTAGCTCTCTCCTTGGATTTGTAATCCCTCCACATAAATTCCTTTTGTTTATAATTTCTATGGATTCTGCCTCTCTATGAATCCTAAGCAACACTCCTGGCTAGTCAGATCCTTCATCCTGTTTCCTTCCCTGTTTAGCTCATTTGTCCTGTCCCTTCAGGTTGGCCCCATGCTCTGGTGTGTGATCTGGACCGCGGGACCTCCACAGCTGGGCCTTCCGACACCCATGTGGAATCCCTCCTTCCTGTGGGTTACTGTTAGCACCCCTTCAGTGATGAACATGAGCTACTGCTACACAGAAAAACACGATGAACCCCAGAGCTACGGGGCTGAGTGGGAGAAGCAGACTCAAAGCAGTGCTGGTTGTGGGTAGTAATTACACATGCAGAGCTCAAACAGACAGAACAAGCAGTTAGGACCCTGCCTGGGAGGGGACGCTAGGGAGGCAGGCTGACAGTGTGTCACATCTTAACTTGGGTGGTGGCTACATGATGATTTTCACTGTTAAAAGTTCACCAGAATTAATTTTAATTGTTCATTTGAGACAGTCTTGCTGAGTTGGGCTCAAACTTGCAATTCTCCTGCCTCAGCCTCCAAAAGTGGTGAGATTACAGAACTGTGCCATGGGTCCGAGTACACTTATTTTAAAAACTCATCAGGCCAGGTAGGGTGGTGCATACCTGTGATCTTAGTACTTTGAGAAGATGAGGCAGGAGGGTTACAAATTTGAGCCTTGTCTGGGCAACTTGTGACTTAGAGAGACCATGTCTCAAAATTAAAAAAAAGAAAAAGGACCAGCCAGGGTTGTGCACCAGCATGAAGACCCGGCTTCAATCTCCAGTGTCAGACTAAAAACAAAAAACAAAAGTCAGGCAAAAAATAGGCATGATTATAATTTGTGACTTCTTAATATGTAAGACTTGAATTCTGGGATTTGTTCCAAATTATTGTACACTATTTTTTTTTTTTTTTGAGACAGGGTCTCACTGTGTAGTCCAGGCTGGTTTTGAACTCACTATGGAGCCCAGACTGGCCTTGGACTCAAGGCACTCCTCCTGCCTCAGCCTCCCCAAATGCTGAGATTACAGGCATGTGCCACCACGCCCAACTTATATGGTGCTGGAGATTCGAACTTGGGTACTTAGCGTTTGACTTAGTGCTTGCTAGGCAAGTACTTTAACGGCTGAGCGGTTCCTGCGGCCCTATTGTACACTCTTGGCTAGGCAAGTGATCTACCTCTGAGCTGCATCTCCACCACTGTAACATCATAGATTATTTTATTTTAAATAATTGCTTGATTATGGTACCGGGGCTCTCATCTAGGGTCTTTTCTCTGAGCTATGTCTGCAGCCCACTTTTTTTAGTTTTAATTTTGAGACAAAATCTCTCTAGGTGGCTAAGTTGTCTAGGCCCGGGCTCAAACTTGTGATCTTCCTGCCTCAGCCTTCTAGAATGCTGGGATTACAGGTCTGTACCACCAGGCTGAGCTTAGACAATTTTTTATGTTACAGTGTTATTTAATTAGTTTTAAATGTTATTTTTTCTTTTTATTTTCTTTGGCTTAATTTCACTTTCTGGACCATGAATACTGCAGTCTTTCAAAATAATTATTGGGTGACCACTAAAATTGGCAAAAATGGATCAAAATCAATTACATATTTGGTTTACTTTTACATTTTAAATGTAAAAATCTATTTATTTATTTTCTGGAACGAAGTCTCACTAAGTGGCTAAATTGCTCAAGCTGGCCTCACCCTCATGATCTTCTTGTCTCAGCTTCCCAAGTACTGGAATTAAATGTGCGACCCACCACGCCTGGCTCTAGTTTCATTTTTAAACATGGATTTTTGGTAGGTAAATATGACGGTTTAGAGAATGATCTCCAGATATTGTACAAAACAACACGAAGCTAACTATGTTTTATTTAGGGCGACCCTGGGACTGAGAGGCCAAATCGGTCGTCCCAATTGGTGGAGACGGCGGAAGTTGCTGCTTTTGCCTTCCGGCAGCCGCGCTGCCTCGTGTCCATGGCAACAGTGCCCGCTCAGCCTCCGCGCTTGTGGGTACGTCAGTCAGCTGTTGCTCTGGGACAACAGATGGCGTTTGGTCTGTGGGTCCTGTGCTCAAGGGTCTGGGCGCGGCTTCTTGGTCCCCGGGCATGCATGTGCCCCGAGGCACCTGGGCAACAGCCGCTTCCCAGCCTGCTGCAGGCCGCTCGCCGCCTCTCCACGCTCCGCTCCACGCGCAGGCCCTCAACATGGCCGCCGGCTTTGTCAAGCCCCTGAACCCAGGAACGGCGCCAGCTCCCGGCCCCTCCGCCGGGCCGACCTCGTCTCCGGAGGTGAGAAGGCCGTCGCAGGCTGTGCTCATCCTTGGGTGTCCCACGGCGCGGACACCAGGAGGGCGGGTGCGCTCCTGAGGTGTTTTCCACCGGGAGGGGACTGGCGGCCTCCCTGCTGTGGGCGGTGTGAAGTAGGGCCCGCTCTGTGACGTGGCTCAAAGCTGGTCCAATGGGCAAAAGCTAAAGAAAATCAACTGGGCTCTTAGAATTGGTGTCGGGAGCTGGGGCTGCCTTCTGAGATGGACCCCGGGGTGGGGTCTGGCTGCGCCAGGTCCCGTGGAGATCAGAAGTGGCTGATTCTGGGACCTGTGTGAAATACAGGCCCTCGTTTGTATTTTTGTGTTTATTGTTGATCAAGGGACAAGAAAAAACACCTGTTGCCCCTGCTCCTCTGGCCACGCCCCATTGGTACGATACCTGGCCTCGATGCTGTGGGCTGCATCACGATCTAAAGATGAAATCAAGTCTGCCTGTATCTGTACCCAGCTAAGTGTCTGGGTCGATTTCCACCACCTTAGCTTAATTTGGCCTGTTTTTGTACAATGGAACTTCTTATTTTAATGTTCTGGGGATCAAGCCTAGGGCTTTTATCTCGAGCCACATCTACAGCCCTTTTTCACTTTTGATTTTGAGACAAGGACTCATGAAGTTGCTAAGTTGCCCTGGCTCGACTTGAACTTAGGACCTTCCTGCCTCAGCCTCTTAGGGTGCTGAGTTTCTAGATGTGGGCCACCACACCCGGCTAGCACAGGCATTGTGGAAGGTGACCACACATTCTGGTGTGCCTGAGAAAGCTCCAGCTTATGCCTGTGGTCCCAGGATCATTATTACCAGTGTCCCCTTCCATTCTCTAAAATGCCGGGTTCAGATTGTCAAGCATATGGTTGCTAGCTTTAAAGAGGCTCTCATATCGACTTGGAGAGCCACGGGGAGGGCCACCTCCAGGAGGCAGCCTGCCATCCCTAAAGCTGAAACTCAGGGTGGGGGACCACAGAGGCTGCCGATGGGGTGAAACGTGCCCCGCGCCCGGTGATGAAGGCACCGCGCACTGAACAAGCCAGATGATGGAATGTGTGCCCACATGGTAGGCACCAGCGTACCATTTAGATGCAGGAGGAGGGAAAATTCAAGCCAGCCTGGGCAATTTAGTAAGACTTGTCTCAAAATCAAAACTTAAAAGGGTTGGGATAATTGGGGCTGGGAGTGCAGCTAGCTCAGAGGCTAATGGGCTTGCCCAGCATGCTCAAGGCCCTAGGTTTGATTCCTCAGCACCACATAAAATAATACTTATCTGGGTATAGGAGGCTGAGGCAGGAAGATTGCCATGAGTTCAAGGCCAGCCTGGGCTACATAGGGCTATGTAGTGAATTCAAGACCAGCCTGGACTACAGAGAGAGACTGTCTCAAAAAAAAAAAAAGTAAAGGAAAATAGGCCGAAGGAGTTGAGAGGCACATTATGAAGTAACAGATTATAGGGAGGATGTGGGTAGCAGGCTGAGTATAAGGAGTCATGAGGGAGGCGTGTAGAGGTTTTGGGGGCCTTTCAGAATCTTTTTGACTTTGTTTTCCTTAGGACCTAGATTAAAAATGGCCTTCAAAGAAACGGAAGGGAAAGGAAGCTAGAGAGTGGGTGGGGTTGGGCCTGTGGGGACAGCTCAGTGTGTCCGTGAGCACCGGTTCTAGGGACAGTGCCCCTAGGCTGACCCTCCCACTCTTTATAGAGCCCTGGACCTTCACACTGAACTATATACCCAGCTCATGTTTTATTTTTGATTTTGAAATATGATCTCACTGAGTTGCTAAGTTGCCCATACTGGACTCAAACTAGCAACCTTCCCCCCTCAGCTTCCCAGTGGTGCTGGGATTTCAAACCTGTGGCCACCAGACCCAGCTTTGACCTTGCCTTTGATTCGTGTGTGTGTTTAGACAGGATGCTCTGGTCAGCCACCTTCTCCACATGGGTGGCAGCACCCTGCACTGTGAGGACCCAGTGGGGTTGTGGCATGACTGTAGCACAGACCAAGGACCATCGTGACGTCTCAGTCGAGACTAGCGTGATCCAGTCCATTCGGTGGACTCAGTCTTCCCTTCACGTTAGAGCTTCAGTCACCCAGGCTCAGGAAATGTCTAACTGGCCTGGTGACAGTTCTAGCATGACTTACGTTCCTGGCAGCCTGGTGACACTGGATGCTTCTCCCACCCCTCCAGGCAGCTTCATCTGAACCCTCACGGTGTTCCCAGGTCCTAGGACGCTGCCTAGCACACAACCCCCAGGAAATGTGTTGGCCGGCTGCATGGACGCCTCACGTCTGCACCATGCTGGCTCCTGTGTCCCGTTCATTGGCCTTCTGAGTATTTGGCTTCCTTCCACGGCTTCTCGTCAGCATGCTGCTTCTTGTCTTACAGCCTTTGTTCCTGTGTTGCTGCTCCCCTGGCCAGACAGGGAATTTTCAGAAGGCAGGATTGCCCTGGCCTCACCGGTGCAGGCTGGAACCCCAGCAGCACTTTCAGGAAGGCCGTTGAGGCTACCCAAGGTTGGAGGACTGTGGCGTGTCTTAAACAGTCAGATATCAGATGCACACTTGTCTAGAGAGATACTTCCTAACTAGGATCGTATGTACAATGCTGTCTTCATATTGATGGGGCAGCCAAAAATGAATATTTGGCATGCTTCAGAGATGGCTGTCTGCTTTGGTTTTGGAGGCTGCCTGACGTGAAGGAAAGAACACTGGGCTTGGAGCTTCTGGCCCTGAACTTCTTGAGTAGGGCTTGGGAAGGTCAGAGAGACAACTCATCTTAAAGGTGTGATTATTATAGAGTAACATTAAATAGAAAAGAATCCATTGGGACATGGTAACACATGTCCCACTGCTCTGGAGGCTGAGGCAGGAGGATCACAAGTTTGAGACCAGTCTGGGGGACTTAGTGAGAGTCTGTCTCAAAATAAAACAAAAAATAGAGTTGGGGGTATAGATAAGTGTGTCTTGGGTTCAATCTCCAGTCCTGGAAGGAAGATAAAATCATCTAAGAAGTTTATTTGTGAAAAATGTTAGTTGAATTATAGAACCTGAGCTGCCAACTTTAAGTAATTATTTTTGTGCTGCAGGGATTGAAGGCAGGGCCTCTAGTATGCTAGGCCAGTGCTCCACCACTGAGCTGCACCGAGCTGCACCCAGCCAGAGTTACCAATTTTGACATGCAGAGTTTCAAAAGAACATGTGCAGTATGTTCTATTTTTGTAATCGCTGGGGGATGAGATTATGGGTAATTTTATTTTTTAATCTCGCCTGTCTGCACATCCTAATTTTGTTATTACCAGCTTTTAGAAAATGTTGACTTGGCTAAGTCGCTAAAAACCAAGCCCATAAGGTCACCCAATACAAATATAGTTACTGGGCTGGAGGAATGGTACAGCAGTTAAAGCAAGCTCAAGGCCCTGGTTTCGATTCCCCAGCACCACATAAACTGAGCCTGGTAGTGCACATCTATAATCCCCAGCACTTGGGAGGCTGAGGCAGGAGGATTGCCAAGTCCAAGGCTAGCCTGGGCTCCATAATGAGTTCAGGATGACCCTGGGCTATAGAATGAAACCCTATCTCAAAAAATGATTTATATTACACTGTAATATTTTAATTGCCCTTGAAAATCATTATCACAAATATCTGAGATTATGCAGTTGATGTATTTAAGTAATAGAATACTTAATAAAAGAGAATGATCAACATTGATTTTTAGGACATGTGGTTTCCCTGCCACAGTCTAGTAAGGCGCTTTGGTATGGCCTCTGGGGTGTGGTTAGTGGTAGGCTATCTGGCCTGGACTGAATCGCCTGTGGAAAACTAAGGTCCCTGCAGCTTTTCTCCTTTCCCTACTTTTAAGTTTATACAAAGAGAGGTAATTAAAATCAGACAAATTGTGAACTTTCTTTCCTTCCTTCCCTTTTTCTTTCTCTCCTTCCACCTTTTCTTCTTTCATACTGGGGACTGAACTCAGAACCCAACCTTTTTTTATTATTTTTTTATTTTGAGACAGGGTCTTACTTACTACCCAGGCTGGACTTAAACTTGTGATCTTCCTGCCTCAGCCTCCTAGAGTGCTGGTGTTGCAGGCCTGTACCACAATGCCGGGCTGTAAATCTACTTTTAAGCCTTGGTAAGTGTGTTAACATAGGACTAGGACTGACTTAGAAGGAGTAAGATGCAATCTGTGACCGTTTATATTTAACCTTCCCAGGGAATCCTTCAAGTTTTCCTGAATTTGACCCTCTCAGTTTGTACTCATTCTTCAAAAGACATGACTTAAAATTATTGTGAAAGCTAGGCCTGGTGGCACAGGCCTGTAGTCCCAGCACTCTGGGAGGCTAAGGCAGGAGGACTCAAGTTTGAACCTGGCCGGGCAATTTAGTGAATCAGCAAGACCTTGTCTCAGGTGTAGAGATGTAGCTCAGTACAGAGCTCTGTATTGGATCCCCAGTACTAACCAAAAGCAAATAAACAAAGTAAAATTACTGGCGAGTAGGACATACTTTAGTATACATGGTTATGTCTGTATCTTTTTTATTTTTTCCAGTACTGAAACTTGAACCCAGAACCTTCATATCAAGCTACATCCCTAGCCCATTTTTTAGTTTTGTTTTGCTAATTAAGTTGCCCAGGCAACTTACCTTTTGAAAAAAATTTTGACACTGGCACAAAACCTAGGCCATGTACATGCTGATCTGTGCTCTACCACGGTGCCCCCCTGGCTTCTTTTAAGCTGCTGATTATTCTGAGTTGCCGTGTTTGCATACCACGGTGACACTAGCTTTATTTGTCTGTCTGTCTGTTTACTTACGTACGGTACTGGGGACTGAACTCAGAGCCGTCACCCAGAGCCACATCCTCAGCCCATTTTTGCTTTGGGACAGAGTCTTGCTGAGTCACTGAATTGCCGGAGCTGGGCTTGAACTTGGGATCCTCATGTCTCCGTCTCCCACGGTGCTGGCACTTATAGGTCAGGGAGACCAAAGCCAATA
This sequence comes from Ctenodactylus gundi, assembly GCA_004027205.1. Lineage (NCBI taxonomy): Eukaryota > Metazoa > Chordata > Mammalia > Rodentia > Ctenodactylidae > Ctenodactylus > Ctenodactylus gundi. The sequence goes on from PVKB01002117.1 coordinate 8,875, forward strand.
GGACACTGCCTTTATGATGGTCCCTCTGCTTCCTTCTCACTGGGAACCCTGGGTCATCCCTGCAGCAGAGATGGCTTGGTAGAGCCTTCTCCGCACGCAGCCATACTCGTCACCAACTGTTCCTCTTTCCCTCTGTGGTCTGGAGATGTTTTTGCTCATATACATCTCTAAAAATAATTCTGAAAAATCGTGTAATAGCTTGCATAAGTTTTAGTGGATGTTTTAACATTTTGAAGGAATTTAGAAACCAGATTTTGAAAATATGCAATAAATTCATTATTCTCTTATTTTGAAAGTCTCAGCTAAGGGTAATTCGCCCTTCTCCACACTGAGCAATGTCTGGAGACATTTCCAGTGCTCACAGGGGTGTGTGTGTGTGTGTGTGTGTGTGTGTGTGTGTGTGTGTGTGTGTGTGTCTGCACATAGGAATGCGGATATCAGGGATGTTGCTCTGTGTCTATCAATGCACTAGAAAGCAGCAAATTGCAGGAAGGACTTCTCCAACCCCAAATGGCCACCGTGTTGAGCTTTGAGAAATTTTGGTTTGAAGATCTTCAAAGAAATCTCAATTTCACAGTAATGCTGTGCTCATCAACATCAATGAAAAAAAGTACACAAACTCTTCTACAGTATTGTTCCTTTATCTCCTTAAAAGTATATTTCCTCCTTTTTTCCCCCAAAGAATTTTATCTTGAGGAAATACATTTTTATGCTTGAATGCTGTATTAACTATAATTTAATTTTCAGGTACCCATCTGTGAGTGTAAATTGAAAAATTGTTTTCAAGTATTCTATGGCTGGAAGATTTTAGAGATTAATATTGGTCTTCCATATTGAGGTATTCTTAGAACTCAATCAGATCATCACAAACATATGACATTTGACAGATGAATTTTAAATACAGAGAAAGCTTTTGATTGAAATACACTTTTTTCTCTTTTTTTTTCGATTGTTGAGAATTGAGCCCAAGAAGTAGCAAACTATGTCTCCAGCCCTTTTTATTTTATTTTGAAACAAGATCTCAGTAAATTGCCCAAGCTGGCCTTGAATTTGTGATCCTCTTGCTTTAAACTTTCAAGTAACTGGGATTATAGGCATGTGCCACCATACCCTGAAAAAATACCTTCCCCACCCCGATTCTCTCTCGTCTGTATGGTCCTGAGGATTGAGCCCAGAGCCTTCGTATTGAGCTACAACCTCAGCCCTTTCTAGCTTTTGTTTTGAAACAAGGTCTCCCTAAATCATTAGGTTGCTCGGGCTGGGCCCAAACTTGTGATCCTTCTGCCTCAGACTCCCAGAGTGCTGGGATTACGGGCCCACACCACTAGGCCTGCCTGAAATCCACCTCTTTATGGGATGACTGGGCAGGGAGGGACCTGGGAGGTAAAAGTGTTTGGCAAAGTGGAGGCTTTCATCCTGGGGGTAGGCGGGAGGTGCCTTGGAGGTAAGGAGGGAGAACCTTCTGTTGTGAGCCATCCACTGTGAACTCGGGGGAGGAAAAGAGAATTAGCATGAGATTTTCTCATGACGATTAATTTTAGAGGAGAAAACATATGGCCACTGAAGACTTTGAAATGAATTTTCTTCAAACGCTGTGTGCCCACGTACCCTCTGGAAAGACTTTGTGTTCCCGTGGAGGGATTCATACACCAGCTTGACTTGACTCACTGGTCTCCGAGTAGCTAGGCAACTCTTGAATGATTCAGAAGGCTTTTGTACAGAGCTGACACATGTCAGAGGAAGCTAATCCTGTGTATATCATAAATACTGTATCAGTAAAGAACATAGAATCGTATAGTTGGAATGGAGACAGCGTAGCATCATAGTTGAGAGTTCTTGCCCTCGAGTCCTGTTCTCTAACCCCAACAGCTGTGTGAGTGGAGGTAAATTGTAGCCTGCTCTGAGACACAATTTTCCCACCTTTATGCTGGAACTGAAAATAGATTCTTTATTGGCCTGTGAGATTTAAATCGGGTTATGCACACAAAGCACTTAGTAAAATACAAAGCCCAACATAACTAGGCATGCAATAAATATTTATTTATTTTTTTAAATTGTGAAAGAGGGTCTCTCTAAGTTCTTAGTTGCCCAGTCTGTGCTCCAACTTGCGATTTTTCTAGAGAGATAGGATTACAGGCAACTTGTTTAGATATTATCGAAGGCTGGGAATGTAGCTCAGTGGCAGAGTGTTTGCCTAACATGCATGAGGCCTTGGGATGTATTTCTGGTACTGTAAAAAACAAACAAACAAAAAACATTGGCACCTTTGGAATATAAGGTGTTTATTTATTTAACAACAGACACAGAAAAGTGATAGAATAATTATTTCAGTCTCTTATTTCCTGGTTCTTCTGTGTATGAGTTGCTGGATCCAGCTGCCCTGATCTTATGAGCAGCCTGCAGGTCTTTGCGATTCCTACTGAGTTCTGGAAGCCCTAGGCTCACAACCACCAACCCACTATCATATCCTGGTCAGCCTCACAAGGACAAAAGTAAACGCAGAAGAATAGGCTCTGAAAGGGTCAAACCCTGAATGTCTAAAGTTCTTTTCAGTGTTCTCGGAACATCTTCTAGGAGTGGTGAGAGGTAGATGGATGGCATTTGGCATTTGGTTATCTGTGGGGTCACTGGCACAAAACACACGTAAAGGCATGACTTCAAGTAACAATACCAAAGGACCTTAATCCTTGTTATCGACAACCATCCTATTGGGTTACGCAGTTTTAATCCCAGAGGAGTTGCCTCTTGACATTAAGCTGTCCAAACAGTATTTATATCTGTGGCTGCCCCGCAAGATCATTTAACCCTGCACAGCCGTTTAGAAGTAGTTAATGACAGAGCTGGCAGGACTGGCTCCTTATGAATGATAACATAAGTTCGACCTGTGCTGTCAGGGTTTATGGAGGAAGGCAGCTTGTCCATACCCCGCTTCAGCCACAGCAGGTAATTTGAAATGAAACGAGACAGTTTCTACAAGCAGATTGATTTGGGAATCTTGCCTGTTCTTCCCTTTGACCCTTGACAAGTTGACACTACAAAGATTGTGACTTTAAAAAATGATTGGGTGCAAATACATTTAGGTAGATGATTTACAGTGTGCCGAAGCAAGGCCAGCGCGTTCAGAATGATGCTTCCAGGGAAGGGAATTGTCAACTTTAACAACTCATGTCCTACGTTTCTGTATCTTGTTAATTATCCTACCAGGTGAATCTACTGATAACCCTTGGTCAAGTACTCGATACTTTTGGTTACAGACCAGGGATCCCATTTCCTGGTAAGAGACTAGGAACCTAATTTCAAGATTAACGTGTGTAGTATTTGTGATGAACTACTTATCAAAAGTTACGGATTCAGTTTGTCAGTGTGGTCAAAAAATTACAGCTTGCATATGAGGATAAGCGATTGGATTTTCTTTTATGAATCTCTTTCTTCCTTTTTTCCCAGCTTGGTTTTTGTGAATGTGACTAAGCGTACACAGGGGGAAGCATTGTGATTAAAGAATAATTTTGATTTTTTGATAATCAAAGAGTTACCATCTACCTCGAAAGAGGAACAATTCTTGACTGTGCGTTAATGCTTTCCCCCCTCGTCCTTTGTGCCTACATTAGGATTTTTATCTTTTGGGTAGTACTGTGGGTCAGACCCAGGGCCTGACATGGGGCAGATAAGTACTGCTGAGTGACACCCCTGTTCCGGTATTTAGATTTCCACATCAACTAATGTAATAAGTGAACTAATGCTTTCCGTATCTGTGCTCTACACTTTTGATGTCATTTGTCTTAGAATTGAAATTTTGTCTTGATTCATGAACCCGAATTTAAAAATTAAACATCTCCCAGGGCAATGATAAAAAAGATGGCCAGGAAGATCCTTTATAAAGAGGCTTACTTCTGTTTACAGTTGTATAACTTTTATGGCTAGATGATTTTAAATGAACTTTGCAGTAGAATTGTTGATTTATTTAATATTTGGATCCCATGCATTTGGGTATGTTCGAAAAAACATGGCTTGTAAAATTTGGGCTGTTCTTCCTCGCTTTTGTGTTTCTTTCTATTCCAACCACTTTGTTTGAAATATAATTTTGAAGATGCTAGTAAAAAATATAACAAATTCCCTATTGGTCTTCGTTTACGTTATTTACTACCCTGTTGAGCCGTATCTTCATTGAGCTATGTTAAAAGTATTTCGCTGGAATGTTTCTTTATGCTGTCCATCGAGTTTAATAGACGCGCCATTTAATAAGCTTTCTACCTGTGAGGGGAGACAATTTGACCTCTATGCCCTGCCACTGGTAGACATAGGATAAGATTGCTTTGTGAAATAAAGCTGTCGGTAACATCAACGAAATAAAAAATGATCGTATTCCAATACTCTCTGCTGAGTACTATGACAGCGCTGAAATATGGAATAAAATTGAAAGTAGATTAGTTTTGGGTCTTAAGTCATGTTTTGACAAGAAATAAGAGAGGAGAACATATCTTTGAACTTTTAGTTTTAAAGTTTTTAATGAAAATATTTATCATTGTGCAAGGTTCCTTCTTTCTTTATCACATCTAGACCGTATAACCTTAAAACAATCCTGTTCTCTTATTGGGAGGGATATAAATACTCTCCTATCTTTATATTAAATATCATAAAGGAGACGTGTGCAGTGCAGGGGCTGGGGGTGACACTTGGAAGTAAAGGAATGTCACACTAAGAAAAAGGCTTATGGAAGAGGTTGGAAAATAGGCCATTAATAAGCCACATATTTTTAGGATATGTAAAGCAGGCTGTGTTTGCTGGATTTTTTGTTCACCCTGAGGAGTGGTTTGAACTTGAAATAGAAAGATAAATATGTCAACATGAGAAAGCCTTCATGTGGGTTGGGGAGCACTTGCAACTTACTGGAACTTGGAAATCGTGGAGACATGCCGATTGTGAAATTATCTCTGTCCCTTCTTTGGTTACATATTAATCAATGGAAACCATGCTGAGCAAATGGCAAGGATAGTAGGCAGAGGGCATGGGCCGAGGGGGTAACCCGCCCCTCCAGGGTGAGCAAGCACCCTGTGTCACCCAGTGGGAGAAATGGGAGGTCGTGAAGTTCATAAAAATGTGCACAACCCTTCTGCATTTCCAACGCAGAGGTGTCCATAGAGGACAGGTTCAAATCCCTGGCGTCTTGAGGCCTCTCGAGGGCAGGGGGTTCTTCACAGTCCTCCTGTTTAAAGCACAGGGAGCAGACTCTCTAAAAATCACTTGTTTGCCCCCACCTTTCTTTTTCCCCCACTATTTTTATTAATATACATATGTAATACATAGTGTTTACAATGAATTTGGGTATTTCGTGCACCTGTGTATCATATCAACTTTACAATCCCCTCCCATTTTTGACACTCCCACCTCCTCCCTATCTCTTCCCCCAACTCTGGCTATCACTTCATGTGGTTCTATAGAATGTCTGTTCTGGGTTTTCCAAGTCAGAGAAACTCTACAGTACTTAACATATTTAATCTGCATCTAAGTCATTTCACGTAAGTCACCACTCTAATTCAGCTTCCTATTCCTCAAATGGGTTGCAGTAGTCAAATTTTGATGCCTCTTCTCTGAATCCAACCAATCCCTTTATTGGGATATTTACCAAAAGTTTTTTTTTTTTTTCTATATTTTTCAGTGTCTTTGTTGCTATTCTTAAACCTGGCCTAACCCACCAGTTCACATTAGAAAATAACTACAAGCATGTAGTTCAAACAACTAGTAAATTTGGGAAAGAAGAAAAAAAAAAGTTAAATTTCAAATGCCTTAGCTGAATACTGGAAGGTACATATTTGTACATTTACAGGGTAATCTTTACATCAATCAGTTTTCTTAGGATAAATTTGCATCAGTGACCTAATAAGTGAATTGCTACAATAAAAAAAAGTTAAAACTATATCACATTGATACATTAAATGAACTTAAATCTATACCGCATAAATATACTTAAAATAACAGATATGAAGGCAAATTTAATTATTTCAGAATTTTTAAACTTTCATATCTTATTTTTCACATTTCACTGATTACTAACATTCTGCTAGATTAGGTTTATAATTTTATCTTGTCTATCAATCCATATATTCATGCAGTTGCATTCTTAAGAGATTTTATGTCAATTCCCCATGCCCCCGCCATTCTGATACTGCATCTCGGGCCAGCTGGTGAGAGCCTTCAAGGATGATTTAATTGACCTTTTCCTCTAATAAAGGTGGTTATGTGCCAGCATGGGGCTAAAACTTGGGTCAGAATTTATGAGATAGTGTTTTTTTGTCATGAGAAGAGCAATTGTGTTGTCTTTTTGTTTGTTTGTATTGGAGATCAAATGTAGGAGCACTAAGGCAGTGGTCCCCAGGGTTTTTGAATATCAGAGATCAGTGTAGTTGAAAACCATCGTCCCAAAAATGCTGGAATTGAAGTTATGCCCCCTGTCGGCTCCACAGGGATATTGGAACCTGATAGTAGGGGCAGAGAGGAGGGAGGTGGAGCTTTGCTCCTGTGACCCTACTTCCCTCATCCTTCTAAGGACATTGACCTGTACTGGTCTGTGACCCGAGAGTAGGGACCCCTGCACTAACCTACTTCCCCACCTCTTCAACATTTCTATTTTGAGACTGGATGTGATGGTGTATGCCTGTAATCCCAACACTATGGGAGGCTGATGCAGGAGGATCACAACTTCAAGCTTGTCTTGGAAAACTTGGCAATCTTGCAAGACCCTGTCAAAACAAAACAATAAAAAGGACTGGAAATATAGCATAGTGTAAAGGTCCTGTGTTCAATCCCAGTACCACAAGAAAAAAAACTGTATTTTGAGAAGGATCTTTTTCTAAGCTAACCTAGAAGTTGGAATTTTTCTGCCTTAGCCTCCCAAGTAGCTGGGAGGATGTATACCACCATGCCCAACTCTGTTGTCTTAATCTTGAAATTTCCATATTCAGAAATGTAAAATGTAAATTGAAAAACAAAAATCATATTGGATAAATTTACGGAAAAACATAAAGTTTCTTAAGGTCTCAATCCAGCAATCTATTCTGAGGTTTTTGTTTGTTTGTTTTGCAGAGTCTCACTCTCTACTTCTGTAGTCCAGCTGGTCCTGAACCCACTATGGAACCCGAGCTGGCTTCAAACTCATGGCAGTCCTCCTGCATCAGCCTCCTGAGTGCTGGGATTACAAGTAAGTGTAACTATACCCAACTTTCTCCTGAGATATTTTTAAAACTATTGCAAAGAGGAAAAAAAATTTTTTTAAATGTAGGTGTATATAAAGTGTACCTCTGTTTCTTAGTTGTTGCCGAAAATGTGATGGATTCTATAATATTGTTCCTTCATTTCTTTCATTCTATAGTTTTAACCTTGACTTTGCTAAATAATTTCTTTAAATAGGACAGTGAATTCCTGAGGTCACTAAGTTGGTGTCCTTTGTCAGCATTAATGCAGGCTGGTATATATCCAGGCCAGATTCACATGTGTGTTTAGTTGGGGTGCTTCTGGTCAAGTGTCCAGCTCCAAGAAGGGCTGGGACGCCACGGGCCAGGGACTTAACAGGTGAGGACAGAACGCTTAGGAAACCTGTACTGGTGAGGCAGAGAACAGGCTAGGAAAGGAAGAGACAGTACCTAAAGGTTGGAAAAGGTCACAGAATTAGAGGAGGGAGCAATGTAACAAGTGAATGTCATGACACTTGGCTTTCTCCTGACATATTTTTTAAGCTATTATAAAGAGAAAAGAAGGTTTCTAAAACAAGGGGAAACCTGCATAGAAAAGCCACAAATTAATTTTTTTAAAAAAGAAAAGAAATAATTGTAGTATAGGAGAGAGGTTTGGAAATCATCCCATTGCGAAGAGCTACAGGCAGCAATTGGCGGGGGCGGGAGCTCCTGGGGCCTCCAGGCCTGCTGGCTAGGAGCTCTGGGACCGTTGGCATAAGATGTAAACCCACTTAGGCTTTTAATGTGTAAAGTGGAGATAGACCTCAGGCGCTATATTTATGTGTGCATTAAGTCAAATGACCTCCTGGAAGGTACCTAGCGTGGTGGCAGATACATGCCATTGCCCCGCCAGGACTGCTGTCCTTCCCTTTCTTCAGGTATGAAGGTGGTGTCCGCTTGGTCCCTTCAGGTGTGAACCTGAGGGACTCGTTCAACTTGTGAAAGAGAATGTGCTGAGAGTTTCCCCTCTTTCATAGCCAAAGACTCTTTCTCTGTTTTCAGCTACTTCAGTTACTTGGTTTGAGAAATTTCAATTTGAACCTTAGTGTTGTGACTTTTAGAGAGGATCTGAATCCTGGTGTGGTGACTCTCCTCTTGTAAAAATCCTGGGCACCTGAACTATGACATCAGCTAGTGTTATTACAAGAGAATGAGAGAGAGCTTAGGTAGAGGTGTTTCCCATTTGGGCTCTAATTTATTTATTCGTTTCTCTATTTCTTCCTTTAAAAATTCAGTTTGGTAAAAAATGGCTTCCAAAAGCAATATGTTACAGTAAGACACTCACCTTTGTTGTTGTTGATGTTGTCACTGTTGTTTTGAGGGCCCACTGCATAGTCCAGGCTGACCTTGAGCTCACAATCCACCCATCTCAGCTTCCTGAGTGCTGGGATTACAAGCATGTACCACAAAGCCTGGCTAAGGTCATGCTCTTAAGTAATGTATAGTCTAATGAGGAATAAAAATGTGCCTACAAGCAGGCTGGTGGTGACGAACAGAGACTGCCCCTTGGGGGGCTTTGTGGAAACATTGCAATGGTCTTGGAGAACATGACAGATTTGGAACCCAGGATGATGGTGAGCGTTCTGAGGTGGATAAGGGGGCAGGAGTGCTGGGAAGGGAGCAACTGTCCCAGGAGGTCCTGGCCAGGGGACAAGTGCCAGTGCACCCCACCACTAACAGGTGGGATTAGAGACCACGTGAAGATGGCCTCGGGCTCAGTGTCTGGGGTCTTTGCCCCTTGGAAGTTTATTTCTGAGGTGTCACTCTGGCCTCATTAGTCTCGTCACCATCTCTATGTGTAGGATGTTCTATTAAGGGAATGCAAGGGGTTCAAATGAAAAAAAATAGAAGTTTTTTCTAATGTGTGCATATACATACATCACACCTAAAGGGTGAGTCTTCAGTAGATCCATAATCTTGATATTTCAAAGGTTCAGAATAAGAATTAGGAAGATTTCATGTCATCATGATTCTATTATTTCTTTGAGGATATTTTATTTTTTTCTAAACACCATGAAAACCAGAGGTGATGAGAACACTGATGATAATACAAAGATGTGTCCATGGTGTTCTGAGTAGTGGGATTCCAGGTGAATGGTATTTGTTGCCTCATTTCGGCTTCACAACTGTATGAAGTATACAGAGTTATTACTCCTGTTTTTTCCATCTTTAAGATTAAAGTAAGGGAGGCGCAGAGAACTTATATAACCTGCCAGTGGCCACTCAGCACGCGGCAGAACTGGGCTTTAGAACCGAGAAGTCTGGCAGCTGCGTCTATTTCCTTACAATGCCTGCCATGCGACTCGCTTGTGTATCCAGCCAGGCGACCAGCAAACCAACCGGAAGTGAAATGCATTTGTGTAACTTCCTGCGTGCTAGTTACTGTGCCAGACCCGAAGGCGGGGATGGGGACTTCAAGCAGGTGTGGCCATAACAAGAAGTGCAGGTCAATGCAAGAGGCAGGCGTCGATCAAATACTCAAACTCAAGTTGCGAGCAGTATTCAAAGTAAGAATGTTTAAAATAAAAAACAAATTTACAGTAAAAGCCATGTTGGCTTTCCTCTGTGAGGACACCAGTCCTTCTCTGGGGCACACTTGTCCTGCGTTCCTGCCACGTTTCTGAGAGTTCTCTTTTGTGAGTGTCTGCACGAGGTGTGATTTAAAAATAACAATATGGTGAAGGCTGCTATCCAGCGTCACTCACCAGAAAGAAAGATGGGTTTATAGCGACATTACAGAGTGTCCTCGTCCATCCTATTTATCAGGTCTGCTGTTGTGTGTTGCCTGGCTCTTCCTCAAAGTCAAGTTGACCATGAAAGGTGAACTTTTTTTTTTTTTAAACAGATTTAGGACATCGAGGCAGCCATGGTAGCACAACTGAAGACACCAAGGGTGCTGTGGCCTACACAGGAATTGTTTTTTAAAATCACTTCCCATATTAATATATGTAATTCTAGAATTGCAGTATGAACCAGAGTTTTGAGATGCCCTAAGAGAGATCACAGTAGGGGAATTAATGGGCTAAGTGAGGAAAAACTTCCCCGAGGAAGTATGCTCGGGGCCCACCTGAGAGATAAGGGGCACATTAGCCAGCTAATGGGAGCCAAGAGTGTCCTTCCAAGCTGTAATGATGAGGTGGAGTTTTGGTTTGTTTTTGTAGTACTGGCGATCAAGCCCAGGCCCTTTACACGGCTCTAAACCTCCAGCCCATTTTTTACTTTTGATTTTGAGACAGGATCTTGCTAAATTGCCCAGGCTGGGCTTGAACCCACAATCTTCATGCCCCAGCCTCTCAGAGTGCTGCTGAGAATACCAGGCTGTGCTACTGAGCCGGGCTGACGAGTGTTTTCAGTGGGGAGAGGGAGGCTCTGTCTGGCTACTGTGACACTCCTCTTGCTGTGACACGAGGAATGGATTTGAGTTGGATCTGAGGTAGGTGTGGAAAGGTGGAGGACCGAGGTGTAAGACATGATGAGGCTCAAACCAGAGCGTTGCCATGGACATAGGGACAGGTGGGCAGAATCAACGAGTTGGGGTGATGGATGTGATAAGGGCTGCCCTGAACCATGATCCCTGGGTTTTTTGAGGTTGGAGCTTGATAATAACAGTGTTGTCCCCTGTGATGGAAATGATGGGTGGAGACCACGATGGGTTTGTCCTGGACAAGTTGAGTTTGGAGTCACTGAAGGAAGCAATTTTAGTACGGCAGAGGTTAAAGTCAAAACGTATGTATCTGTTCATGAACTGCTACAAGAATTGAAAAGCCACTACTTTTAACTAAAAATTGTGCGATGCTCAACACTCCTTGTTCGCTGATGAAACTGAATTTTCTGTGAATGTGTTCATTCTGTTCCTTGTGCAATATCCCTTCATGTTTATGGACAAATGCATTTAAAATCATTGTTTGGAACAAAGCCTGTCACTGAAGAGAACGGCTCTATGATGAGTATAATTGTTTCTACACGGTCGCCTTGCTGACAGGTTTGTGTAAGCCATCATTAATTCTTTGTATAATTAATGTCTAAACTGCAGAATTTCTATTAATGGAAAAGTAAACTCAAGTATGGCACTGATAATATCAATAATATGCATTTGTAATTGCATAGTACAGATACGTGTAAAAGCTCCTTTTTATGATATTAATAAGACATAAAACCTCCTGGAGCCACCCCAAACCACACGGCAGTGACGCTGTTCGAGCTCGCTCCCATCCATCAGGAATCTGGTATGCGGTCGCGAGCTGGTTTTAACACTCCCAGGGCACCAGGGAATCTTTTTCCCTCATAAAAATGGTGGTGATTTATTTTTCAGTATGAAATATTCTATGTTGATGGAATAAAACGCCGTGTGAGGGTTACCAGAGTACTGGCAGAGGTAAAAACCAAGCTTAATACGGACAAAAGTATCGATGGGCTGCCTTCTCGTCCCGCTAGGTGGGCAAAGTGGCCAGGGCCCATCGCTGTGTGCTGCTTGCTCCCTGAGCGTGTGGCAGCTGTTAGGGCAGTGCTGATTTTAGGAAGAGGAAGTGTACAGGGTTCCAAGTGCTAGTTGGGTAATGCCGTGGTTGCACTGACAGGCATGCTAGATAGACTGGGCCAGTCGATAGTTCTTTAGGTGTCTGCCAATCACCCCATTAGGGGGAAAGGCTGGGGAGATTAGTGTGAATGGTTTTTCAGATGCACCAAGGACTCTGCTGGGCCTTCTTTCCTGGGTAGGAATGGCTTTGTTTTGGAGTGGGTTGTGTTCAGAGCATGTTAGAAGTGGCTGACATCAGTGCACACTCTGTAAATGCAGAAATATTCACAGACATACAGAAGACATTTCTGGAAACTAAACAGACCAAGTGCACTGGGGACTGATACCTGATCCAAAGCTTGATGGTGGGAGAGGATTTAAGATATCAACAAGAGAGGTGTCAAAACATAATGTTTCTGTTGGAAGCACCACCCTGAATTCCCCAAGGGCTGTTTCCATTGATTAACTCTGAAATGAAATCCAAACATTCTTGGCAGCAGGAAAAAAAGTTTAAAGATTTTTTTTTTCACCATTCAATAGCCAATACTTTTAAACTAAAAATCATTTGATGGCTTTTTCCCCTTATGGAAAAATCTCACATTCTAATAACCCTCCAAGAGTGCCTTTTCTTGTTTTATGGAATTTTGTCACAGCACAAAAATATGGTTTCTGTGTCATACTTGTAGTGGATGCTTAGGGAGTCTTCCGGTTGTCCAAATCTGTCTCCAAAAATATACTGTGTATGTTTTCCTATTTTTTTCTAGAGAGAGTATTCAGAATTTTGTATTTTCCAAAGGCAACTGTAAGCCTCCCTCCCTGCTTAAAGAAGCATTTTTTGGACTCTGAGAGAAATGAAATTGAATAGAATATATATAATAACAGAAGTCCTCCCCCCTTTTCTGTCCCTGTGATGTAATTCCTCATAAGGCCAAAAGGTGGCAGCATAAACGCCAACCTTTAGCAGCCCCATTTCCTTGATCTCATAGAACCGGGCCGGTAAAATTTAAGGACCTGAGAACCTTTCAGTAATCGGCTTTGGCTTGGGTGAACTGTGGACACAGTGTCCCCTGCTAAAATCTTCCTGGAGAGGTGGGGTGATATTGAGTGAGGCTTCCTGGGCTTTAAAGTTTCAAAAAATGGAAAGAATATGTGATATACTTTTGCTAGGGAGTTAAGCACTTTGTGGAGAAAAGCACAGATCTTGATTATGGGCTGAGCTAAAGATACACACTGAAAATGTAGTTTTCTAAGCTGTGCCTTACATGCTTTATTTTACTACTTATTTTATTTGAATAGTATCTAAACTACCTAAAGAGATTAGTTATTTTGAATAGCATCCACAACAGAAATACTTTGGTTTCTAGAACAAGCAGCCTGAAAGTCCTTTTTAAGTTCTTTTGCTCCTTAGGGGATTGAATACAACACAAAATGAAGAAGTTGTTTTACACATGTGGATTCTGAGGGGGTTTTTTTTTTGTTTGTTTTGTTTTGACAATTAAGTACCACTTTCATTTTCTGTGAAACTGTGAGAATATAGAGGTAGACATATGCTATCGATTCTTAATACACTGCATTTTTTTCCTTCTTTAAACATATCTAGCCAATCCAAATAACATTTTAGATAACAGATTCTGGGATCTGAATATAGCTCACAATGAAATTTCTTGAGACAGATTTGCTTGTTGAATGGTACATACTGTGTGATACTAGTAATTGTTTGTGGTGAAATTAATTCTGTGTTTGAATCTTAAACAAGTTGAACATAAGATTTAGAAAACAAAAACCAATTACTTGACTGGGCCCAGTAGCTTAGCACTCTGAGGCAGAAGGACTGTAAATGTAAGCCCAGCACGGACAAGTTAGTAACTTAGGAAGACCCTGTTTCAAAATTTAAAAAATAAAAGCAAAACAAACAAAAAACAACTTGGAGATGTAGTTCAGTGTGAAGGCTTGGGCTTCATCCTCAGTAGCAAAAAAGAAAATAAAAAAAGATACAGGTGAGGTTAGAGGAGCTATATTTTGCCTATCATTTTCTGTACTTGGAAAAGTTTCCAGAAAATTCTCAGTCATTAGGTAGCAGGAAACAAATCCATCACCTTCACAGTTTCTCCACAGTTTCCGGCTTTTCCGTATGGCACAAGGTGACAGAATGCTCTTCTGACACTTGACAAATATCAATAGAAGGGATGCAAATTTTATGGGAAGGATAGAATCTGAGAATTATTTGCCAGCCTGGTTTGGATCATTTTTCACAGTCCAGTTTAAACTATGAGGATCCCTGACTTGGAAAATAATCTCCTGGGAGCAAAACAGGAACAGGACTGTTTGCATTGCGGGTCCAGCTTCTCCCAGATAAGAAGTGACCTTAGGACCGTCAGTCGATCAATCAGTCAGTTTATATGGAGGGAGATCTACTCTTTGCCTCGTCCTTACTAGGTGTTGGAAGTGAAGAGACAGATTTAGTGCCCGGTGCCTTAGTTGTGCCCAGGTGGCTTCTGGGCCTCGCTGGGGGTGGGAGTGGGGAGAAAGCTGCACTGTGGGGGGTCGTGCCTGCTCCCAGCATCCAGACAGCTGCTAGGTGTGTCCCCGTGTACACCTCTGCCTCACTTTATGTCTCACTGAGAAGGACCATGTGCACCCCTTTTTCCTATTAGGCCAGGTGCTCAGCACACCTGGCGTTCCTCTTAGAAAATGTTTTCTTTGAGTAAAAAATGAGTCGGGTGGGTCACGGTTGGAACAGCCCTACAGGCTGCTTGTTGCCCAGTCTGGCTCTCAAGGGGGATGTTTCTCTGCAGCTGCCCTCCCCGGTCGCCCCTTCCTGTCAGCTCTGCCACAAGGGGAAAATGCTCTGACTGCCTGTCCAACACGCAGACTTTCCCATCCCGGTGAGACTGCTGGCTGGCTGCGGACCTTCCGAGGGCAGGAGTGGGGCTCACGCCACAGGCAAGGGTTGGCCTGCGCGGCCTGTTTTCTTCACTTGGGAGCACACGGCAGGAGTTTGCACCTAGGGACTGTATTTAAACACTCCAGGTGTGTTGAAAGCTAATGGAGATGCTGACTCAACAGAAGTGGAATGTGGTACACGGTGGGTTATAGTTTTTCCACAGGGAGGAAACGGGTATTTCTGGAACCTTTCTTTTGCACTGTTGTTTCAGATTTTTGACATGGTGTCCACATATCCAGTTACAGAGAAAAATACTCAAACCAAGAAACAATTAAAATCAGCTTCTTAATTCCCTCACAAAAATTCTCTTACATTGCATCTTGACATCTTCACTTTTTTAATAAACAAAAGGCTAATTTTTTTTTATTCTCTAGAGAACTGTAATGACCTCTGATTTAAAAAAATAAGCAGTACAGGGCTGGAGGAATAACTCAGTGGTAAAAGAGCTTGCTTGGCAAGCTCAAGGTTCTGAATTCTGTTCTCCAGCACCACATAAGCCGGGTGTGGTGGCGCACGCCTGTAATCCCAGCACTCAGGAGGCTGAGGCAGGAGGATTGCTGGGAGTCCAAGGCCAGCCTGGGCTCCGTAGTGAGCTCAGTACCAGCTTGGGCTACAGAACAAGACCTTGTCTCAATAAATAAATAAGTAAATAAATGAATGCAGTTCAGAAATATATATGTCTGCCAAAAATAGTTTTTAATCTTTTTTATTCTTTTGTTAGATGTTTTTGGTGATACGTAATAATAACAATCAGCTTGAGAATTAGTGTGTTTGCATTCGCATCTTGACCGCTTTTACTTCCTTTCCCCACTCCCACTCCTCACCCCCACATCCTGCTCACTCTGCACAAGTCCTTCTTACTTTCCTCCAGCACTCTTTTACTTTTTTTTTTGGCTTGTTTTTTTCTTATATTGGAGAAATCATGTGATATTTAACCTTCTGTGCTGATTCATTTCATCACTGATATCTTAGTTTTGTTTGACCTAAAATCCCATATAGTAGATAATATTATTATCCCACATAATAGTCAGTTTAAATCACTGATTCCCAGAGTGTAATCCTAGAAATGTAAAAAAAGCATTCTACATACAAATAAACTTGGGAAATGCTGGGCTAGGCCAACTTTGCTTTTCCTCTGTTTCTCTCTCTCTCTCTCTCTCTCTCTCTCTCTCTCTCTCTCGCTCGCTCTCTCTGTCTCGATTTCTTTCTTCCTTTGGAGGTACTGAAGATCAAACCCAGGGGCAATTAGTAGGTTTCCTAGTGGGAAATTTTAATGTAGTTTGTAATCTTGGAAGGAGAAAATCCAAGGTTTGCCAAATGCACTGGATTCTGCAGGACTGGCATTCTAAGAACCGCACCTTGGGAAATACTTCTTTATGAATTGGTTTATTTTTGAAAAGATATTACAAAGGAAAAGCAGACAGAGGAAGTTCAAAATAAAAATTTAAAAACAAACACCCCATAAGAAGCGCTTTGAAGGGTATGCTGCGTGATATGGCATACCACTTTGGGAAACTTTTAATTACTCATTTTATTTTTTAGTCACTAAAAAGTAAGCTTAAGGACCCAAAAAGCACCAACCAAATTTAAGGTGATGAATGAATGTATAATAAAAAAATGCATTTCACATTTTTAAAAATACATTTGGAACAACAGATTGGCAAGAGTATACAGAAGCAAATAGAATAATGCATATTCTCGAGCATTCTTAAATAAGGATCTTATTAAGATTCATGTCCTGAAAATGATTTCTTGTCTAAAATTGACTTGGTGCAGCTTGAGGCTTTTATGTATAATTTAACAGCGGAAACCATAACACCAATAATAATACGGATAGGAAGGATTTATCTTCTCAATGAACAAATTAGGTCACTGTCAAGTAGTTTTATTTAATAGGAATCCCTGTAGGCACCGCATGGTGAGACTTGGTGCTTGTGGCCTCTGCGTGAGAGTGGAGCTGGGCAGCTGGTTCCTCACAGGGATGTTGGGTGCCTGTCCAGTCCATCTGTCAGCACCGCACGGAGCAAGGCCAAGTCCACAGCCACTCTGGCCTGCAGCTGGAGCTAGGTCAGTGTTGGAGGCAGAGACAGCAACTCTGTCAGGCTGGGAGATTCTGCCAAGTCTTTGATTTGTATCTAGCAAGTTTCCTTTCCTTTCCTTTCCTTTTCTTTTTTCTCTTTTTTCTTTTTTTAGGCAAAGTCTCACTGTCCAGGCTGATCCTGAATTCACCATGGAGCTCAGCCTGGCCTCCATCTCCCAGCAATCCTCCTGCCTCAGCCCCTTGAGTGCGGGGATTAAAGTCGTGGGCCCCCACGCCCAGCTTATCTGGTGCTGGGCCATCAGACCCAGGGCTAGCTATGCCTTCAGCCCTCACAAGCTCCTTAATAAGGTCATCGACACACCTAGGAGCTCTAAGTGCGGCGCAAAGGCCGCGATTTCTTGCCAACGACAGAGACAGCACCCGGCAAGCAGGCGGTGGCGATGCTGATTCCCCAGGGGCGGGAGCCCTGTGGGCTCCGAACCGGCCAACCGCAGGGAGGCTGGACTCGCCTCCGCCGCCTTTCCGGGCCACGCCATCTGACTCGAGCCCAGAGGTGGGTCGGCGGCCCCGGGCTCCTGGGGCCACGGAGGCGGCACGCCAGACTTGAACTCGCGTGGGAGAGAGCCTCGCGGCGCGGGCAGCTCCGTTATCCGGACTCACGTTGGTGGGATGTGCACATACAGGCGCATTTAAGCGTGACGGTGCCGATCCAGCCCGACACCTCGTGGGTTTTCGCGGTGCAGACGCGATTCTGCTGGGCGCGCCGGTAGCGGCCGGCTGCGGCCCGATCCGCGCCGGGGGAGCCGCCCTCTGAGCTCCCCGCGACGCTGCGGCCCGGCTCGGCTGATATTAATTGCTTTAAGCGCTGGCGGTTCGCGCGGTTTTATTGGCAGGAAGATGCAGGCGGTGGCGCGTGGTGCGCCGCGGCTCCGGAGCGTGCTCGCGGGGAAGGAACGGGCGGATTTGGAGAAAACCAACCCAGGATTGTTAATGAGCCGCTAAGGCCCTGGGGCACTCTGCAAAGACCGAGCGAAGCCCAGATGCGACTCCCAAGGGCCGGGACTTCGTTATTTGTTTGATATGCTTTTTATTTGGAATGCATTGTGGTGTCATGTTGAGTATTAAATAATTCCTTGAAAAAGTGTTTGGGGAAAAGGTTGATCGATGGAAAAAAAGGAAATCTCCCGCCCCCCTTCTTCCCTCCCGCTCTCTTTCCTGCGTTTTACAGACTCGCCCGGAGCTCAGCGAGAACTGGCTATTTACAAAAGGAGCCAGGCTGGTGCCGAGCGGTTAGAGAAGCGGCACCAGATTGAAGGAGGAAGGGTCGGCGGGGCGGGCGTGTGACAGGGCAGGGCCTTCTTTCTGGGACTCGCACCCTGGCCTCCCTCCCTCCACGCCTGGAGGCCCGGCACCACAGGAGCTGGGGAAGGCGGCTGGTGCGGGAATGGGGTCACTCCCACAACCCTGGGAGGAAGCCTGGGCCACCCACGCCCCCAGCAGGGTTCCCAGGCGCCGCAGCTGCCCTCCTCTGACCTAGGTGTTTGGTGGGTGGCAGGCAGTTGGCTGTGAGATGTAAAGTCAGCCACAGAGCCAGATCCCAGGCTCTGCTGCCTTAGGAAGGCGCTCGGGCCGCTCCCCGCACCTCCAGGGGTGTTTTCTGTGCAGCGCGGGAAAGAAGTTCAGTCTGGAAAAGCGCTGCTTGGGTTCAAAGCCCAGCATCTGCCCTGCTGGTTGCGTGACCCTCAGCAAATTCATTAATCACTCTGTGCCTCAGTTTCCTCGTATGTAAAAAGTATAATAGGGTTGCTATGAAAGTGAGATGAGATGCTTAGGGAGCATTTTATGCGGGTGTGGCACTTTCTTAGTGCAAAATAACTGTTGTCTGGTGCCGGGTGCAGCGGCCCCCACCCTGGTCCCAGTTATTTAGGAATTCGGAGACAGGAAGATCGCTGGATCCCAGATGATTTAGGCAAGTCTGTCTAACATAGCTCATTTAAAACATGTATTATTGACTGTCATCCTGCTGATGCTGAGATGGGCCACTCTTCTCTTTTGTACCGAAAGGCAGATGGTTCCAGAAGAGGTCTCGTGCATTTCTAGCGTTATACTGTCCTGCTCACACCGGCTTGATTTTCCCTTGACCTTTTGCTGTGCTTAAGCGGTGGCGTCATTCCACCTAGTTCCTGGGTGGATGCTGGAACTTGTCCTGTGACGTCTTTGTGCTGCCTTCTCGAGGAGACGCGGGACCACTGACTGCCACTGCACCCTCGCACTGGATTCAGTGTGTGCTGTGAGCCTGGTGCTGAGTGGTGTGTGAGCGAGGTCTGCTTGGTGCGAATGCGTGTGTATGGTGTGTATCCGTGTGCATGCATGAGTCGTGCGTGTTGTGCACATGTGGTATATGTGATATGTGTGTACATTGTGTGGTGTGTGCTTGTGTGCGGTATACATGTGTATATGCATGGTGTATGTGTCCATGTCTATATATGTGATGTGTGTGTGTTTGGATTTGTGTGTTATGGGATGGAGCATCCTAATGAAGCTGTAGGGGCCTTGAGGAGCTCCACCGGTAGAAAAGCCAGACAGGGATGCATTTTGGTAATGGGGTGAGCTTGGGTAGAGTGCCAGCCTGGGTGCCTGCAGAGGGGCAGGAGCTGAGGCGGCCTTGGGTCAGCAGAATTCTGTAAGTGTGGACTGGAGCAAGGCCTGGGAGGAGGGAATAAGAGCCTGAGCACGCGCTGGAGGTGGAGGGCTGGGGGAACATGTCACACCACCTGGCGCCAGGGGAAGCGGCCAGCAGGGGACAGACCATCCCGAGGGCAGGGTCTCTGGGGCCTGGCTGAGGGGACCAGCAGTTTCAGGGGCATTTCTGGTCAAGTGCAAGATGCAAAAGTAGGAGCTGTGGTGGCCTGGCGTGGACGCTGTTCTGAGAGACACGGGCGTGTGGTGCTGGGGAGGGAGGGGGTACTTCTGTGGGCCCTGGGTTCCTCTTTCATGCTGGGCAGCATTTACACAGCTTCTAGCTGCCCTGGAACTGATTTTCTCTTACGAACCGTGTTAGAAAATGTGTCTAGGTTCTAAAGTGAACTCCGGAAGCCGATTGAATCCACCATGCCCTACAGCATAGCCTAGACCATACCGAAGGCCTGTGAATCCATGGTGTGCCCAGGTGTAGGACAGGGCAATTGGTATGAACCATGGAGACCGTGGCACCGGACAAGGTGTTTGTGGGAAAATCTGTTGCACGTTCCAAATAACTGGCAGGGAGCACACCGGTCACCTGGGGCTCTGCGCAGAGTGGCTCCTCTGGTGCCAGGGTGTTTGCCGGGAGAACCTGTCTTCTTGTGAAGGGCCAACTCGCGTTTGGGTCTCAGTAGAAAAGTACTTGCTTTGGAAAGCAATCCTAGAATCGCTTTGAAAGGCTGATGATTAAAAGTTGACATTGACTGGGGAGGCAGAGGCAGGAAGATCCATGATTTCAAACAGAGCCTGGGCACTTTAGGGTACTTTGTAGCTTGTGCTTTTTGATGGCTCAGATTTTTACTCTATTTATTTATTTATTTATTTACTTGCTTACTTACTTACTTACTCAGTGGGCGAGGTTCATCCTGAACTTAGTATGTAGCTCAGGCCGGCCTTGGACTCAGAGCATTCCTGCCTCAGCCTCCCCAGTGCTGAGGTTATAGGCATGTGCCACCCTGTCTGGCTTATGTGGTGCTGGGGAATTGAACTCAGGGCTTTGCACTTGCTAGGCAAACGCTTTAACTACTGTGCCATTCCTGCAGCCCCTCACATTTTTACTTTATTTTTTGTGGTACTAAATAGAATCCAGGTAGCACTGAACTACATATTACTACACTGTCCTGCTGGACTTAACTTTGTGACTCTCTTGCCTCAGCCTCTGGAGTAGCTGGGACTACAGGCGTGTACCACTGCTCCTGGTAATGCTTTGAGTTTTAAAAGACACAGCAGAGAAGATTCTTCTATTGCATTTGCAGATAATAAATTCTTGTATTATATTTTGGGAGAAAATATGCTTCAGGTAGCATCATCCACTGTCAGTGACAATTCTTGTTTGCCTTACACATTTTAGACAAGTTTTGTATCT
This sequence comes from Ctenodactylus gundi, assembly GCA_004027205.1. Taxonomy (NCBI): domain Eukaryota; kingdom Metazoa; phylum Chordata; class Mammalia; order Rodentia; family Ctenodactylidae; genus Ctenodactylus; species Ctenodactylus gundi. Next base: position 29,713 of record PVKB01002117.1, read on the forward strand.
CAGAGCTATACCAGTGGCCCCAATTTTATTTTATTTTATTTTATTTTATTTTGGTACTGGGTGTGGAGCACAGAACCTTTACACTGTACTGCATCCCCCAGCCCATTTTTGATTTTTGATTTTGAGACAGGATTTCATCAAGTTGCTAAGTTGCCTAGGCTGGGCTTGATATCATGGATCTCCCCACCTCTGCCTTCCCAATCAATGTCACCTTTTAATCATCAGCCTTTTAAACCGATTCTAGGATTATTTTACAAGCCTGAGATTTTTAGAATCTTGATGGGTAATTGATTATGAGGGGTCCTGTTTAGATAGTCATGTGTTTTAAATCCGTTATAATAATAATAGGTATCATAGTACATAGGCTCAATTATGGAGTGTATTTAAAAGTTAATTCTGCTAAAGAAAAACCATTCCTACCCTCATGGAAATGCTGTGAAAGAGTTTACTGAAGGGAAGACTGACTACATCCAAGGTTGTTGTGGTGGGTGTGGAGATCCTGGCAGCCCGGGAGAGAGAGCAGGCTCAGCCCGAGTATGGAGATCTGTAGCCAGGAAGCGGAGTGTGCGGTCGGTGGATGGGAGGTTTCCAAGGAAACAGATTCCTGCTAAACCGACCTGACGGGATTCTTGCTGAAGGCAGACTAGGGAGACCAGGCGTCCAAGGCAGAGGCATCCCAATAAACTGATTCAGCAGGATTCTTGCTGAAATTGGCCCTGGGCAAGGCAAAGACAGCGCCCTACCAGCACAGTGAGCTCAGGGTCACTTGGCTTGAGTTGCATTAAGGAGGAAGCTGGTGCCAGTTCACCAAAATAGATATGACATTTTATCTCATATTATTGTCACCTTTGTCCACCATCACTGTAATTGGCAACAGCACTGACCTTGTCATTACTTTGTTTATTTATTTATTTTTGAGACAGGGTCTCACTCTGTAGCCCAGGCTGGTCCTAAACTCAGGATGGAGCCCAGGCTGGCCTTGGACGCATGGCAATCCTCCTGTCTCAGCCTTCTGAGTGCTAGGATTACAGATGTACCCCACCATGCCCAGTTTATGTGGTTCTGGGGAATCGAACCTGGGTACTTAGCGCTTGACTTAGCGCTTGCTAGGCAAGCACTTTAACCGCTGAGCCATTCCTCCAGTCCCTGTTGATTTACTTTAACCCTCTGAGGGATTATTTTCATCTTGATATATTTAAGTGACTTCTTCAAGGTCACGATTAGGAAGCTGTAGCTCAGTGAGAGAGCACTGGGTTCAATCTCCAATACCACAAAAAACAAAATGATAACAAAAACCCCAAAAGGATGTGTCTTTGAGTTATCTGTTTTCTTATCCTTACTTTAAAACACACTTTATCGAAACACAACAAAGAAAAGCAAAAATCCCAAGATTTGATAAAGCTAGCAATACAAATTTTTTAAAACCCACTTTATTTCACTTTTTTGAAAAAATGATACATCAATAAGGTTCAAAATCAAAATAAAAATTTTTTTTTCTCATATATACCTGTAATCCTAGCACTTGAGAGGCTGAAGCAGGGGAATTGCTGTGAGCTCGAGGTCACCCTGGGCTGCACAGTGAATTCAGGACTGGCCTGGACTAAGTGATGTGATATGTTCATAAAAATTATTTTTAAAAATGAATAAAAATATTTAAATAGTGACTAGAGGAATGGCCCAGTGATTAAAGCATTTGCCTAGCAAGCTCAAGGCTCTGTGTTTAATTCCCCCACACCATATAAAATCAGGCTTGTGGTAGCTGGTGCACGCCTGTAATCCCAGCACTCTGGAGGCTGAGGCAGGAGGATTACCCCTGAGTCCAAGGCCAGCCTGGGCTACATAGTCAGTTCAGGACCAGCCTGGGCTACAGAATGAGACCTGGTCTCAAAATAAATAAATAAATAAATAAAAATAATTTTTTTCTCTCTGACCTTGAATTTATTCACCAAATCTTGAAATGTGTACTGTTATCATATTGTTGTTGTTTCCTGATTTTTGTACATATATAAGTATATAAAACACTTATTTTTCTTTCTGACAAAAAGGCAGTGTATCTGTTCCTTCCCTCCCACCCCCACCCCCCACAGTGCTGTTTTTCCACTTGTCACTGTAACTTGAGGCTCTTTCCTTGTGGTTGGAGCAGTAGGGCTGGTGTTTGAATCCTGCCATCCACCCCCAGAGCCACGGTCTTTGTCACACAGATTTTCTGGTCTGTCTGGAGGGATGAGTGACACCTCCCATTTCTCATCTTGGCATCCTGCCCCCCATGTGGTACGCACCCCGTGTGAGGCTCTGCCTGCAGGTGCACATGTGACTTAAGATATAGACTTAAGGTATAGCGAAATATCCAAAAAAAAAAAAAAAATCGCCTGGCCCCCGTTGCATTTGAGAAGAATGCCGTGTTGAATGCATTGTGCAGACTGTCATCTCTGGCACGCTACACCTAGGGTTTATTCTCTATATGGATGAGAAAATAGTGGCCTTATGAAATAAATACTTGTCTTTTTTGGTTGCTGTTTAGCACATTTCATTCTTCTTTTGCTGATCACACCCCTAATTCTCTCTGGGGAACCCCTGTCTGTCTGTCTGTCTATTCATATTTGTACTGGGAATTGAACCCACGGGTTTCCCATTGATCTGTATCCCTTCCACTACCCCTTTTTATTCTGAGACAGGTTTCCCTAAGTTACCCAGGCTGGGCTTGAACTTGTGATCCTCCTGCCTCAGTCTCCTAGAGTGCTGAAGTAACAGCCAGGTCCCCCCACACCTGCTTCCGGCTCTCATTCTTAACTCGGGATTCAAACGAATGTAATACCAATTCCCAAAATTCTGGCGGAGCATGTGATTCGGGCCTTGGCCAACCAGCACTTTCTATTCCTAGGACCACACTGTGGGAACCAATTGCCTTAAAATATCTATTAGCAGCCTGCAGCAAAAGGTAGTTTCTTCTAAGCAATGCTTGAAAGAATTGCACTGGCCATCATCCAAGGTGTTTTTGTTTTTTGTTAGTCAGCAAATATACCAGACACTGTGCTAAACAATGGAATCAGGTTTGATTAAAATCCACGCCTGACATCACAGATCTTTAAGTTGGAATGGACTCTGTCAAGCTAAATAATGACCCGTGTGTGGTTGTGCACGCCTGCCACCCCAGCATCCTGGGAGGCTGAGGCAGGAGGATCATGCATTCAAGCCCATCCTGGGAAATACAACGACATAGTGAGACACTGTCTCAAGATGAAAAGAGGTAGGTTTGCATCTTAGTGGGAGGTGACAGGGTTCAACCCCCAGTCAACCCGGGACACGCACACGCCCTCCCCACAACGCGCACACACAGCCTATAATGAAACAAAGCATTCCAGATTGCCAGGTGCAGCGTTAAGGGCGTGCAGGGCAGGGATGGCGCCTGTTATTAGGGGAGGTGGTCAGGGCCGCCTGTGCAGACCGGCAGGCCAGGCCGCACAGCTGGAGGCCGCCAGGAGAGGGGATGGCAGGAGCTCCCTGAGACAGTAGAGCTCAGAGGTGGGTGAGAGCAGTCAGCGAGCACAACGACCCCAGCACCCCAGCGGGCAGGTGTGGCTGGCGGCGAGGCATTGAGGCACGGCCGCTGAGACAGGAGGCCAAGGCCACTCAGGGCCTCACAGGCCTCCAGCAGGCAAGGAATCTTTTTATTCGTCAGTTAATAACGCTGCGCTTGGGAAGCAGAGTGAAGCTGGGTCAGTCCCTCAGTACTTAGGAGAGGACTGAGCACTGCACCCCGGGCTGCACTTTTTGTGTCCAGCTTTAAAGCAGACGCGTGTTGTGCAGAGGTGCTCAATCCTGCGACAGTGGAATGCCCAGGGACCGGCCCGCCGGTGGCCTCCACCTGCAGCTCGCCTTTAGAATCAGCAGCACGAGCGCTGTCCGCCTGTGGCACCGTATCGAGCTTCCTGATTATGACCATTAATTGTAATAAGCGCCTACATTTTATTAGCTTATTGAAAACGTATAAGTGCCTGGTCGCACAGGCCTATAGTCCAGCATTCTGGGAGGCTGAGGCAGGAGGATCTCAAGATTTAGGCCAACTTGGGCAACTTAGTGACTAAGCAAGACCCTGCTTCAGAATAAAACATAAAAATGCGCTGGGGATGTAGCTCAATGTGAATGCCCTGGACTTAAACCCAGAGCCAAATAAATAAATAATAAGTACTTGAATACTGAGTTTTTATCTTGGCTGTTTCTTGAGAATACTTATTATTGGCAATTTGGGCTTAGTATTAACAGAGTAACGAAAAGATCAAGAGCATTTTATAAAAATGAATAAATCATTTTAAATGAGAATATCAAAGCTGTTGACGGCTTCACTGTGTGAAGAATTATAACTCAGTCTGGTGCATTGTCGAGGAAACATGGTCCCTGCACAGACGAAGGGGTGTCCGGGGCTCATGCGGTTTTGTTGAAGGCTTTTTGGCGCCTGCCATCGAAGTGATCTTCTCCTGACGGGTGATGTGGCACAGGCCTGGGATCTCCACACTCTGGAGGGCTGAGGCAGGAGGATTGGAAGTTTGAGCTCAGCCTGGGTGATTTGATGACTCAGGGGGACCCTGTGTTACAAATAATAAGTAAAATACGGGATGGGCTATCGCTCGGGGTGAAGAGTCTGCACTCAATCCCAGTACCACGGGAGGAAAAGCATCCTCTCATACCGATGGCCAGTCAGAGGCAACTGCCCAGCACCATTAGTGCGCTCGTGCGGGTCTGGGTCCCTGTCTACAGCCTGGGGAGGACAATCGGCCTCTGCTACAGACCCAGGGCACTGAGTGACGCCGGAAAAGGCGCACCCTCTGGTTACACACGGCCACTCCGGCTGTGCTGTGCTGGTGGGCTGGGACGTGGTGTCCATTTGGAACACCAGGAGCCTCTCAGACTGATCCCTGCTCCATCAGGTCACACGAGGGAGGCAGAGAACTCAGGCTGCGTGTCCCCCCTTGGGTCCCTCTGGCCTAGTGGGACTTGGCAGCTGTATGCACAGGTAGTTTCGTGTTGATGAGCTCTGTCATAATCACTGTCATGTCACTGTTCGCAGTGAGAGCGGGCAGGAGTGTGGGAGGATGTGTGCGCAGCCCGACGTGTTTTCTACTGAGCTCACAAAATGAGGGATACACTCTGGCTGCTGCAGTGCGGCTCAACAGGTGAGGACGAGAAACCCAGGATGATAAGACCACAAAATGCTTCTCTAAGCTAGTATGTGGTGATCCAGAGCTATGACGCCCTGTGTCTGCTCGGTGCCTACAATCCCATCCCTCTTTCTCTCCCCTTCTCTCCTTTCTTCCCTCTCTCTCCTCTCTCTCTCTGTAAATCAATCTTGGAGTTCCCAACCAAGGCCTTTGCACGGAGCTACATCTCCAGCCCCAGCCCCCTTTCTAGTTTTAATTTTGACACAGGGTCTCAGTAAGTTGGTAAGCAAGGTTTAACGTGGCGCTTTGCATGAGAGTTGACCCCACGCTTCTTAATCTGATCCTCAAGTTCCTCTTTGCTTTGGCCTCAGTTTACCATCCCAGTCTTTTCCTCTGCTGCTCCTTCACAGGATGCGTGCAGGCCACAGTCCCACGAAGTGCGCAGCTTGAGATTCTCTAACAGTAGGCTTTATGACCATGCAGTGCAAGTTACAGCTGCCCCACACCCACCCGCGATGTCCGGCTGTTCTCAGAGGCAGTGTTCTTTCCTTCACAAGGTCTTGGCGCTTCCCTCCCTCTGCGATCTTCCCCGAACCCAGGCAGTGTTTTGTTTTAGTTCTTACGGTGTGCATAGTATTCTGTCCTGACTCTTTCTTTTTCTTTGTTTTTAAACTGGAAATTAAACCCAGGGCCTTCCCTTTGAGCTACGTCCCCAACTCATTTTTAAAATTTTATCTTGAGACAAATTCTCTCTAAATTGCTGGGGTTAGGCATGAACTTGCAATCCACCTGCCTCAGCCTCTCAGAATACTGGGATTATAGGTCTGTATCACCAGGCCCTACTTGTTACTTCTTTTCTAAGGCTTACTGAGGATGACAATTATTTTTTATTTACAATTCTGTCTCCTATAATGTGAATTTTTGATTGTGGAAGGTAGACAGTGCAAGCTGTTTGAGTGAATTTAATGAGTTTATTTAGCATTTAATTTGAAATATATCTGTTTTCTTTCTTAGCATGGTAGAATGTTTTCATTGTTAATTATCACATTAGAATTGGATTTTAACTGTACATTATATAAAAATTGATGTTATCTTGGTCCCGTGGCTCAGGCCTATAATCTCAGTGCTCTGGGAGGCTGAGCCAGGAGGATAGCAGTGCAAGCCCAGCCTGGACAACTTAGCGAGATCCTCCCTTAAAATAAAAAACAAAAATGGGCTGGGAATGTAGCTCAGTGCAAAGGCCCTGGGCTTGATCTTTAGTACTACACTCAAAGAAAATTACGCTTATCTTGTTAAGTAGAATAAGGGATTGAGAACAACATATACAATGAAAAAGCCTGTTATTTCTAACTTTAAGTTAGCTATTCAGTAATTGAGTAACCACTCTCTGCTTCAAATTTCTGAGCTAGAAAATGAGAGACTTTCAAGGACTTAACTTTGCCTGTCCTATGGGCAAACAATTTGTTACTGAACTTTAAATTTTATTAAATTTTTGTGGTTCTGCTTCTTGATTATGTTTGTCCTATGAGCAAACATTTTGTTATAAACTTTAAATTTTATTAAATTAAATTAATTAATAATAATTAATAAATTATTTTTGCGGTTCTAGGAATCAAACCTAGGACTATTGTATATGCTACTCAAATGATCAACCACTATGCTGTACTTTGAGCCTTGATATAGACTTTTAATTACATATATTAACCTGCCCCTGTGTTTGTGAGAGAGAATAAGTGTATGTTTTCACTCTGGCCAATGAATGGAAGCAGAAATATTTTGCAAAAATTAAAAAGAATTTTTTGTGATACCAGAGTTTGAATCCAGGTCCTTTGCACTGAGCTAATTCTCAACCTTATTTTATTTATTTACTTTACTAATTTTTTATTTTGAGATATGCAAGGTCTCACTAAATTTCGAAGTTGCCCAGGCTGGGCTTGAACTTTCAATCCTCCTGCGTCAGCATCCCAAGTGCTGACAGAAGAAGCATGTGTCACCATGCTGAGCTCAGAGATCCTTTTAAAAAGGCGCTCTGCCTTTTCTGGTGCCCTCTGAACTGGATCTAGAGAGCTCAGGGCTCCAGGAGGAGCTCACACCATGTGTAATGACCTAGAATGCCCTGGTCCCTTAGATGGACTACTCCAGCATTGCAGCCCCACCTTTCACCCTGCACACCCTTAACTCCTTCCTGGCCCAGCCCAGCGTGCTTTGCAGAGTGGAGTTGCTGACTACCTGTTCGATACCCCGCTGAGTGCCCAGTGGTACTCAGACTCAATTCCCAATGATCTCAACTCCAGCCTTGCTCCTGCCTACTTTGTGACTTCCCTGTACCTGACTGGCCAAGGTGGAGACACTGTCTTCCTGTATGCTGCCTCCTTCCCCACCGGCCATCTCTGCACCACCATCATGGGAACGCACAGCACAGGCTGCCACTTCTGCCTCTAAGTCATCCCCTGCTCTCAGTGCTCAGTGCTGGCTTTCGGTATTGCTCACCAGTTTGGTCTTACCTACTCTCATAACCCTTGCCTGTCTTTCTGATATGCGCAAATATTTGTAGCAGCCCTCTTCCTAATATTAAGTGGTGAAAAGACCCAAATGTCCACCGAAGGGCAACTGGGTAAGCAGACTGTGGTATACCTATACAGCGAACTCCTGTTCAGTCGCAAGAAGGAATAAGGTAGGGATACATGCAGCAACATGAAAATGTTACGCAAGGAGAGAAGCCAGATAAAAGAGGTGGGGCAGTACAATGTCATCATATGAAATGTCCACCAGGTACCTCCATCAAGAAGAGTGCAGGTGGGTGGTGGGTGGTCAGGAGCGCGGAGGGAGGCAGGGAACTGATTCTGTGGGTGTTTGATGTCGGGCAGATGAAAATGTTTTGGAACTAGAGAGAGTCACTGTGGACATGCTACATGTACCATTGCATGTTGTGTGCATTTCACCTTCATTTGGAAAACCCAAAACCTTGCTGTGGCTCTTGAAGAAACAAGACAGCACATGTGAGCCTCCCGTCCCCTCCCTCCAGGCCTGGCTCTAGGCTGTTTGAAGGCTTCCCCACCCCTCCATTCCATCCGGATCCTCTCCTTCCTTTTCCCCTCTCTACCACCCCCTCATGGCCGGCATTAGAAGTCCAGGCGCCTTCTTGGAGCTGAGATTTTTTTTTTTTTAAAGAGACATCTCTGAGTTCTTTCTTTTTATTCTTGTGCATATGCTCACACGTGTGTGCGGGAAAGTTAAAGAGAGCATTATACACAGGAAAAAAGAGGGAACTCTGGATCTTTGGAATAAAAAAATACCTGGGCACAGTATTCTATACTACTTACTCAGTTGTGTGGCTTACAAGTTACTTAGCATCCCGAGTCCCGATCATTTTTAATATCTGCTTGTTAACATTACTGTGAAGTGTACGTCACCTGATGTGCACAAAACTGTGACTATGAGACAGATCCACACACATGCACTCATGCACATACACGCTCACGTGCACACATGCATGCACTGGAACAATATGGGCCGCTGGGTGGCTCAGGCAGGGGCTGGCCTCAGGAAGTCCACTGGTGTCTGCCCATCCTGGAAGGCATTGTGCGCAAAGTGTCTCTTCTCGGAGGGCTCCCTCTTCTCCTCAGACAGAAGTAATTATATATATATATATGCTGTTTAATTAATAAGCTTATATTAATTAATTAATAAGCTTGTATATAAGCTGTTAATTAATTCATTAATTTTCCAGTGCTAGGAAAGAAGCCCAGCCTAGACAAAAGGCTCTGACACTGAGCTACACCCCTGGCCCCATGTGCTTGCTGTGGTGTGTGACTTGAACATTATCTGCCTTCAGTGTATAGTTCCTTCTCCGTGGGCAGCTGAGCACCCTAGAGTGGGGAGTGCACCACTTGGAAGAAGGTTTCGGTTCTTGCGCCCTTCCCTCCAGTGTTTTCTGGTTCTCCTCTTCAGCTGGCCCTTCCTCCTCAGGAGCTGTACAGCTGGAGTGTGTGGAAGGAGCCTGTCAGCCTGCCTCACTGCCTCCTGTGCCTTTGGACAGGTGTGCCACTCGGGGATGACACGGCCGCCTGAGCTGATGAGGTGCTTCGTCCCAGTTCTCTTTAATATTTAAGTGGCCATGATGGTGGTGTGGGTCTAATCCCAGCACTCTGGGAGGCTGAGACAGGAAGATTGGGGTTGTCACTCATTGCAAAGGCTCTGAATTCAGTCCTAAGGGGGAAAGACAACCAAACCAAACCAAACAACCAAAACAAGCCAGATAACAAAAACCCAATAAACTTAAATGCTGGTCTTGGAAATGTAGCTTAGTGGCAAAGTGCTTGCCTAGTGTGCACAAAGCTCTGGGTTCCATCTCAGCTCAACAGAGAGAGAGAGAGAGAGAGAGAGAGAGAGAGAGAGAGAGAGAGAGAGAGACTCTAGTGCATATTTTTAAAAAAGGAAAATCCTAAGTGCTATTAAGTTTTTGTTTTGACTTTGGATTCTGGGGTAGAAAATTATAAAAATTATATAAACAGTTGTTTGTGTATGTGTATGAGTGTGTAGGTGTGTGTGTGTATTACTGGAGATTGAACTGGGCCTTCACTCTCAGCTGTATCCCCAGCTCTTTTTAATTTTTTTTTTTTTTAATTTTTGAGATAGGGTCTTGCTAATTGGCTGAATTGCCCAGTTTGGGCTTAGACTTGTGATCCTCCTGCCTCATCCTCCCAGAATGCTGAGGTTACAGTTTCAGCATTCCGGGATTTACTTTCCTGTAGCATTTCATCTTCTCCTTTATGTGCATTCTCATTGCCTGACATACACGTCTTAGTCACTGCCAAGTGGATTATGACGCTTTCTAGATTCCTGCCACACCACTGAACATAACATGATCCCATGTACTGGTACTTAAGAGTAGAAAGTTCACCTCCAGAAGAGAAACAACTTGACAACCCCGGATCCTAAGCAGCGGCAACCTGCGCATGCCCGGAGCATTCATTTGCCACCTGTCCCCAGCAGTGCTGTTGGACGACCTGGCCCTCTGACGCCCCCTGATGCCTTCTTTTGGTTAATTAAGGCTTCTTCTTCCTTGGATCAGAAGCGCTGTAAATTCAGCCCAGAGTCATCTTGCTCCTGATACCACTACCCTCTTCCCATAAGAGCTTTGTAAGCTGATTAGACTCACAGAGATTGTAGGAACATAGAGACTATTTTTGTTGGGTAGAATATTACCTTTCAGTGTTTTCACAGTCCTTGATTGGAACAGTTTATTAAAAATTCTCTGGGCTGGAGGAATAACACAATAGTTAGAGCACTTGCTTAGCAAGCACCAAGACCCTGGGTTCGATTCCCCAGCACCACATAAACTGGGTATGGTGGCGCACACCTGTAATCCTAGCACTCAGGAGAAGGATTGCTGTGAATTCAGGGCCAATCTGGCTCCATAGTGAGTTCAGGACCAGCCTGGAATAGAGAGTGAGACCCTGTCTTAAAGTAGTTAGATAAATAAATAAATAAATAATATTCTGTAATACATTAATGCATTTGCTTCTCTCCACATGTGACTTTTGAGATATCTTTTTTTTTTCTAGAAAGTGAGATGACAGTGTAAGTTGTGCTGGACCCAGGCTGATCTGGTTTTTGTTTTGTTTTGTTTTGTTTTGTGGCAGCAGGGATTAAATCCAGAACTTTCACACTGAGCTATACTCCCAGCTTGATTTTTATATTTAAGACAGGTCTTGTGAAGTTGTTAAGTTGCCCAAGCTGAGCGTGAATTTGTAATCCTCCTGCCTCAGCTGTCCAGAGCGACTGGATTACAGGGGTGCACCAACAGGTGCCTGTTGACCTGGCTTCAAGATCCCTGCCATGTGTTCAAGGGATACCATAAACCTTTCTATCTCCCAATTCTTCATCTGGCCAGTGGGTAGACATTACCTCAAGGTTTATGTGGCGAATCAAATAAGATTTTTGGAAACTATAACAGATTTCCAACACATTCAAGATTTTCCAACCTGGGATCTTCTCTTTCTCTTGTGTATTGTTGGATCATAGCAGTTTTCAAAAACCAAATTTATGGAGAATTTGAAAAAGCTAGAAGTATTTCTTTTCTTTTGAGTGCTTTATTTTGAAGAGCACTAACTCTTAAGTGTTTTAGAAGCACCTCCCACTGGGTTAGTACTGTATGAAGTCACTGGAGCAGATGGGTGAGGGGAACGAGGCCTCCCTGGGCCAGGATACAGCTGGCAGAACCAACAGAGACTTGCAAATGTCAGCACTGATAAAGAGCAAGAACCCATTGCACAGCGGAAAAAGAGGTACAAAGTGGTGTGTCACCTAGCAGCATTTTTTACTTGTGTATATTTGTAATCGTAATAGGAATATTCACGAATATTCATTGGGGAATTGGTGAGTGCATATAACATTGCTGACATCTATGTAAGTAAAAAATGCATGAATACCTTGGGAATTTATCCTATTATTATGACGCACCAGTGTTAATGAATTCATGTGCACAAATTTTTACCGCAGGTTTGTAGAAATCAAAAAGCTGAGCACGAACTAAGCGCCTGTCCACAGGATAAAGGTTGAATGAACGGTTCCATACCTGTGTCATGAGGGTCATGCAGCTGTTAAAGAGAATGCATCAAGGCCGGTACAGGGGAACACACATGTAGTCTCAGCTACTGGGAGGCTAAGGCAGGAGGATGACTTGGCACCTGGGACCAGGAGTTCAAGGCCAGACAAAGCAGCATAGGAAGGCTGGCTCAGAAGACAAACTATCAAGAATGCAGTAGCTCTGAGTCTACTGCCTTGGAAAGATGACCTTGATGGGTTCTTGAATGAGTAAAGCCAACTGCTAAATTATATGTTCTGAATTTATTTATTTTCATTACACCTGTTTCCTCCCGCCATGCCCCTCACAGCTGCTTATGTTGTATCACGAATACATACTAACAAAAGAACAAAAAAAGAGCCAATGGGAATTGGAAGCAAAGGGGTGAGACCCTGTCTCAGGAACAAAAACAAATACAAGACAAGACAACAGCAGAATTAGTGCAGGAGAGTCACGGCTGGTCCGTGCTTGAGGCTCTGACCGGCCCCTGTCACAGCCCCTGGAGTTGCAAGGTGCTGAAAGCCCACGTTAGCGCGCTTGCCCTCCCTCTGCTGGAACACGTCCTATACAATGGCACCCCATTATAGTTAATGAGCTGTTAGCTTTTCCATTAAGGGATTTTTTTTTAAGGGTTTATAACCTGGTGATAACAATAATTTGCTTCAGGTGGAAACTCCTGAGACAGGTATGAATAGTTGCCTGCTGCCCCTGCTCCTCCCCATGCGCCTTGAGTTGGGGGGTGGGGAGGGGCGGAGTTCTGCCTTGTGTTTTTCACATGCAAAAGGAAACATGTTCAGGAAGTAGAAATCTTTCCCTGTTGCTTTTTTTTTTTTTTTTATTTCACCATCCCGGTCGGCAATAGGTGCGTTGGCTATAACGTATCCTTAAAGAGGACAGATAAGATGAGGGGACGAGAACTCTGAATGGAGTCAGGCCATCTGTGGTGCCCAGCTCTTGTGTGGCTGGTGATTCTGAGACACTAAATGCAGAGAAACCAACTGGGAGTCCCTCTTGCTGCGGAGGGGACAGAGAGAACCCCCGATGTCTTTCGCCACAGGCCTGCATGGTTCTGTTCATGTTCCCAATTCAAGGTGCCCATCCTGAGAGACCTACATCGGAAGCAGCGCTGGGCTTCATGTTTGAAAAGGAAGTTTCAAGTTATGATATTATGACAGAATAAGAAATGTATGTTTGTTCTCTGCCTGTGGTTCCTGGCACATGGCTTTTAAACCCCTGAGAACCTCCATAGCAATGGGCTATTTTGATTGGTAATATAGAGGAGTGGGGCAAGGTGGGCTCTCCTGGGTAGCCTCAGGCCAAGGGACTTGTTGCCAGGGAGACTATGTGATTAGAGGCTTGGAATTTCAGTCTTCCCATCTTATACTCCGAGAGGAGTGGGGCTAAAGGCTGAACTGATCACCAGTGGCCAATGTTATGTTCATTCAGTTCATCCAAAAATCAATCATATTCAGTTGAATACCAAAGCTTCTATAAAACCCCAAAAGATCAGAGTTGCTCTGGAGGGTGAGGCTCAGAGTGGATACGACAGCTCTGATTCCCTCCTCTGTACCTTGCCCTACAGTACACAACTGTATCTGGCGGTTCACCTGTATCCTTTGTAATAAATGAATAAATGGGAGTAAAGTGTTCTCCTGAGCTCTATAATGTATCCCAGTAAATTAATCCAACCTGAAGAGGGGCTCGTGAGAATCCCCTATTTATAATCAGTGCGTCACTACAGGTGACAACCCAGTCCTTGGCAATTGGCATCTGTATTAGACAGCTTTCCCTCATGGTGATAGAATTCTTGAGATAAACAACTCAAAGGGAAAAAAAGATTTATTTTGGCTTAGAGTTTTGGAGGTGTCAGTCCATGGCTGTTTGGGCCTATCACTGTGTGGTGAGGTCAGGAGTAAGTAGTGGAGCAAATCTGCTTGCATTGTGGCAGGAGAAGGAAGAGGATAGTGGGGGAAAGAGAGAGAGAGACAGAGACAGAGACAGAGACAGAGACACTGAGAGAGGCAGAGGCTGAGGACCCAATATGCCCTTCAAGAGCACCCACCCAGGACCTAACTTCTTTCTACTAGGCCTCACCTCCTAATAGTGCCATCAGCCGGCAACCTAGCCTTTAACACCGGGCTTTTGGGGGACATTTTTAAGATCCAAACTTGACAAGATTCAAGTGGGACCAGTCTTCTGGGAGAGAACACTGAGCCTATGGGATCTGACTATAAATCCAGGTTGATGATATCAGAGAGTTCAGTTGTGGGGTCCCTAGTTGGTGTCCATTGAAGAGTTGCTTGGTGTAGTGGAAAACCTCATCGGAAGTGCAATGCCTGTGTTGAGCATGCGAATATAGGAAAATCAGCTTGGTTTACCTTTTCTCATCAGAAGAGCCTTGCGCCTTTGGTGATATGAAGAGTTCCTAACTCACTCTCAAGCAGGAGAAATGGTTTCCAGAGGCAGCCAGGAGGTGAGAATCTCCCCTGGACAAGAATGACAGGGTGGTGGGGTGGGGAAGGGCTTTCTTTGGAACTCAGTGGCTCAGTCTTACACATTGCACTTGGTAGAGGAACTCTGGTGGCTCAGGTTGGGGCGAGGATTGGGCCACAGGGGGAGGAGCCACTGAGGAGAGAGGAGCAGTGATTTCATGTTCTAGGATGTATGGTTCAGTTACCTATAGTGGGAACTTCGAAGACCTTGTGAAAAATAGGAAGATCTGGGGAAGGGGTGAGGGGGGCAGCAGGGAGAGGCAGGAGAGTAAGAATGATTAAGATGCAATGTGTATATGTACCAGTTCTCTGAGAGGAATGTAATTATTATGTTTTGGGAACATGTACCAATAAAATAAATCAAAAGGAGGTGGCACTAGAACCTGGCAGACCCACATACTGAAAGAATAGCAAATGGAAGCAGTACTCATTTTTTTTTCAAGAGAAAAGAAATCTGTTAAGGGCCATCACAGAGAAAAAATGCTCAAGTTTTCAGATGTCCATCTATTAGTTGCATTATTAAATAGGCTCTGTCTCAAAGGATTTTTTTTTTTTTTGAGATAAGGTCTTACTTTGTAGCCCAGGCTGGTCTTGAAAGCAGCTCAGTTGCCTTGAACTTGCAGTGATCCTCTTGTGTCAGCGCTGGGCTAACAGCCGTGAGCCGTCAGACCCGGCCCATCGTCCAGTTTTAAAATAATAAATGGTCACTGCAGAAAATTTAGAGTAATATGGGTAAGGAGGAAGCAAGACACACGCAGAGAGAGAGAGAGAGAAGATCTCAGTAGTTCTCTCTACCCTTCTTTAACTCTATTATTAATTGCATGCAGTATTTCTTTTCATATTAAGTGTCTTTTAAAATGACATTTTAAGCCAGTGCCTATAATCTCCGTACTCCGGAGGCTGAGCCAGCAGGATCTTGACTTGACTTGGAGCTCAGTCTGGGCAACTTAATGAGGCCATGGCTCAAAATAAAAACACAAAAAGGTCTGAAGATGTAGCTCAGACTGAAGGCCCTCAGCTCATCCCTGGTACCACACACACTTGCACATCCACAAGCACACACATATGCACATGTGTACACACATGTGCACACATGCAAAGACATAAAGTTGTTTTATTTCCCCTCCTCACTATTCCGATCCATGCTGGAAATTAAACTCAGGCTTATTCTGCCACTGAGTTATGTCCCAAGCACATTTTAAAAATTTAATTATCTGTGTACATATGCATTTGTTTTCAGTACTGGGTATTGAACCTAGGGCTTTTGAACTGGGCTACATTCCCAGCCTTTAAAAAAAAAAAACCAAAATAAAACAAAACAAAACAGGGGGCTAGAGGAGTGTGCACAGTGGTTAAAGCACTTGCCCAGCAAGCTCAAATCCCCGAGTTCAAATCCCCAACCTCACATAAAATGGGCACGGTGGCACATGCCTATAATCTCAGCACTGGGAGGCTGAGGCAAGAGGATTACTGTGAGTTCAAGGCTAGCCTGGGCTTCATAGTGAAATCAAGATAAGTCTGGACTACAGAGTGAGACCCTGTCTGAAAAAAAAAAATCTAAAAAACCAAACAAACTATTTTTTTATTCTGACACAGGCCTCACGAAGTTGCAAAATTGCTCAGACTGAGACTGAAGCTCTAGTCTTCCTGCCTCAGCCTCTCAGAGTGCAGGGTTCACTGGCATCCACTACCATGCCTGCTTCTTATTTAGTTTTTATTTTGAGATTAGATCTTGCTGAAATTCCCAGGCTTTCCTTAACTTGCACTCCTCCGTCCTTACCCTTCCAAGTACCGGAGATTATAGGCATGTGCCACTGTGCCTGACTTCATACTACTTTAAAAATTATAAACATTATGGACAATCAGAAAAGTACAAAGAAGAAAATTGTAATACCAGGAGTACTACTACCTCTGTTAATACAGTTTTTAACTTATTATGAAAATTTTAAGCATATATAATCTATTAAGATTCTAATGTATAAAGTTTTTGTATTGTATTTGCATACAAAGACATAAATACATATACAAACACACATACACATAAGCAAAAGCTAGAATTATATATTAAGCAGTTTGTAGGCTGTTTTTGCTGCTTGAACTCACATTGTGCCATATTCTGTCTCTAAATAGTCTTTTGTTTTTTTAAGTGCTGGCGATGAAACCCAGAGCCTTGCTCATGCTGGGCAAGCACTCTACCACTGAGCTGTCTATGTCCGCAGCTGCTAAATACTTCCACAAACATTTACAGAAAGGAGGCAAAGTAGGTTCCTACTCTGGTCCTGGAGAGAAGGGGAGGGAGGATGCTCAGTGGATCTCGGCCTCGGTGAGGGTGCTGTTTTCTCTCCAGAACATAGTAGGTGCTTGGTGCATTTTGCTGAATGAGTGAGTTATTTGTTCACGAGAAGTAGACTTCCTGCTAGGAGAGTGAATCAAGACACACGATGTAATCAACCTTGTATCTCATGGAACTTGAACTTTTAGGCCACAGGGGGAGAACAGAAGGAACATGCCCCCAACTTCTTGACAGGCATGTCAGCTCCTGGGGTCAGAAACGCTCTCTTTCTCACACTTGCCCTGGGGGTTGACACTTGGGTTTGTCTGTCCAGAGGGCTGTCCTGACCCCTGCTGGAGCAGGTGATTCTGGGGACTGGGAGAGGACAGTGACAAAGGAAGGTGGCGAGGAAGGCCCTAACTCGCTCTGAAAGGAGGACTTCAAAATGCTGGTGTGAGGAACCTCCCTTTGAGCCACGTGGCTGGGTGATAGGGTGTAGTTGTTTCTGTGCGTGCGTTTTCTATCCAACACATATTGAGCACTCACTGTGTGCCAGGGTTAAAAGATAAAAGGATGGAAAAGACAAATTGCTTTCCAGAGGAGCTCAGTGTAAAGTATAGGTAGTGGAAGTGAAAACAAGTGGTTTCAAAACACCAGGAAGTGCTACTGGGACAGTGTGAAGTGTGCACTGGGCCTAGGCAGAGGGTCCTGAACTCTTGGGCCCGTTGAAGAGTGGAGCGCTGGGAGCATCAGAGGCAAGGGGAGAAGGGAGCCAAGCTCTGCCTCCTGCCAGCACGCTCCTATCAGGACGCTGCTGGTCTGACAGGAGGTGGGGCTTGGCCCCCTGCTCCCTGCCTGCCGCCTGCTCCCTGCCTGCTGCCTGCTGGCCATTTGAAAGCTGTGCTCCAATACCCTGCTGCGTAACAAGTACACCCTCAGCCCCATCCTCAGGAGAATGGTCTTCAACTAAACCAGTCTTTGGTGTCAAAAATGTAGGGGAACACAGGTGGAGAGCACAGGGGTGACCTCTGTCTGGGCAATAGGAGAAGCGTGCTGAGGTAACCAGGAGATAGTAGCTGGAGTAGTAGCTGAGAAATACCAAGAACACAAAGTGGTTGGTGTTGGAGACTGTGAGCTAGTGTCTGACTCATCCATAGTCCATATCCTGGTTAGTGGCTCTCTTCAACACCCAGACGACCACCACAGAGATCTGAGCGCCCTTCCGTATCCCTGTTCCTCTTGTTTTGCCCCTCCACTCAGGCACCAGCCTGGGGCTCCTGCCTCCTGCAGAGCTCTTGCACATGCCCATGCCCCTCAGCACCACTGTTGTTGCTCTAGTTGAAGTCTCTCTGCCTTTTTAACTGGCACACCACCGCCTGAGAATCCGCCATCTTCCCTCCTCTCTCCCATTCCTTTCTCCAGTTGCCTATTGGTGTGTAACAAATTACCTCACATTTTAGCAGCTTAGAAAGAAGGACATTGAAAATCCGCAGAGTTTCTGAGGGCCTCGGCCTGGCGTTGGCTGATTTGTCAGGCTGGCTCTGCTTCTCAAGAATGGCCCTCAAGCAGCTGGCAGGGCGGCAGCCTCCGAACTCCTGGTTAAGCCTAAACGGTCTGTCTTGAAGCTTGTGCACTTGCATAATGGCGAGAGAGATTTTGTGTCCTTGCTGCATGGGGCTTTCCAGGGGGCCAGTTGTACCATGGCAGTTGGCTTTTCCTAGAGTGAGGCAGGAGACAGAGGAGGGAGGGACAGGAAGGAAGAAGAGAGGTCGGCCATGATGGAAGCCTCAGTGTCTTATTACCTAATCTAGGAAGTGATGTATCATCACTTTTGTTTGTCACACAGACTGACTCTGGTACACAGGGTGATGGGAGCTCTGCGCAAGGCTGTGGACAAGAGGTGCATGCCATTTAGTGTCATACTCTGTGTTTGGTATGTAACCCATCTTTGTCACCACCCTGTCCTTGATCTTCAGAGCAAGTGTAGATTCCTGTAACAGCACTTAGGGCTCTTTATGCCTGAACCCTGAAAACATTCCCCCTTTTTTATTCACTGAAAAACTCAGCTCGGAGTTATTGAATATATGTTACACATTGGAAACTAAATTGATGCATGTTTATTTTTGTGAGTCTTACACTTGGTAAGGAGACACAGGAAACAACAAGTAAATAAAATAAATGATCCACTTATATAAAATTATAAAATATTATGGACATCAACATCTTTGGACTTTGGAAGATGATGACTACCATGAGAGAAAAAAAAATAGACTGGAGTAAGAAGGATTTCTTCTTAGAAAGAAGGCTGCTTGGCAATTTTCAAAGGGCTTCACTCTGAGGTAGAGTGCTTGCCTAGAGTGTCTCTTGCCAGGCCCACTGTTCCATCCCCAGCGTTGGGGACACGTGAGATGGTGACGGTAGGAGCAATATGGGTATCTGTGGAAGAGACTCTGCAGGGGCCCTGAGGCCAGGGTGTTCATAAATCCCCCCAAGAAGGCCAGTGTGGCTGAGGTGCAGTGAGCGAGAGCCCGGTAGAAGGATGTGAGGTCGGAACGATTGTGGGGAGGGGAGTATAAGATCCCAGGACCTTATAGGCTACTGAGGAATGCTGAGTGAAGTGGCAGAGAAGTGTCAGTGTCTAGCCAGATGTTTGTAAAGGATTGCCCTGTGCTGTGCTGAGATTCAGCAGAAGGGATTGAGATGCTAATGGGGACATGTTGGGAAGGGACTACAGGAAGCCAACCAGGAGAAGATGGTGATTCGCATCAGAGGGCATTCAAGGGTATGAGTGAATGATGTTCCTGAGTGCTGAAATCGAAACCCTCACAGTCTCTTACTTTTTCAAGTTGGGGTATTGGTTGATAGTAGTGGCTCACAGGTAACCAAATGTCATAACTGATCCATTCTCACAAGAAGACAGACCCATTTTGATATTGCTGATTGAGTGGTAAAGGATCCATTACAGTTCAGGTTTATGTTACTTGTTAATTAAACCTTCTGTAGCTAACGACTCTGTCCTTGATGAATGTTATCTGAGGGATTTAGCCTGGGCAGTTAGTCTTGACCATTCCTGTGTCTTCAGAGGAGAGGGAGACCCAGTGTAGCCACTTGTGTATGCAGTTGCAGTACTGGAATTGGAAGCTGGTATGCGGGAGGCTGGGGATGTTGACCGTAACTCATTGGCTTTGTAATTAAACTCTCTTGTTATTAGAATAGCTGAAATTTTTAGAGACTTCTGCCTGTGTGGGACTAAGAATGATTGATCATAGGAATTCAGTCTGCTTTGCTATAAAACTGTTGATATATTATTCTGTTCATGAGATCCAGACACTGTTGTTTGTTTGTTTAAATCTCTGGCTACATACGTGCAGGCATTAGATCAACCTTTTCACTAATGTCAAATTTATTGAGGTATCAGTCTCAATTAAAATTTTATTTATTTGAGGCACAAAGTGGGTATTTCAAACTTTCAACAGCAGTGAACATTGGGGATCAAAAAGTACAGAAGCTAACACATCCCTTTGAACCTTTATCTGTAACATTCTATGTCCCCAGCACTTCAGTGAAGGCAGCAGCCATCAGTTAAATAAACATGCATTTGTACTGATGGCAGCAGCCTCAGCCTGGTTGCAATCCACGATTTTGCTCTCTCTAGATGGATCTTTGCTGATGGATCCCTAGTGGAGAAATACCTAGGGGAGTTTTTCTTCTGTGTGGAGCCAGTTACCCCATAACATGTGAAACAGATAGCAAGCTTAAATATATCAATAAAGTTTTAGTTTAAGTCAAAAGATGTTAAAAAGTGGGCGATCTATTTACTAACACCTTTTGCCCCAGATTTTCTGCCATCGTCCAACTGGGATGTTTAGTGAGATCGGGTGCAAGTCTGCCATGTTTGTTTTACATTTTTCCCAGCTTCTGTGTAACTTTCTTCTCCTTTTACCTTCTTTTGGGTACGCTGATTTTTAAAAATATTCCATTTTACCTCTGTTGGGTTTTCATATGTGTTCTAGTAGTCCCTGTAGGTATTCTGATACACATCTTTAATTTATCAGAGCCTACCTTCAAATAATACTATATTACCTTTTTACCACCACGTTGGATAGTGATTTTTTCATTTGATCGAGAGAGGAAGAAATCGATGCTGTCCCTACTGTAGGTACATGACAATTAGCTGCATTCCGATGCATTTTATAACCGATGTGCATGCGGGCTTTTCTCTGTCCAACCACAGAATTGATTATGCAGTTCACAGATGCAGGTGTGGTTGTTGCTGGTAGGCTTACCTGAGAATTTCATTCTTTCAGAACAAATTACTCTTTTGATTTTGTCTTTTGTAATAGCTGGTACAAACTCAGAAGGAAGAAAAAAAGGAAGTGTTAAATAGAAATACTTCTTTAAAGGGAAGTCGAGACAGGACCGACACAGAGCACAGTGCAGTGTAATGACCCTTTTTACAATGAAGGTGATGAGAGATTTTTTTTTTTCCTCCCAGCCACTTGTGCCATTTTATTGAGGTTTAAGTTGACTAACTCAGTCCGAGAAGGTGAATGACCTAAAGGCTTGGCTTAAGGGCTGACTTTTCCCGTGGCATAGTTCTGTATGCCTTTTGCAAATGAATCTCTATATTTGTCTTCTTGCAAGACTTATGTGTCATTTCCCATTACCACCTTTGTATCTACCCAGGTGGGTAGCCTGGATCACAGTAGCGTGTATATGCGGTTTGGTACATATCAGTAACCAAATGTGGACTTTGATGGATCTGCTATTCAACTGGATTGATGCAAAAGACTTTCTACACGCTGCCTATCTTTGGAAACAGGTTCTCTTAACTACCATTTTAGTTACTTTTTCTTTGCTGGGACACAATACCTGACACTCACAGCTTCAAAGAGGGAAGGTTTACTTTAGGTCATAATTTCAGAAAGCCTTGCTTCATTCATGGGTAGCCAACAACAGTGGAAGTACAACTAAAGAAAAGCTGCTCACTGCTGGGCAAAACAGGAAACAGAGCAAGGAAGGTGGAGCTAGTATATCCCCTTCCAGGTCATATTTCAGCGACCTGCCCCTTCTGGGTCAAACCCCAGTGACCCGCTTCTTCAGACCAGGCCCCACCTCCTAGCAGCATAGGAAATCAATGGATTAACTCTTGTGATTGAACCACCTTGGAGATATTTCAGATCCCAAAACACAAAAACCACCAAAAGAACAAGTAAAAAAATTTAATGCCTGCACAAATGACATGGTAAAATATTACCCTTGCTTATAAAATGTTTGACTTCAACCTCAGTGAGCTTTTTTGTTGTTGTTGTTTTTCATACTTTTTTGAGACATGGTCTTGATCTGTAGTCCAGGCTCATCCTGAACTCACTGTGTAGCCCAGGCTGGCCTTGAGCTCACGCCAGTTCTCCTTCCTTGGGCTTCTGAATGCTGGGATTACAGGTGTGCATCTCTGTGCTTAGTTTATGTGGTGCTGGGAAACCAAATCCATGGCCTTGTGCTTGCTAGGAGAGTGCTTTAACCACTGAGCTACTCCTCTCGCCCCAACCTCAGTGCTGACTCCTCTAAAACTCCACTTGTTGTTTTACAATGTACAGGAGTTTGTGCTCCCTGTTGCGATGTATACATATAATTTCTAAAGATGTATTTCTGTGACATGTCTTATTTTATGGTAGCGTAAGTGTGAGTGGTTACTTTGGCTGATGAGAAACATTAAAGGTAGAAATATTGTGGAGATTACAAGAGGACACGAAGGGGCGCCACATTACTCACACTCAGGTTTTAAAGCATTCTTCCCTTTCAACCCATGCACAGATTCTTAGTCTTAATCTCATCTGATTACTGTTTTGCTTCCAGCTGTTCCTGTCCAGGTTCATGTAGAGAAACATAACCTCAAGCTGTCTGCCATTAATACCTTTCCAAAGCTCTGTAGAGAGAAATGATGTTTATGGGCTACTACCGGAAGTGTTTGTTGTCCATCCATTTTTTAGATAAGTCATCACCAAGCTGTTGTCTTATAGCCACCTGGGAGCATATGGAGTTATGGCAAGACTGTCTGTGAGCCCTCCATTGAAGGCATTATTATTTCTGTTATAGTTATCTGTAAGGACACGACAGTGACATTGAGTAGTTTGTTTAAGGGAATAAAGCTTATTGCAACCCAAGTCTTCACTTAAAAGAAGAAAATCATGTGGTAGGCGCAGGTGGTTTTGGAATGTGGTGCTGGAGCTTGCAGGCTTCGGCCTCCTCCTCTTATGTTCAGCCTGCCCGTAGCATCATAGGCTCTGGAAGGTCCCCATTGGGAAGGGCCGAGTGGCCCGCCGGGGGTCGGTCCTGTAACACCTGTGCTGTGAGGGCGGTGCCACAGCCAGGGGCAGAGCGAGGCACTGCCCACGTGAGGCACTGCTTTTTCCAGGATGCTCAAAGCTGTTTTTCGTAGTTGACAACCTTCAAAGTGACAAAAAAAAATCTGCTTCTGCTATCTGTTCTTACTGTATCAGTAAGGAAAGTCATTTAACAAAATTTCCATCTTTGAAATGGAACAGTGAGAGCAGCAGCCTCCATGGGCTGGTTCTGTAAAGACCATAACTCCTGGGCGATCCGGGAGCCCGTGGCGACTTGGGCCCCAGGGCGGGACTGCTCGAGTTTACCCAGTGGTCTGCGCGGTCGCCTGGGGCTTAGCTTCCGGCCTCCAAGGGCTGTGCATTAAGGAAGGGAAGCTGAAGGAGCACGGTTTGAAAAAAAAAAAAGTTACAGGGAGCATAAAAATTACGGTAATTCTGCGTTTTGCCTTCGGACGCTCTTCATCACACCTGTAAGTTGCATTAAGCATTAATCTGATCTGAATTCTAATATCCGCATGGAGATGTGTCCGGCTGATCGAAAGCCTGTGGTCAAAAGGGAAGCGAATGATGCTCTCACATCCAGTCAGGCTCTTCATTTATGGAGAATTAGAGCTGTCCACGTGGGCAGCGGGCGGGCGCTTGCAAATGATTACGGGAAGGCTTTTTCATCACCATTTAGAAAGAAAACAACTTATAAAAATAATCATTTTTGAGCTGGACCTGCTGGCAAATGTCTGAAGTCCCAGTACCCTGACAATCTGAAGCCCAGTGTCCGCATCTTAGCGGGCCTATTTCCAATTCAAAAGTTAAAAAAAAAAAAAAATAAAAAATAAAAAAGTGGAAATGTAGCTAGTGTGAAGGCCCTGAGTTCAATCCCCAATACCACAAAACAAAACAGAGCTATAACACAAAAACCAATTACCACATTAAAACCAATTCGTACATGAATTTAAAATATCTAATTTTGAAGGTAGTTTTAAACTACTAAATATACTTACTGTATTAGCTATATTTGATATATATTTTGTTCTCAAACTATATATAAAATACTAGACATTTCAATTTTTTCTTGAGGCAGGTCTTTCCCTGTAGCCCAGGTGGGTTCTGAACTCACTGTGTAGCCCAGGCTAGCCTTGGACTCACACAATCCTCCTGCCTCAGCCTCCTCAGTGCTGGGATTACAGGTGAGTGCCACCACATCTGGTTTGTATGGTGCTGGGGAATTGAACTCAGGACCTTGCACCAGCTAGGCCAGCTCTTTAACCCCTTTTAGCCTGACATTTTAAAATGTTATATGTCATCAAATCATGTTTCTTGATATATTACTTTTAAAGTAAATTAATCATAGTACTGGTTGGAAAATGTCAAACTTTGTAGTTATTAATATAGTGCTTTATCTGCCATGCTTAAGTAATATTTAATAATTCCTAATAAAAACACAAAACATTTTTATTTTTATTTAAAAACATTTCTTTATCATATACCTACAAAAACATCATTTAAAAATTTCAGAGGGTGTGTGTAAGTACTGTGAAATCGATTTGAAAATAAAATGTTTCGGAAATATTAATGCAGGTTAAGAAACCAAAAGGAACAGAAAGTACAGTTTACAGGGCAGTATGTATTAATTTATAGAAAAACAATAAAAAATCCTCCTTTATATGTAATCTCCCTCTATATGTTAATATAAACATAAATATAACAAAAATTGAAAAAAGATCTAAAAGAATCTGTACCAAACTCTTCCCAGCAATTATCCCCTGAAATAAGAGGATGATCTCAGGTGTTGTAGGCCTTGGCAGGCCTTTTGCTCCCCCCTGCCGACCTTCCACCCTCCCTCAATTCTCCATTCTACCTTCTCTTCTTCCTTCTACTTCTTTTGAACCTTTCCCAGCGCCCTTCCCATCCTCCCTCTCTGTTCAGTTTCTCCGGTTTAATCTCTCCTACCTTTATTCCTATCTTGGTGTCTAGAGGACCCAGACTCACACATGGATTTTATTTAAAAATATGGGTCAAGTCTAAACCTGTGCCGTGAGAATCCTGGGAACACTGGCCTCCACACAGCCCTTTTCCTGCAGCATGAGGATTTGTGATGTAAATTATACTAATTAGATTTGTAAGTGTTATTTAGGCACTTAAGGTTTGCTTGGTATCAATCAAATGAGATACTAAATGTAGAGAGGATATATTATATTTATGAATGGAATTTACATCTTTCAAAGAAGTTTAATATCCAAAGTTTGGGAAGGAAGCAAATAGTATTCAACATCTTAAAAGGATCATTAATATTTGTCATCTTATTAATAAAATAATAAGTTTGTAAAGAGTTTTTAATCTTTTAGAAAAAGCATGCTTTTATATTTGAAAACTGAATTAGAATTAAATATTAATTGGAAAGCAGAATAAAACAAAACATGGTAGCTGGGCATGGTGGCATATGCCTATAATCCCAGTGTTCAGTAATCCCAACACTCTGGGAGGCTGAGGCAAGAGGATCAAAAGTTTGAGAAAATCCTTTCCAACTTAGTGACTTAGCAAAACCTTGACTTAAAATGGAAAAAAAAAATGGCTGGAAATGTGTCTCAGTGCAAATGTGTCTCAATCCTCAGTACCACAAAGCAAACGGACAAATGACCTAGTAAGCTCAACTGAATAGTAGTTTCTATACACTGAGACCATCTTCAAGAGTATCAGAAATTTCACAGTGGGGTCTGGGACTAAAGCTTAGTGGTTAGACCACTGGCCTAGAAACTGCAAGGTTCTGGTTTCAATTTCCCAGGACCACATAAGCCAGGTATGGTGGTGTACTCCTGTAATCCCAGCACTTGAGTGACTGAGGCAGGAGGATTGAGTAGAAGGGCAGCCTGGGCTACGTAGTGAGTCCAGGCCAGGACCAACTTGGACTATTGAGGGAGACCCTGTCTCAAAAAAATTCACATGTATTATCATAAAGATTGGTACCCACCTGAATGGTGAATAGTGGTTAATAAACAAATATAGGGTCACAAGTTTGGGGGGAATGGGCATGCAAAAATATAGGGACAGAAATTTATTATACATTTTACTGATATAAAGGAGCTGCAGCACTTAATTTATAAATAAAAATAAAATATCAGTATTCTTTATTGTAAGTTGCACATGGCCAGTTGATTCTCAGTGGATAATTTCATTGAGTTTTGCCAGCCTATCAATCCACAGCTAGCTGTTGTTTAACAACAGGAATTTATTCCTATCCATGAACTTTTCTCCTAATGAATTAATTCATGATCATTATGTCTGTTGTGGTTTGGATCTGGAGTGCCCCCCCAAAGCCTCATGTTCCTATGGATACTGTGTAGCGTTGGGAGGTGGGACTTGGCTGGAAGGGGCGGATGCTTGGGGCTTGACCTGGCTCTGCCCTTCCTCCTAAACTTCTGTCTGTTCCACCATGCTGTGCTCCAGCTCTGGCTCCAGCTGCAGCCCCACCATGTGATTCCACAATTTTCCAGCTGCCCACCTGTGAATGGCCTGTGACTTTCTGAAACTGTGAGTGCAAATAAACTTTTCCTCCCTAAAGTTGTTCACGTTGCATATTGAGTCACAGCAACGAGTAACTAAGACAGTGTCCCACTTGTGAGCCACTATTGACCTATTTCTTAGTTTTGTGCAAGTAGTACTCATTCAACTTTCAGCTTTAGTCCCTTATCATTTTGGGTTTATCAGCATTATTAACATTTTTCTCCTTCACTTTCTTAAAGGCACACATTGAGAGAAATAAATTAACCCCTGATCCGTGGTGTTGGCCAGTTTATGTGGTAGACATGCTCCCTTGAGTTCAAGAATGTCACTGCACACCAGGATCCCACTTTCATGTCTTATTGCCACCTCAGAGATGCAGTTAACCTGAGCAACCTCAGGGCCACAGGTAGCAGTGACAGTAGTAAAATAATTGAAGGCTGGTGAGTATTGGGCATCATTGTTATTATTTAGATATTGATACAAGAGAAGGCAGGGAGAGAAGGGTAGCCAAGTGTGACAGTGCCATTAAAATTCAAACGTTATAGGTATACCTTTGTAACTTTGTAATTCTCTGTAACTCCACATTAATGCTAATTTTCCATAAGCAGGTTGTGATACTTAAGTGACTCCATTTTGTTTTCAAGACCATGTGACCAAGATGACTTCGCCTCATTTCTGTCCCTAGTTTGTAACAAGCCTGCTCAGAATAGTGATGAAAAATCACTCCACCTGTGCCCCACAAGCACCTATAAAAACCCTCTGTTAAGCTCACTAGGGGCTGCCCTCTGAAGATGAAGATTCACCCGGAGTCCAGGGACGCACGGCCATAAAAAAGAAACCTTACTTTGCTTCTTGCTTCAGTTGACATTTGGTGGTCCCTAAGTTTCTGTCTGTAACACAAATGCCAGGGATCATCAAAGAAGCTGGGGTTTGCTGGAGTCTCACTTTTCCCAGGACAGTACAGCTCCCAGTGGCTCCTGGCGGCCAGCACTGGCACCAGCCTAAGATAGATCTCAGCTCTCCAGGTTGGATTATTCTCTGCCTCCCAGACTCTCCCCTCCCTCACCTACTCTGTCCTCAGATTCCAGAACAGCCTTTCCAAACACATCTTCCCATGCAAACTTCCCACCCATCTAGTCCCACAGAGGATGAGTCCTATACTGAGAAATCTGGTTTTTATATTCTGCAAAATTACACACCAATTTTCCCACCCTCCCCTCCACTGGCTCTTGGCTGTTGCTTGTTGATTGTGCCAATTGCACTTGGCTGCTTCTGCTTTGCAGGCATGGCTGCCCTGCTGTAAGTCTTTTACTCCACAGGGTGGCTATGTGTAGCTCATTCTCCTTCACGAGTCACAGCAAATCCTAAGTACTCCAAAAATCATTGCAACTGACATTGCAGAAGTGAAATTTCTCCTCAGAATCTTTGTGTTACTGGATAGCTCAAAACCAGGGTCCGTGTTCTGCCAGTGCCAAAGAAGGAACACCATGAAGAAAGAGCAAAGGAGAGGAGAAAGCAACTGCATTGGGAAAGATGTAAAGGGGAAAGTAAAGGGGCAAGCAGGGGAAAGGCTAGAGCACCCGTTGGTCGACTGTTACAACCATCTTTTGCGTTCTTTTCTATAGATCGTGCATATTCATCTTCTTATGTGGATTTTGCCTTTATATATTTGCATAAAACTAATTCATTGGCTTAAGATCAAATTTGAGGGCCTACGATAAGACCTCACACCTTGGGACCACAAGCTCTGTGATTTCATGACCTGCTTAACTTTTGTCTTTGACCTCGGTCATTCCAAGGTGTTTCTGTTTTTCTCAAGCTGTGGAATTCTTCATCTGGGGATGAGTTTCTCATTTTGGGAGGAGTTCCTCATCTGGAGATTAGTTCCTCATCTAGGGATGCTCCTCACCTAGGGAGGAGTTCCTCTGGGGATGATGAGTTCTTTACGTGGGAACATCTTGACCCACCAACCCACCGAGGTGACTCTGAGCCTGCCTGTGGAATCTGGCCGCATTGTACACTGGGTGCATGTTATCTTGCAGCCTTAGTGGTAGCTTCCTACTCACATCCTGGAGACATGCACCTAACGAGACCATAGACTTCTGAGGGGCAGAGATGGTGAATATTTAGCAAGCATTTCTTGATAACAACATACCATATATTCCAAAATGGATTACTCCTTGATAGAATGTAATATTTGATGAAACTAGTTTCTAATGTACTTTTTTTTTTTTTTTACCTTTAATGTCTTAATAGGCAGGTTGGATTTGTAATTATTGGAATACAAGACTTGTGTGGTTATGGTTTCTGTTATCTAGCTTGGACTACCAGTACAAGGTACTGGAGACTGGATGGCTTAAATGGCTGACATCTTCTCATGGTTATGGAGGCTGAAAGTCCAAGGTGAAGGTATTGTTAGGGTTAATTTCTGGTGGTATAACCGGGATGGTGTTGTTACTGTTGGTATTACCTGATGTCTGGCTCAGGAACTCTATGATTAAAAATAATCAGTCAGAGTTCACTTTAAAGATTTAAAGCAAGAAGTTTATTAAGACAGTAAAACTCTTGAGGAGAGATCGTGAGGGGGTCTTGAATGAGGGTCCCAAGGGAATGAAGGACTGAAGCCCTTTATAAAGCTTTTGCTCAGGAGGTTTCAGGCATGTTCTGAAACAATGCAAGTCCACTAATGACCTTAGGGCATCTACAAGGAACCGGGAGAGGGAGGATAAGCTACCTGTCTCAGCTACTTCTCCTTTATTGTCCCTGGAGGGGCCAGGGCTTTGACTGGGACCTTGACTTCACCTTGATTCCACTTCTGCTCTCAAGGCCACTGTCTTAGTCCTGCCTACCTGTCCTAACTTATTCTTCTACCTGTGAGTGTTACGGTTTGGATCTGGAGTATCTCCCCAAAGCCTGAGGAATTTGGATGTTGTGGATTATCTATGGATATCATGTGCTGTTAAGAGGTGAGCCCTGGTCAGGGAGAGCAGTTACAGGTGTGTCTGGGCCCATGGCCTGGAAGGGTAGATACTCTTGCCTCCGCTTCTTCTGGAGAATTCTGGAGGCCCCTGGTTCTTTCTCTTGAGATGCTGTATGGCAGGTTCTTCTTGCCTTTGCCAGCACCTGTGAATGGACTGGTTTCAAATATACCTTTCCTTTCTTAAATTGTGGGTGTCAGGTATTGCGTCCCAGCAACCAAAAACTAACTCAGATACATGACAAATTGGAACCTTGGAAGTTAGATTTCTGTTGTTACTTAGAGAGGAACGGCTTCTTGTACTTCCTCAGGCATAACCCTCGGGTGGAAACCTAGATAATAAACCTAAAACATAAACCACCAGCCCCACCTCTCCTTTGCCCACCTGAACGGACTATATGCAGATACTGGATCAGGAGGTCAGAGTCCCAGTTTCATTTTCTTAGGCAAGGGAGAGAGAGATCTGGATCCAAAAGATGTGGCATAAGCCTTGGCTTGTCTGTTATCTCATTGTATTATATAAAAGACTCTTGTGGACTTGAGGAACGGCACAGCAGATAAAGCCCTTGCCTTGCAAGCAGGAGGCCCTGGATTTGATTCCCCAGCACCACATAAACTGAGTGTGGTGATGGATGGCTGTAATCCCAGCACTTGGGAGGCTGAGTCAGGAGAATTGCCAGGAGTCCAAGGCCAGCCTGAGCTCCATAGTGAGTTCACGACAAGCCTGGGCTACAGAGTGAGACCCTGTCTCAATAAATAAATAATATTAAAGAAATGACTCATATATTTAGACATGGAAGATGGTTCCTCCGTCTCCTTGAAGGTAGCTTTGAATAAATGTTTCTTGCTGTTTACCATAATAAAAGGCCTCCTTTGATTAGGTGAGCTGATTGAACAAAGGAGCCCAAGTATATGGTCCAAAGCTGTTGGTAACAGTTACAGCTGTAATCTGGCCTGCAGACAGCTTCCTTCTTGTGTCATCATTATGGCCTTTCCTCTGTGCACACAAGGGGAGAAAATTCTCTAGTGCCTTTTCATTTTCTCTCTCTGGTCTGTTTGTCTGTGTGTGTGTGTGTGTGTGTGGTGTACGTGTACCTAGGACTTTGCAAATGCTAGGCAAGCTCTCTGCCACTGAGCTACCCCATGCCTTTTAAATTTTTTTATTTTGAGACAAAGTCTTAACTAATCTGCTCAGGCTGGCATTGAAATTGTGATCCTCCTGCTTCAGCTTCCTGAGTAGCTCGTAGTTCCAGGTATGAAACTACCACACCTAGTTTCTTCCTTTTCTTATATGACAACCAGAAAAGGGCCCCACCTCTAGGACATCATTTAAATGCCCCTCCACCTCATTTCCATATTGTCACTGTGGAGTTAGGGCTGCAACATATGAAGTTTAGGGTAACACAGTTCTCTTGGTAATATCTTCTACATTGTGTTTATATTTTTACTCTTTCTTGACGTAAAATGATAACACTATTTCTTCACAAAAAATCCCAATTAAGTACATTTACTATTACAACTAAACGTCAGAAGGTCATGTATGTGAGCAGATGTGTCTGTCACCATGTTGGGAGCAGCATAACCTGGCGGTTCAGGGCTCAGGCTTCTAAAGTGGAAGCATGTATGTAACATGACTCACCTGTTTCCTCATGTGCAGGACAGGACAGCCATAAGTAAGAACGAGCATGTTGCCATTGTCCGCATTCTGCAGGGAGACGGACGTTGTTAGGGGAAGTCAGATGAGCTAATGTGTGTAAAGCACCTAGAACATTATTATATTTTCCTGGAAAAAATCTGATTTTATGGGCCCCGCACACCTCCGCTGTGCTGTTCGACTTACTTTAAATGCCTGTGTGTAGAAGTGTATGTGCACGTTTACAGCTCTCCATTGGGCAGCAACAGCTTGGGAATGTTATTGAACACATGTGTTGGTTTGAGGGTCCTGTGTTGCTTTCAAAAGAGCATCAGCCACCTGGGCCTGATAGCACAGGTAATCCCAACCCTTTGTGAGGCTGAGGCAGGAGTATAAGTTAGAGGCCACTGGGCAACTTAGCAACTCAGAGAGACCCTGTCTCAAATTCAGAAATGAGAAAACTCTGGTAAAGGTCACACACCCATCGCCTGCCACTTATGCCGGTCCTCTGAGCTAATGTTTGAGCTAAGCAAATGTTTGTTTGCAAGTTTATGGCTAGTGTTCAGGTGGTGGTATGCAGTTACCAGTGTGAATGAGTACAGGGGAGCGGTTCTTAGGATTAGCTGGGAGTTGGTGGTATCTGAGAGGACTTCCTGGAAGCAGTGAGACCTGAACTGATGTTTGAAAAATGAATAGAAGTTCAAAGTAAAGAGCCGATGACCAATGCTCATGATACATGGAGTTTATAGTGATTTCAGAAGTTTCAACAGTGGTCATTTACAGGAAAAGTTTCCTGGTATAGGCAGCTTTTTGAGAGGTGGAAGGCAGAGGACTCAGCAAAAATAGTGAAAACTGAGACTTCAAAAGGTACTCTGAGTTTTAAAAATGAATTTGTTAGAAAAAAATGATTCAGTAGAACTAGAGGAATAGCACAGCAGTTAGAGCACTTGCCTAGTAAGCACAAGGCCCTGAATTTGATTCCCTAGCAGCACATAAACTGGGTATGGTGGTGCACGCCTGTAAGCAACTTGGGAGGGGGGTAGCTGTGAGTTCAAGGCCAGCCATACGCTACTTAGTGAGTTCAGGACCAGCCTGGACTACAGAGCAAGACTGTATCTCAAGAAAAAAGTTAATATGTATTTTTTGAGATGAACAAGAAATGTCCCTATTAGTTGGTTATTTTAGGATGCCACGCAGTCATACATTACGTGTATTTATCCACTTGTGAATATTTTGAAGTTGCTGCCTGTGCACCGAGGGTATAGGGGGCAAGGAAGCAGGTCAGATGTGTGGGTTTGCGTTTGTGTGTGACAGGGACCTGGAGGTTAGGCAGTTGGTGACTAGTCAACCAGCAGAAGAGTCGGTCACAGAAAGAGTCTTTCGGAAGTGCTAGTCTTCACATCTAAAAGAGGAGTGGAAATCAGCCACGTGGAGAAGGGAGGGAAGAGCTCCTTAGGACAGAGAACAGCAGCCTGGCTAATTCCAGAGGTGCCATTCAACACGTTAACACTGCCCGCCCTGCCCTGACCGGAGCCCTGAGCCTGAGGGGGACGCTGAGAGGGGAGCTGGCTGTGCCTGCAGAGAAAGTGCCCGGGAACCCGGAAAGGAGGCTGGATTTTAACCCGAGTGCAACAGCAGACTTTGGAAATCTTGAAGAGGGCACAGCCTGATCAGATGTCCATTTCAGATCCTCCCTGTGGCTGTGGGCTGGAGAATTGGCGGGAGAATTGATGAGATTTCTACTGAGCAGTTATGTGAAACTTCAGAACATTTTCTCCTGGAGGTGAGAGACTTCGACACCAAAGTAAAGAATTACCATTTTGTGGTGCTGGGAATCACACCCAGGGCCTTATTTATACGAAGTAAATGTTTTACTAGTGAGTTACATTCCCCAACCCAATAAAGAAAATTTCGAACCACAGAGATAAAAATCATCCACAATTCTTTTGTTTTAGCTGCGCTGATTTCTTTCCCCCTCCTCTCTCTGCCTCTGTCTCTCTCTGTCTGTCTCTCTCTGTCTCTGCCTGTCTCTGTCTCTGTCTCTCTCTCTCAGCATTGCTTCCCGCCATGGTGCGAGGCTGTCTGGGCATGCATTACTGTAGCTACCCAAGACGCTGCTGTGGAGTCGGGGAACTGAGAAGCGTCTCTTTCCTAAATCAATTTTCAGTGGTGGCTCTTGCATGTTACTGAGTTCGGGGCTTACACTTGACACCCTTGTTTGTTTAGTCTATGCGCGGTGACTTCAGAGCGGCGCTGTGTCTTCCCGAGCAGCCTTCTCATTTTAGCTGGGATGAAATTGCTCTGGAGCAGGACAGTCTGCACCAGCGGAATCCGAGGCGTGGGAAACTGTCCAGGCCTTCCCTGTGCCGCGCACTGCGTGGGGATCTTGCGCTCAGGGATCCGCACTGAGCTGTGAGTGTCCCAGGTCGCCACTGGTGGTGGTGGGGTTGTTGAGTGACGCTTGGAGCTGGCTTCTCTGCAGCCCACACCCAAGTCCAGCCTGTCGGGGAGTGGCGGGGAGCGCGGCAGCCGTGGCCACTCAAGCACAGTGTTTTGTCACGAAGCAGTGAGTTTGCTGGGTTCTACCTCCAACCCCAGCCAGGTCCTGGAGCGCAGGGCTTTGACACTGCGCTATGGCTCCAGCCCTTCTGTTTTGAGACATGATCTCGCTAAATTGCTAAATTGCCCAGGTTGAGCTTGGACTTCAATCCTCCTGCCTCAGTCTCCCTTGATGCTGGGCTGCATGGGAATGCATTGCTACATGCAGCTTTGTTCTGCAGTGCTACGGTGGCAGGCGCGACTTGATCTTACACCCTTTCCGAGGGTTCTTTTAAGTGAATTTTATCTGTGCTGCAAGATCTACATATGACTACTATAAATTAGTCTAGCCATTTTGTGCATTCATGTAACAATTGTCATATTGAATGTTAGCTTTTATGGAGATAAGAGTAATGAAAACCAACCCTTTAACTCGTGGACCTTAAAGTCTCACAAGAGAGATGGGTTTAAATGGTCACATAAAAATAAGAATTACAAATTAAGACTTAAAAAAAATCCCATTGAGCCCAGTTCTGTGAGCAAACTGACCAACACTGAGGAGTCTGAAACTTTGCTACAGAAATACATGAGGCAGTTGGGCCGGGGACACAGGCCTGTGATTCCAAGCTCTCTGGAGGTCGAGGAAACAGGATGGCCAGTTCATATCCAATCTGGACAATTTAGCAACTTATGGAGAGCTTGTCTCAGAGTGTCGCGAGCCCTCCGTTATAAGAGGAGACAGACAGGACAGGGGCAGATGAATTTATCTGGAAATGTTCTTTATTCATACAACAATCAGTCAATTCAATTCATAAGTTAGACTATAATAAATTGATCAATTAATTAATTAAGCAGGAAAGCAAGCGTTGTTCTGCCTCTTAAACCTATTCCCGTCCTGGGTCCCTTATGCTCACCATGTGACGTGTTCTTGACTATCGGCGAACACAGCTGACCCGCGTATGAGCTTGTCCAGGGCCCGCCAGTCTGTGGCTGGATCAGGACCCGCCAATAGCTGCCCGGCTGGACAGTCACTCCTTCTCCAGGGGCTCTCGCTCTTGGGATGCGAAGAGGTGTATAGTCTCACACTCGGGAAGCCAAGAGGCTGGGGACGAGGAGCAAGACGCGTATCCTGCGCTCAGAGTCCGTGACTCCTACCTTGACTCTGAGCTTAGGACCAGGACAGTTTATATACTATTTTTTATGCCCGCAAGCTACAGATAGAGATTTGGGCAAGAGTTCTGATTATCGATCGTACAAGGTCTTTGTCTGCACCCAGGTGGCTTACAATCTTTTCAGTACCATACAGAGCTTTAGGCAGTTTTTAGCAATCTGCTCGATTGCACTCAATATGGGTTACTTTTTTTTGTAATTTGTAATCTGTAGTGCTCATGCCCTTCATGCCTTTCCTACTCCCCACATTCCACCTATGCTCCAGACACAAAGGTAAAATTTTTGGTTTTAAAAAATGGGCTGGAGATGTAGCTCAGAAAGAAGGCCATGGGCTTGGGCCCCAGTAAGACAAAAATTGAAAGAAGAAGGAGGCGAAGGAGAAGTGCCCGGAACCTAGAGGAGGGGGCGTGCGAATGAGGGAGACAAGAGAGACACAAAGGAATGGAGACAAGACAGGCTTTCTGATCAAGTCTCGTTTATTGCAGGTTAGGACAACGTATATAAGGAGAATAGTATGGGAGAGGTTATTTGCGTAAGCACGATTGCTATGGCCACCAAACTGCAAGACATTCTGATTTCTTATCTGCTAGTCTGTGCTAAAATATTTAAAAGAATGCCCCAGAAAAAGAAAGGCAAAGGTCACATTAGTTTAAGCAGACAGTCCTTGGAGAAACTGGGCATTTCAGAGTGACAGGGTGTTGGCTGCTCTCTCTTCAGCAACACTGAGTATGGTAGACTTGAACCAAGATGGAGTTGCTTATGTCTCAGCTCTGGGACCTCTAATACAGATGGCTCCCAGCAGGTCCCCCTTTTCTGTTTTTAAAGAAAGGCCAAAGCCTTTGCGGCTGTGGCGCAGATAAACTGTGCCTGTCTTAGGTGACCCTTCACAAGCATGAGCCTTATCCGTCATCGGTGCATTAATGCCTTGCATTGGTGTCCTGTCTTAGGTCGGTCTTTGCCTTGAAGGATTCTTACCCATCGTTGACTGCCAGTCTCTGCAAACAGGGTATGAGACCTTAAACCTGGCCAAGGGGGTCATTGGTAGAATCAGCTACTCATCAGACCAGCCCTGATCTGCAAGCTCCAGATGATGGTAATGAATTTGCAAAGGTTTGGCTTGGATTGTGTCTACCTGTTGTTTTACAAAATTAGTCAACTTTTTGAAAGCCCAGGGTCCAAAGGACAGAAGAAGTATTAAGCCTACAAAAGGGCCTAGCAAAGAGGGCAGGAGAGTGGTTAGCCAAGGGGAAGTTGAAAACCAGGATTGAAACCAGCTTAGTTCTTGTTCTCTCTGCCTGCGCCTCTTTTCAAGGCCCTCTCTGACTTTGGCCATAGGATCTTTGACCACCCCAGAGTGGTCTATGTAAAAACAACACTCTTCTTCTAAACTGGCACAGAGGCCTCCCTGCTGGAGGAGCAGCAGGTCTAAGCCTCTGCGGTTTTGAAGAACCACCTCCACCAATGAAGAAAGGAATTCTTGCAAATGGATAATGCCGGTTTCTAAACGTTCAATGTCTTCATCAATGGAGAGACGAAGGTCTGAATATGCTTGTTGGAAAGAACAAGAGAAGTTATTCCCGGTCCAGCCCCAGCGGCCCCAAGGCCCAACAAGACTGAGAGTGTGAGGGCAGTGACAGGTTCTTGTTTGGTCCTTAAAAGGCCTTGGTCATCTTTTGGGTCCCAAGCCTGGGAAAATTGTTCATTAGTATAGTAAGTTAAACGAGGGATTAATTGAACCAAAACACAAAATGACGTGTTGCCATTGTTAAGAAGGGCAGTATGGGCACAAGGTGTTAGGCCATCACTGCAGGCCCACCAGGTGTCCTGGGGGAGGGGGGCGCTCTAATACAGATGGCTCCCAATAGAGAAGGAGAAGGAGAAGGAGAAGAGAATGTTGGGACAAAGTGTCACCTTCAAACGCGCGGGTGAGCCATACCATACTACCAGATCAGGTTTCTAGGCTGCACACTGCTGGAGTGCTAATATTTAGGACATTAGTGCTGGTTGCAAACAATCAAGTTTATTCAAGGTTGCCTGTAAAGAAGATAGAGATAGCTCTCCCTTCAAAGCTCCATCTTCCCAGTCTTAGAGGCACCAGAGGTTTTTATGGGTAGGGAGGCTGTGGGCTGGGCAGGGTCTTTGGCGGTAAATGTGCTGTGCCTGATTTTGAACCCCTGAGGCTAGCAAGCTTTTTCTTTCACGAGTTGAGAATGCAAATGAAAGGGGAGGGGAGATGAGCCAGGCCTGTAACCCTAGCCTTGTGGGAGGCTGAGGCAGGAGCAGGGGATGGGCGTGGCAATGTAGAAAAGGGGACATAGTTAAGCAGGATTTGCAGATAAGATTTCCAGAGGCCACTCACATAACAGACAATGCCCGTGTTCCTTGTTAGATATTCTGTCCAGTCTCAACCTCGGCCATGTGTCTGTGTAATAATCCTCAAGTTAGGCTACAGGGGAGGGACAGAGAGTGGAAGAAGAGGTGTTTGTGGTTTCTCTTTGGCAAGCAGCCGCTCTGCCCACAGCCAAGGACGCGCCCTTGGTGTGGGGCGCCCTGATGGTATTGCTGCCTGGTTTGAACCTGCTCTGGATCTGCACCTGGTGGTCTCCGCGAGGAAATCGTAGGAGCCTGACAAACGCAAGTGCATAACAAGTTCACCACGGAGGCACAAAAGGCCCCAATCTTATCATTTTAGATTTCTGTGAAGGCAGCAAAGTTTGACTGAGAGAATACTGAGCAGGTGTGAAGGACAAGTTTGGAGCCTGACACGCCCCCCCCTCCCCCGCCCCCGTCCCCACCCCGTCATTAAGGATGGGCTCGGCGCTGCTTTCCCAAGGCTTAGGAGAGGATTCGGGACTTCTCTTGGAATGAAGGATCTGCGTACTTACTTTCCCTAGACTCAGAAGCCCTCTTACCTGAGTGTATGTGTGAATCCTGGAATAAATGCAAATGCTACCTTGTGTTTGCTTCCTCCAACTTTAAGTCTGATTTGGATATTAAAGATCTTTGGCAAGCACTAGAATATTTTGGGTGATAGATAAGTCAGATGTGGATACCAATAACATTTAATATAAGACTTTTTAGGAATTTTTTTGCACTGAAGATTGAATTGAAGGTCTTCACACTGAGCTATATCCCCAGTACTTTTTTATTTCTTATTCTGAGACAAAGTCTTGCTAAGTCACTGCGTTTCCCAGGCTGGGCTGGAAATTTTGATTTTGAGCTTTCTGACTCAGCCTCCTAGGGTCCTAGGATATAAAACTTTTGATCCAAAGTTTCTTAAGAGAAAAATAGCGGTGTTTCTAGTATATAAGGCATTGTGCATCAAAAATACAGTTTTAGCATTAAAAATGATATTGTGTAAATATTCATGTGTTATGTATGAATATATATTTATTCTCTTGTAGTTCTGGAGATCTTAGTCTGAAATCACTTCTGCTGGGCAGGGACCCAAGGCATGGGCATGGCTGTGCTCCCTCTGAGCTCTGGGTAGGAATCCATTTTCTTGTCTTCTTAAGCTTCCAGTACTGCTTTTCTTGGCTCAACTCTCCGTCCTCTATCTTAAAAACCAGCACCTCCACACTCTCTCAGGCGCTGTATTCTTTTATTTCCATCCTGAAGCTTTTTTTTCTTTCAGTATTAAATCCTCCTCCCCACCCCACCTCTTTACCCTGGAGCCCATCTGGACAATTCAGGATTATTTCCTCTCTCAATATCCTTCTCACCATCAGGTGCGGTTATGTAGGAATGTAGTTCTGGCGCTCTGGGAGTCTGAGGCAGGAGGATTGCGAGTTCAAGTGCAGCCTAGGCAACTATGATGTAGCAAGACCATGTCTCAAAATAAAAAGTAAAAACAGGACTGGGGATATAGCTCAGTGAGAAGGCCCTGGGTTCAGTCCCTAGTTTCACCCATGTAGAAGGGGTAAGGGTCAGGGAGGGTGCTGGGGAATTAACTCAATGCTAAGGCCCTCAGTTCTGTCACCAGTATATATACATATTTAAAAATCACCGTATCTGCTGAATCCATTTCGTCCTGCATGGTAACATTCCCAGGTCTCATGGATGAGCTATGGATGGATATACAGTCTTTTGTCAGCCCACCACAGGAATAAAGTAAAACTGTCCAGTTATGTAGACTAGGTTTTTTGTTTTTCTTTTTCTTTTCTTTTCTTTTCTTTTTTTAATACAGGGTCTCGCTCTGTAGGCCAGGCTGGTCCTGGACTCACTACATCGTCCAAGCTGGCCTCAAAACTCACAGCAATCCTCCCGCCTTAACCTCCTCAGTGCTGGGATTAAAGTATGCACTGCTATGCCCAGCTAATTTTCATATGGTGCTGAAGAATTGAACCCACGGCCTTGTGCGTGCTAGGCAAATGCTCTAACCCCTGCGCTATGCCCCCGGCCCCAGTGCAGACTGGCTATGATTTTTGTTGAGACTGACTTGACAAATATACACTTTACAGAAATTGCGGTAACGTATATGACTTACCACTTGAACTATTGTGAGCCATAGGCACAGTGACAGTGAGTACATTTATGCTGTTGTGCAGCCGTCACCAGCATCCATCCCCAGAACTTTTCCGTCTTCTCAAACTCAACATTCTGTCTGCAAAATACAATTCCCCATCTTCCCTCTTGCCAGAGCCTGGGAGCCAGCGCACTACTGTCTGTCTCTAGATTGTAGACACCTACTCCAGGCGTCTCATACAGGCAGAATCACACAGCATTGAGCCCTTTGTAGGCAGTTTTGATTGATTTTTCAGATTTGTAGATCTTAATACAAACATTGTCAAATCATCAAATTCACACTGTATCAGATGTGGTCCAGGGCAACATCTAAGGTGAGAGTGAGAGGCAACTGAGTGCAGGCACTCACCTTCCTGAGAGTTAGGATTTGCAAGGAAAAGAGCCAGAACCAGCAAGAGGCTCTGCTTCTCTCATCCCGATAAACAGAAGGAAAATCAGAACTTTCTTTTAAATAGTAGGGCTGACGTCAATGGCAAATAATAGGTGTGATAAGATTTCCACTTTTTTTTTTTTTTTTTTTTTTGTAAGTTACTTGTGCTTTCTCCTGTTAAAAGAACTTGGTGGGGCTGGGATTGTCCTACAACACAGGTGCAGTACATGCAGCTCCAAAATAAAGAAAAACCACTGGACCAAGTGGCATGAGCCTGTAATCTCTGCTTTGTGGGAGGCTGAGGCAGGAGGATCACAAGTCTGTGCTTCGCCTGGAAAGCTTAGCATCTCAGCAAGACCTTATCGGTCTTAGTTACTTTCTGTTTGTTGGGACAGAATACCCAACATCCACAACATAAAAGAGGAAGGTTTATTTTAGTTCACAGTTTTGGAAGTTTTTAGGTCCATTCATGGGTGGCTAGCGATGGTAGGAGCACATAACAAGAGACCAGCTGGAGGAAAGCTGCTCACAGCATGGCAGACAGAGAGCCAAGTGGGCACGAAAGGGCAGAGCTAGCGTGTGTCCTTCTAGGTCGTGTTCTAGTGATCTGCCCCCAGATCAAGCCTCAGTGTTCCACCCCTTCCAACCAGGCCCCCCACCTCTGTCTCTCTGTCTCTCTGTCTCTCTTTTACACAGGGTCTCACTCTGTAGTCCAGGCTTGTCCTGAACTCAGTATGGAGCCCAGGCTGACCTCAAACTCACAATCCTCCTGCCTCAGCCTCCTGTGTACTGGGGTTACAGGCATGGCTTTTATGGTGCTGGGGAATTGAACCTAGAGCCTTGAGCATGCTAGGCAAGTGGTTAACTGCTGAGCTAGTCCTCCAACCCCAGCCCCATCTTTAACAGCATATGGCTCCATAGCTACCTCACAACATACAAATACATGAGGCTTTTGGGCATATTCCAGATCCAATCGTAACACTGTCTCAAAAGTAAAAGCAAAAGTGAGCTGGGGATTCAGCTCAGCGTGAAAGCCGTGGGCTCGATCCCTAGCGTGACAAAGAAAGAAGACAAAAGAGAGAGAGAGAAAGAAAAAAGAAAGAAGAGATATAAGAGAAACGATCCTGATATTCCTCACACTTGATAGAAGCATAGAATGATAATACAGACCTTTGTGTTCATGGATTCCCCCCGACAGTGGTTTTCCTGGTGAGGAGGGAGGCAGGAACAGTCTCCTTGGCCTTTCGATTGAGCCGCAGTCATGTGCTGCTTAGGAGCAGGGATTCGTGTGGAGAACGGAATCGCTAGGTGATTGTGTTGTGTAAACACCCCCGTGTGGACTCACAGGCGGTAGGGTGGTGTAACCCTGCAGGAGGCCATGGTGTATGCAGTTGTCACTGACTAAATGTGATACGCACATGACTGTATTTAGACAAATAGACTGACCGTGTTTCCAACCTGCCCTTGCCTGTCCCCTTCCAGTGCCTTTAATAAAAAGTGTTACTAGTAAATTACTTGAGGCAGAATATCGAGTTGTAGCTTTTTAGGAAT
Source organism: Ctenodactylus gundi (assembly GCA_004027205.1). Taxonomy (NCBI): domain Eukaryota; kingdom Metazoa; phylum Chordata; class Mammalia; order Rodentia; family Ctenodactylidae; genus Ctenodactylus; species Ctenodactylus gundi. The sequence continues at coordinate 70,827 of PVKB01002117.1, forward strand.
GAAAAGTGGATGTCTACACCGATCACTGCTGGATTCACTCACATAGGTACTGTGTATCTATGGGAGCCTGAGAGAAGGGCCAGTGAGACTGGGTCGGACAGTCTGGCTGCTGGCAGAGCTGTAGGTTCACCTGTCCATCTGTCTGTATTTATCTACCCCTCCTTTTATTTAGAAAATCTCCATATCAAAAATCATTTAGGATAACTTATAAGAATATATGAAAAAGAAACAAGCAAGCGAGAGGAGGGGAGACCAACCGGAAAAATAAAATTAGATAGAGATCTGCATGTGAAATGCATGCCAAGACAGTGCTGATGTTTATACTTGTTTGTTTATTTATTTTGAGACAGGGTCTTGCTCTGTTGTCCAGGCTGCTCTTGAACTCACTATGTAGCCCAGGCTGGCCTTGGTCTCATAGCAATCCTCCTTCCTCAGCCTCCTGAATGCTGGGATTGCAGGCGTGTGCCACCACCCCAAGCTTATGTGGTGCTGGGGAATCGAACTTAAGGCCTTGCTCCTGTTAGGCAAGCACTTTAACCATGGTGCCATTCCTCCAGCTCTGCTGTGATGTTTTGAAGAGTAGTGTGCAAATTTATTTCTGAGTTTCCTAGCAGTCAAAGCAAAGAGAGAAAGATCAGTTATGTGATTAACGGTGTCCAGGAGACAAAATACAACAACAACAAAAGCAACTATTTTCTTTAAAAATATTTTCTTTTGTCTTAGGGGTTGACAAAAATCTTTTGTAATGTCTGTAGCGATTCCCCATCATGCCGATGTGGCTAAGTAGAGCTGTGCCTCGCAGCGTCCTCAATGGCTGTGGGTAGAACTGGCTGGAAGGAAAAGGAGGTGAGAGAGAAGGCAAAGTGAATGAACATCTTTTCTCTGTGGAAGTTGGCACAGGTAGATGTTGGTGATTTACAGACACAAAGAAGCCAACAGGTTCCAGCTTGCCTTTGTTCTCGTCTCCTCCCTGCATCTGGCTCTTTTTACTTACTTTCTTATTACTTAAAAAAATATCTGACACCCACAACTTGAAGAAAAAGAGTCGTTTTGGCTCATGGTTTTTAGAGGGCTTTAGTCCGTAGTCAAGAGGCTCCAAGACAGAACAGGTGTGGTGGAAGGGCCTCTGGCAGAGGCCAGCTTCGTGGTCAGGAAGCAGAGAGTGAGGGAGGAAGCAGGAGAAGGACACACCCCTCCACTCCACCTTTCCAATTATGCCGCCCCTCTGGCCTTTGAATCAGAGTCATTTACAGGAACATTTTAGATCTAAATTATAACAACTACTGTCCCGTAAGACTAGAACCATACTGTACCCCCACCAGGTGCGGCAGCCACAGACTTGTATCCGTAGAGTTTCCACACTTGACCTGAGCACACAGGTGAGCCTGGCTTTCTACAGTGTCCACAGGCCCTGATTGCCCACCATACCAGTGCTTCCGGAGACCTGGTGAGTGAGCCCTCTTTGATCATTCATCCTCTCCCCCCACTTCCTTCCTCTACCATGCCCTGTAATAAATCCCTTAGTCCACTCTACACGTAGGCTTCTCCTTCCTCGTCAAACTCTGACTAAGATGTGGTCTCGTGGTCTCATGTAGAAATCATGGAAAGCCCTGCGCGTGGTAACTCTAATAGCTGAGAATTTCTCTTAGCCAAAGACTGGATTGGCTTCCGGGCTGAAGAGATGTCAGCTGAATGGAAGTTAAAGCTGTCCACCTGTCCCATGGTCCTGGAGACCTAACATGTCAGCTCTTTTTTAATTGTAGGAATTTCTTTAAGAATGTTTAATTGGTTTTCTTTTTGGTAAGAGCACATACACATATATGCATGTGGGGATGCACATATACAAAACATGCAGAGATGGCCATCTTTGGATAGCAAGAGGTCAGTTGACTTTGCTTTGTGGAACAGTCTACCTGCCTTTGCCTTAATAAACACAGACTGCATATGTTCCAAAGAGCACTTCTTTTTCCTTTTTGAACTTTTGCTCTCCTGGGCTACTGTCCTGACCTCTGAGTCTGTGCCAATATGACCTTTATGCCCTGTTGATTTAGAACTCGCAAGTCACACAGCTGTTAGGCACCTGAAAGATAGCCGTGTAAATGAGGAACTGACTTTTACATTTTAATTAATTAACTAATTAATTTAAAAAGTTTGAGACAAGTCTCACTCTGGAGTCCAGGCTGGTCCTGAAGTCACTATGTAGCCCAGGCTGGCCTTAAACTCATGGCAATCCTCCTGCCTAATCTCATGGAGCTGGGATTATAGGTGTGTGCCATCATGCCCAGCTAATATACCACTGAGAGAAGCCCTCAGCTCATTTTAATTAATTTAAATGTAAATTAAATAGAGGATAAATTGAGTTTGTTATTTGAAAACATTTGAATCTGTTTTGGAACAACTTGAATATTTACATTTTCGTATGTATCAACTGTTTCTGATGAGATAGTCCACGTGAAGAGGGGCTGTGCGTGTACAACAAACGCTGCATTTTCAAGGCTGTGTATGCAAAATTCATAAAGCATCTCAGTAATTTTTACATACATATTTTGGATTAAATAAAATCAGTAAAATTTTATGTGTTTATTTTTAGCCTTTTTTAAGATACTGTATTTTTAACAGACAATGGCCTGATTCTAGAATTCAACTTGTATAGCTTTCTGTCATTAGTAGGGACTGAATTAGCTCCCAGAAATGTTGCTGGCATTAGTCTGACACTTTGAAAAAGGCTGGAGACTGTTGTTCTCCTCGGCCATCCAGTTTAGGTCAGACGTTGTCTGTGTGCCACAGGAATTTTATGTTTCTGCATCTGTGCTAGAGATGAGGGACAGAAATATAATACACCTAAGAGATATGTTCCACAATGAATGCGAAAACAGGATATCCGTCTAACTTTCTTTCCTGTAGGAGAAATGTTGTTGGGGATTCAAAACCTCCACAGTCATAGCTGCTTAGAGCAGAGTTTGTACATAGGGCAGCTGTTGCCTGCACTTCTGAGAGTAACCAGGCCTCCGTGGGGAATCTCAAAACTCTAGATATCAAAAGTCCTGCTGTGTTGAAAAGAAAAAGAGGCCCAGGACATTTTTATAAATGCTGACATTAAGTAAGCATAAATTATATGCTAATAGATTCCTCCAGGCATGGAATACGTGATTGAGAGTTACAGCAGCTTTGGTTAGGATCACCACAGTAATTGGTAGTTGTGAGGGTCAAGCTGAGGTCCATGCGGATAAGAACCCAGCTGGTGTGGTTTCTAAAGCTTTTCTGTGTTAATCAGCAGAGACTTTTTTGTCCCCTCAGACGTTGGGTCCTACATGGTGTGGTTGGGAGGGACATGGGGACAGGGTGGTAAAATGGGAGAGAGGTGGCAGTGGGGTGTACACTCTGCTCTGCTTGGGAGTCAGTTCTAGAGGATTGTTCTGGGGATTCCAGCTGGGGACAAGGAAAGCCAAGCCATGGGTCCTATATGGAGGCAAAATAAATATAAACCAAGGGAAACGTTTAGAGCAAAAGAAATTATTATACTTAGGAGTGGTCTTGGTGTTCCCCGGAATCACCAGCCATTCATATATATACTGGTTTAGATCTGGAATATCTCCAAAATGTCTCATGTATTTGGATGTTACGGATTGTCTATGGAACCATGTGCTGTTGGGAGATGGGGGCCTGGTCTGGAGGGATGGATTACAGGTGTGTGGATTGGGTTACAAGCATGTGGTGGGGGCTTACTGCACCTTCTACTCCTGGATCCAGGAGGGCCTGATCACTAGGATGGGACCTGAAGTATTTATGTGCTGCTTGCTGCCTTCCTCCTGGACTAGAGAAAACTGGACTTGATGGGAGTTGGCTTCCTGTTTGTGATGTTGTGAACAGCTGCCTCCCCCTCTGCCTCTGCCATGTTCTTCCATTGCTGCCGGCCACCTTTGAGTGGACCGTGACCTTCTGAAACTGTGAACTAAAATAAACCTTTCATCTCCTAAATTTGTGGATGTCAGGTATTGAGTCACAGCAACAGAAATGTAACTGAGACAACATGGCTCCTCTGGTTCTCATTTTTAAAAAAAATGTGAATAAAAGTGAAGGAGGAATTGGCCATCAGGGTTGAGGGACAAGCCACTTATAATGAATGGGAGCTGTTTGTGGAAAGTGCTTTACCTTACAATTTTTTAACATATTTCACTGAGGATTTCCAGCAAAAATCCATCCCCTTTACCCATGCACGTCAGCTCGTTTTTTCCTCCTCCATCTTCACCTGGCCCTTTGGGTGGTAACAGAAGTCCCCCTGGGAAAGAAATTATTGATCTGTTACCATCAGAAATGATAAAGGTAAGTCAGTTCTAGAGGAATAACAGTGGTGTTCATCTCAGACACTTAGAAGAGTTTTAACAAATCCTAAATTTAAACTACATGAGTGCACACCCTGTGGCCCACACTCCAGTTGTTAATAAATTTGTTGGGCAAAGGAATTGCTTCCTCAGTTCACTAAACTGAGCCACAAGTTGTGGCTCCTGCTCTCTTTTTCCTCCTGATTAGGGCCACAGGCCTTCCTATGCACGTGTGCACTCACAAGAGTTAAAGGATTTGGGCTGGATTGCACGCTGGTGTTTAATTTAGGAGAAGAGTAGCAGCTGCCTAGGCAGGTGGGTCCCAGGAGGCAGCAGCGTGCAGCTTCTGTGAGTTGCTGTCTGTCCTGGGGTGGGCTTTTCTGGACTGACTGCCTTTGAGCCACCCGTGCGTGCTCCCGTTAGTAGCGTCAGTAAGCTCACTGGTTCACCAAGTTGAACTTCGGTATAATTTTCAGTTTTGCATTTTCTTTGAAATAAAGGCGAGACACTTTGGGATGCTAGACTGCTTTTTTTTTTCCCCCTCTGACACTGGGTATGAGCCCAAGACCTTTGCGCTGAGCTACATCTCCAGCTCCTTTATTTTTATTTTTGAGACAGGGCCTCAGTAATTTGCTGATTTGCCCTGGCTGAGTTGAACTTGCTATCCGCTTGCCTCAGCCTCTCAGAGTGCTAAGATTACAGGCGTGCGTCACCGTGCCCAGAGCTGGGAGGCCTTCTGTATCCTTACTCAAGATCTACCTACCATCTAGTGGTTTCCAAAGCTCAGGTGTGCAATGTGGGCATATAAAAGCAAAACGTTAGAATTTCCATCTCTGTTTTTATCCCATCTCCTTTTATTTATTTTTAAATATTTTATTTTTTACCTTAGTATTGTTATTTTTTTATCTATTCTTAAGCACATATTGCATACTAAACTTTATCTAGTCGTAAAGGTTCATAATCCCTTATCTACAACCTGGTATCTAAAAATGCCCTGAAAACCAGACATTATTTTGTAATTCATTTGTGACTCAGTCTGAACCTTATCCAACGGATGCCTTGTTATTGATACCCCTTTTCGAAGGTTATTAGTGCCAATAATTGGAACGATCATCCATTTCTCAGTAGAAATCTCAATGCAATGCATCATGTGCCACCGCTCCAACCTCCCTTTGGGGTGGCCAGTACACAAATGTAGGATAGCTGCACTGTTATCTTATTAAAATTGGAAGAGCCTCAGGCACATTTTGTTCTGAGCATGTGGATAAATACTTGGGACCTGCACTGATGTATAATTGATAAACAAATAAAACCGCCCATGTTGCAGGTGCAGGCTCAAAGAGTCTATTTCCCCCAGTAGAGGTGTGTGATCAGCATTTCAGAGAATTCTACAATTGACTTCGGTGACTCTGACAGTGACCTTGGCATGTCTTGGGCCTCTCCCCTCATCAGGCAGGTGGAGCCAGGTACCATGCACGGTGACCTTTCCTGAGTTCTGCCGATGGCTCACTCTGGGCAAAGCCAGGCAGGGAGAAGAACAGACACGGGGAGCCAACCAGATGCAAATAGACTGGATGGGTGTGTACATTTTCATCAGTAAAGTCCCACAGCCTAGAGCCAGACCAGATAACGTGTAGGACGGGGAACTCAAGGCCAAATGCTATAAATTAATATTTACTTTCTACCTATGTAAACTATTGTGACTTTTTGGGCAGTTCATGAAAGCACTGATTGACATTTTGAATAAAATTAGTGTGTGTCTGTGTGTGCACACAAAGACATGAACCTGTAAATTAAAAATCAAGTGGAGATTTCTGGTTTTTTTTTTTTTTTGGCTGCTACGATAAAATCACTATAAGAAGAGAGATGAAAAGATTTAAAGCCACAAGAATGAGTGGTACCTCACCCCAGAGCATTTTTAATGTGCTATTCTCAGCATCTTCATAAGTGTTTATTTCATAGTCAGTGCCTTAAAAAGCAAAGTACCCTTCTGGTGGATCTGGCCCGCCTAGACATTTGTACTTGCCTCTGTGGCCAAGCAGCAGAGGAGGGGCAGCCTATTCCCTCTCTGCTATGGTGCGTGGACATTTGTAGTGGTATTTACTCCATGGTGGCAGAATGGCCCTGGGCAGCATTTGCTCCTGGAGTTTTTCTGTCGACTCTGGGGACACCAAGTGTCACTCTGACTCCAGTAAGTAATGCCAGTGGCACAGGTAGATGGATCTGACAGGCCGAGGACTAACAGCACCTCAGCTGCCTTTTCCCAATGAAGGCTATACATCAGCGCTTGGAATCTGCTGGAGCCGGAGAGGGTGACAAGGGAATAACATCCCTTTCTCTTCCATCGACAGGGGTAATAACTCCTCACTCCCAAGGGACAGATTGTAAAAGCCAATAGCCAGGAGCTGTGAAGCAGGGAGGGTAGAAGAATTGAAAATTAAAGAGGGAGTGGAAATTTTGTGTAAGGCTTTAGTGAGATGGAATAAACCATCAGACGTGTATCTTTTAATTGCCTCGTGGTTGACATGGGTTGTGAATGGTCATTTTGAGTGCTTAATTATTTTAGGTTGATTATTAAAGGTAACATGTATGGCCTAATGTGAGTTGCTGCTTTACTGGTAAATGTTATACCTAGCTGCTACTTAATGTCTGGAATTTTTTCAAGCCATTGTTTTAAAGACCTCTGATGATATAGTTTAAAATGTCCCTCTGAAGGAAGATGCACCCACTGTGTTAGACCGCTTAAATTGTTTATATGATGTCTTTATTTCGGCTTACATACCTGCATATTTATTGCAGCTGAATTGGAGGGTGTTTAGTTTATGTATATCATATACAGTCCTCTTCAATGGTTCGTAAGAATTTTGTTTTCAAGTCATCTTCAAAATGACTTCTGTGCCCCATGGACATAATCTTTCTAGTGGCCACAAATAATAGCCAGATCGTTCTTAAAGTCTGCGGTATCAAGGAGAGCACCGTGTTCTCGGCATCACAGGGATAAATGAGTTTTGGGAGCTCAAATGTTGCTTTGAATTAAATGTGACACAGGAAAGATTGAACTTTCTACAAAATCATACCACTCGGAAATGGATGCCTTTGCACGCTGCCTGCTGTATAAGAAACACACTTAGTTTTTAAACTGGGGCTGGTGTTTAGTTAAATCTCCTCCGGACTCAGTTCACTGAGGGTGACAGGAGTACTCACTCGAGCTCAATGAGAAGTAGAGGCGACAGGAAATTTTTCAGGCAGCGACAGGAGATCTTGTTATAGGAGTCAGAACGGGGGTCAGGGCAGAGCCTGTTGATGATTGAGGAAAAGAGAAGTAAATTCCTTCTGCTTGAGGCTCTTTGTCAGGCGCCAGTCGCTTACCATTGAGAGCTAGTCACCCGTTCTAGTCGACGGCCCTAGAGGTCACTCATTTGATATAAATCATAGCCCTGCATCGGCGCCGCGACCGATTGCCACTCGGGATGAAATAAAAAAGAGGAATGTCGCTTGCGGAATGGCAATGACTACGAATATCCCACCACATGTTGCTGTTTAATGCAATATGTAGTTAGATATTGATCTCGCGAATCAAGTCATTAAAATGTGCGGTTTTTGTTTATTGGAATGAAGCGATTAAATGGTTCAGTTATGCTAGACCTTACCTTTTCTGATGAAAACTATTGATTTCTTGCCACAGCTTTATAAGCGACAATGTTTTTGATTACTCTTGACAAACCTCCTTGGAGTGTTAATTAAAATTGTACCAGATGAGCAGGTGCAGGAGATCATTAGATCGCCCGGATCACACGTCTACACTTCATATTCTGCAGCCTTGCATAATGAAGAGGGCACAAGAGGGGAAAAACAATATCTTCATCAGCAGAATTAGCATCTTCACGTCTTACAGAGCTAGGTGCCCGTGCGCTCTGTGGTAGAGATGCTTTTGAATCATTGCGTCCTTCCCACTACGTCGGGGCACAATGTGCTCTGCCCGGTTTGCTTGGCTTTCTTAAGGGGCTAACGTGCCGCTGGGTTTATTTCTGAGGTAGCAAATATTTGAACACACGTTTATACAGGAAATTGAAAAATCAAATAAGGCTCTTCCATGCTTATGCAGATGAAGTCATGAATATTAATATGATTCCGTTTGACACTTCGACAAAAAGTCCCCTCTGTAAGACATCTTCAACGTGATTTAAAAAATATTTTACTACTTATTTTGGCTATATGTATGAAATATTATTTTTGTAGACTGTCTTCTATTGGTTTATAAGCATAATTTTTCTTGTGGCTCTTGGGTGATTGTTGCATTTGAAAAATTAAAAATATTCAGTGATGATTTGTAAATATGGAGGCAAGTACTACTATCCTAGTTTTTGAGAAGTAATAATTTTATATTGATGCTATTTATTAAGAAATGTGATTTAATAATTATTTCATTAATAGAGGCATTGAAATGGGGTTTTTTTGTATAAGGCACAGAATTTAAATAATTGAAATTAGATTTTAAATCCTCTGTGATCTTCTGTCTATAGATAGCAGGACAGCTTGTATTTTTCACATTCATAGACCCTGAAAAGAACTTTAAGAGGTCATCTAATCCAATCCCCTGCTGCCAAAGTAGCTGTTTAAAAATGCACTATTTTTCATTAGTCTGGAATTTTAAAAAGGATTAATGAATTTGTAAATGTATTATTTACAATGTTCTGGTCATGTATATCTAACTGTAGCTAACTGTTAGACTTTGAAATGGTAAATTTGCGTGTGTATTTTAAAATTTCAACTTCTCTGAGGATAATATATGATTTGCAAAGTATTTTCCCATTTATATTCTTTCATTTGGTCAATAACCAAGTTTTATGTCTCAGAAAAAGTCTTTTTTTTTTAATGAACCTCTGGCTCAGTTAACTGACTCAGTTCTATTTGTATGTTCTAATTATTTGAAGCTACATTATTGTTCATAGCCTTTATCATGTCTAGCTTCTAGAATGCATAACTAAAATTGTTAGTTGTGTTTTGTAGGGAAAATGTAAGATTCAAATGAGTGTTTCTAAGTTATTAGTACTAAAGTTAATCTATTATTTTTGAGACTCATAAATAGTAATTGTGCTTTGCCAACTGCTTTTGCAAAATATTATAACTATGTACAATATTTTATAGAATTTTAGAATTCCAATCTTAGAAGCTGTATCTGCTGTGTAAAACCAAGAATATATTCATTTTTTGTAGATCTTCAGTTTGAATGGGGCTCCATCCTGGCACTGACTGGGGGGATGTAGTGCAGGCTGTTGCTGGGGGCCTGCTTTCAAGGGGGCTCGCTAAGATGGCTGGTGACTCGGTTGGGGCTGTGGACCAGGAGCTGACCAGACGATATTCTCTATGGGCAGGGTGGGTCACCTCCCAGCCCGATGTCCGTGTTCCAGCAACAAGGTTCAAGGGAGTAAGGCAGAAGCATATGGCGTTTACGAATTGTGCCTTCAGAGGCAGGCGTAGTGATGTGTGCTCATAATCCCGGCCACTTGGAAGTCTGAGGCAGAAGGATCACAAGCACATTAGAGGACAGCCTGGACCTTGTCTCAACACAAGAATTATAAAGGGCGGGGTTGGAGGAATAGCACTGTGTAGTTAGAGCACTCGCCTAGCAAGGACAAGGCTCTGAGTTCTGTTCCCCAGCACTACATAAGCCAGGCATAGTGGTGCATTCCTACAATCCCAGCACTCGAGAGGCTGAGGCAGGAGTACTGTGAGGTTCAAGCCTAGTCTATAGGGCTGCATCAGTGACTATAGAGTAAGACCTGTCTCAGTGATAGCACTTGCTTAGCATGTGTGAGGCTCAATCTTCAATATAAATAAATAAATAGAAATTCTAGCCTTAGAAGTCAAATAGCAGCTGAGCCTGGTGGTGTAAGCCTGAAATGCCAGCATTCTGGGAAGCAGAGGCAGGAGGATTGCAATTTCAAGCCCAGTCTGGGCAATTTAATGACTTAGTGTGATCTTGTCTTAAAATAAAATTTAAAAGTAGGCTGGAGATGTAGCTCGGTGAAAAGTCAACCAGCATACTTTCCATTTCACTGGGTTGATACAGACATGACTATGTCAGGTTCAAGGGAAGAGAACACAGACCCAACCTTTTGGAAGGTGGAGCACCCAAGTCAGAGCGTCGGAAGGCCACGGGGAATGGGAGGTGTGGCTGTCTTTGGAAGACTCAACCCGCCACTTACTCAGTTACCACGTACTTTATGCAGATGTGGCTCAAGGTGGGAGAAGCAAGAGTGAATGGGAAAACAAACCTGACTGTATAATCCTGCTGTAGTTATTCTTCAAAAGGATAGGTTTCATGCTTCATTTCCTAGAATGTGGCATATATATCTTTTAATAGGATGACGAATGAAAATAAAACATATACAAAATCTATAATTAATCATGTTAAGTGGAACGAGAAGTAAAGACAATGGATTAAAAGAATAAGCATACTCAGCTGGGCATGGTGGCTCAGGCCTGTGATCCCAGCACTTTGGGAGGCTGAGGCAGGAGGATCAAAAATTCAAACTCATCCTGGGCAATTTGAGGATGCAACAAGACTCTATATGAACTTAAAAAATAGCAGGGATGGCACTCAGCGTGGCGGCCCTGGGTCCCGTCCCCACGACTGTGAAACTAAACAGAGACACCATAATGATTATACAGTTTGTACTTACTCCTCTGAAAAACTAAGTTTTAGTGAAAAGGGGCCACGTCTTCATAAAATTATAACTGTCTGGTTAATTTTTGGTGGTGGTGGTAGTCGTTGCATCAATATCAACTGCATGTGCTATTTGATAAGACTCAAGATTGCTGCGTGTTAGAGTTGTGGATCTGGGATCTTTGACGAGTTTTCACTCGTTCAGTGACTATTCTGCTTTGGTAGTGTGCTAAATATTAATCTAGGCATTTTAAAAGTTATCCTCAGAGTGGTACCTTCAATTACACAATAATACACCTGTGCTATTCACTACAAGTAATGAAGTATGCATTCCTGGTAATCTTCTTGATACCTTCTTTATTTTTGAGCTGTTGAATACAGTTTCTTGATTTAATTTGTAATCATGAAAAAAATTAGGAGATAAAGACAAGACAGTTGTTTAGAAGTGATTGGAAAGTTCATCTTGCTAATTTATCTTGATCTACAAATGGAGCTGGGCCTGGTGGGAGTTGTATGATCCCAGCACTTTGGGGGTGCTGAGGCAAGAGGATCACAAGTTTGAGTTCAAGCTGAGTCTGAGCAATTTAGTGACAATGAGACTGACCCTGTCTCAAGATAAAATTTTAAAAATTAGTTGGGGATGCAGCTCTGTGTGAAATTCCTGGGTACAAAAAAAAAAATAGACTCTGTGGTATAATTTGTTTGATAGAACCCAGATGTTTCTCTCAAAAAATCATATATATATATATATATAAGCTTTTTATAGAATTGGAGATTGAACCAGCGGCCTCATATATGCTAAGCAAGCCCTCTACCACTGAGCTACATCTTAGTTATAGTAATATATTCTTTTCCCCCCCACTATTTTTATGAATATACAGATGTAATACATAGTATTTACAATGAATTTGGGTATTTCGTACACATATGTATCATACCGAGTTTACAATCCCTTCCCATCTTCTACCCTCCCACCCCCTCCCTATCCCTTCCTCCGGATCCGGCTATCACTTCATATGGTTCCAAAGAATGTCTGTGTTCTGGGTTTTTCAAGTCCGAGAAACCATACAGTGTTTAACATGTTAATCTTCCGCACCTAAGTCATTTCACTTAAGTCACCAAGTAATATATTCTTTCTGTCTCTCTTTCTTCCAGCACTGGGGATTGAACTCAGGGCCTTCACATGGAGCTACCTCCCAGCACCCCCCCCCCAACCCCATTTTAAACTTAAGACAGTGTCTCATTAATCTTCTGACGCTGGGCTTGAACTTGCATTCATCTGCCTCAGCCTCCCAGATTCATATTTCATTATAAAAACTATAATTGTAAGAGCATATTAATTATGCAAATTAATGGTTTCATTGTGATATTTCCATACATTCAGGTAATGCTCTCAAACCATGTCTCCATTGCTTCCCCCCCGTTTTTGAGACAAGGTCTTGCTCTATAGCCTAGGCTGGTCCTGAACTCACTAGGGTGCCCATGCTAACCTTGGACTCACAGCAGTCTTCCTGCCTCAGCCTCCCAAGTGCTGGGATTACAGGCGTGCACCACCACGCCTGGCTTTATGTGGTGCTGGAAATCAAACTCAGGGCCTTGTGCTTCCTAGGCAAGCGTTTTAACCCCTGTGCCATTCCTTCAGCCCCTTCTACCCATCTCTTAATGCCCCCAGCCCCTTCTCCACCCCTAGTAGGCCCCCTTCCACATTCTCGTTTCTTCTCCCCCAGGCTGCACAGATCTCTGTGGAAGAAATGGTGATGGTGTGCTCATAGCTCTGCTCACGGGTTGGTCCGTGGTCATCCTCGGTCCCTCCTGTCCTGCCGGCTCTTCCCACCTGTTCCATGCAGCCCAAATAAAGATGCAACAGTGGTGGTACGTGTTACCGCCACACGGTATTTAAATCACATGTCCAGCATCATATAAATCCTCCAGTCTACTCCGCGTTGAGATCTGGCAGGACTCCACACACAAGTGGTATCCTTATATATCCAGCTGGAGCTTGAAGCTGGGCGTAGCGGCACCTGGAATTCTGCACTGAGGGAGGCCCAGGCAGGAGGATTGAAAGTTCAAGTCCCACCTCTTCCACTTAGTGAGATCCTGTAAAAAGAGGGGATGTAGCTCCATGGTAGGGTGCTCTTGGGATCGCTGTCCAGTACCACAAAACCAGACACACATCTGAGGTGAAGTGCTTCCACGTACATTGCCATGTCGCCTAGTTTCTAAGTCTTCCACAGGAAAACAAAATTCCATTTACCAGACCATTTTTTAAGCTGACATAGTTTAAAAAAAAAAAAAAAAGCCACAGCCCTGGCAGCTTTGTGTCGGTCTCACTGTTCACCTAGCCCAGCCAGCAGCGGTGCAGGCGCAGAGAGCTCCCACAGGGGCCGTTGCGCCGGGGGCCAGCCAGCTGAGGAGACAGCCAGGGGATGTCTCAGCCCTTTCCTTACTCTGCCTGTCCCTACCGACCGTGCCTGGGTGACGTTTATGCCCGGTGCGCAGTGGCATCTCTCCCTGGAAGGATTCTGTCGTGGGCGACAGGAGGCTTCTTTCCACCAGACAGTCACCATACGTCCGCGCCATAGAGCCCAGCGCGTGCGTGGCTGTGCGCGCAGGTGGGGTACGTGTGTGCGCTTTTAGGGAACAATCTTTGCTTCGTGGCAAACCATGCGCTCACGATGAGGCTCGCTTTGGTGGTGACTGAGTCAGTCATTTCACATGTTAAGCGAGCACCTCCGTGACTGTCTCGCGGTAGCAGGAAGTCCTTGCTCGGTCCTGCGTGGTGAAATCCTCGCTGCCAGCCCGCGCTCTGCAGGCTGCCTGGAAGAACTTTGGCACGGTTTTCCTAACCTTTCAAACAGTAAAAGCAAAACTTTCCTTTGATAGAAAAGCCGGAGGCTTTTGGCACGCAGCCATTAAGGATGCAGGCGACTCCGCTGCGACCTGACAGAATATTCCACAAAACACTGAAAAGTTCCCTTTAAGGTCCCCAGAGCGGGCCGAGGCACTTTGCTCGTACTTAACATATATCAACTGTCACCCGGCGGCAGTCAGCGTTGAACTGAACACAATGGAACATCCAGATGGTCTAAACAAAGCGAACAAATGTTCGCTGCTATTAAAAGCTGTTTACATCCACTTCCAGGATTTCACGGAGTGAAGTTTATCTTGTGTCGCTGCGGAGGTGCTTAGCTCTGTCCGCAGCCAGCGCGGGTCGCGTATAAACTCCGCGCAAAGTGGAGTGGCACAGGGAGTTAGGAAATGGGATAATGTCGGCTAGTCATGCAACTTCAGACGTGCCTCTTGCCTTGCCCACCTCCCATCCCTCCCGCCTCTCCCCCTGGACACTTTTATTGAGCGTTGATTGCAGTCCGGGCTCCAGAACCAATAAACACAAAGCAGACCCCCTTCCCTGCGGGGCTGGGGGGCGGGTTGTGGCGGACAGATGGGTGCCCAGCGCTATCTGCCTCTGCAGACGGGACCTCGTGGCTCCTCACGGGGGATGTTTACGTGGTAATGGGTTTGTCGTCTTCCTTTGAGACACTGTGATATCAGGTCCTGTCTTAATGGGGATTAATATACATGAATGATAAACCTACATTTTTTCTGTCGTCTTCCTCTGACCTCTCTGTGGCATCTCCTTACAAATTCCAGATGGACAGCCTGCATTGTTCAAGGCTTGTCATTGCCATTAATAACAATGCCACTAGCAAGAGGGAATAGCTTATTTGCTGTTAAAGAAGAGTCTAGAGACACCATCCTTGTCGTCAAGTCGTTAAGTGCTACCAGTTTCTCTTTTCAGAACACACCAAAACAATTAAGTCCGTGATTTTTATATGTGCTGATAGACACATTTGCCCTAATATCCAAAGTGGAGTAAGAGCAGAAAAGACCCTCACAAGTCCAAGCTCAATATTTAAATGGTTCTCTTCTGTATAGAGAATTTCAACATAGTTTCATGCCATGTTTGAGTTAAATGTCATATATTTAAAAAATAAGTGTACATAATGCATATCTTCTTTCAAGCATCATGCTTCAAGTTTTAATTACTTAAAAAAAATAGGTGATCTTTGCCTGTAATCCCAGCACTTGGGAGCCTGAGGCAGAAGGATTGCTGTGAGTTCAAGGCCAGCCTGGGCTCCATAATGAGTTCAGGACCAGCCTGTGCTAGAGAACGAGACCCTGTCTCCAAAAAAAAAGTGATCTTGTAAATGATCGTACTCTACAACTTGTTGGCTTTCTTTCTTCTAGAGATGACTTGTTTTTTTAGGTTAAGGTCAAGATGGGTGATCAATGATGGATGTCACAGTACAGATCTGAATTTGACTCAGAGGCTGGTGTGGGGCAACTTGTGAGCACCATGAAGTGGGCTCATCTCTACTGCATGGAGACTTTCTTCCTCACATCTGTGCTTGTAAATTGGGTCATTTTAATAAATTAATAAGAAACAGGTTCTGAGCCATGTCTTTATAAGATTAGGTACTTTCTTGCATTATCACATGAGATTTAAATGTTTAAGTAGTTCATGGGAGTGGGAGTATGCATAGCTCAGTGATTAGCTTGGGTTTGGTTCCCTAGCACCACGTAAACTGGGCGTGACTGTGGATGCTTGTAATCTCAGCACCTGGAAGGCTGAGCTGCGAGGATTGACATGTGTTTGAGGCCAGCCTGGGCTGCAGAGGGAGATCCTGTCTCAAATACACACACACACACACACACACACACACACACACACACACACACACACACTATTATACACATATAATCATAGTTTACATGTATGATATAGATATATATTTATTGTACACATATAATCATATTATATATATATCAGCCTAGGACACAATATTTTGTGTAAGCAATAATAGTCACACACAAAGAACATGACAGCTGCCCAGAGAGCGTCCGAGAGCTTGGAACCTTTTGTTGAAAATGATTTTGTTAAAGACTGGGTCAGGAGGGCAGGAGAGCCGCCCGGGGGTGCCCACACCTGTATTCCCAGGATAGGAGACAGAGGCCGGATGATCTCGAGTTCACTGCCAACCTGGATTACATAGCAAGACCTTGTCTCAAAACAAACAGAGCAACGAAAAATATTCTATGCGCCTCTATAATTTGGATTAGGGAGATCATTTTGTATGTTGTTGGTATGCATGGTATTATTTAAAGAGATGCCTCGGAGAGATGGGATAGGATTCTGAAAGTCTTATCTTCCAACTGTGAAGATAAAATATAACAAAACAGGCACTCGAGCTTTGCCAAGCGTGAGGCACTGTGCCCACGGGGGAGCGGCCCAGCTGAGCCCGGCCGGGCGGCCAAACGCGAGCTGCTCTGTTTCCTGTTTACGCCTGCGCCGAGTTCCACATCCGGGCGTGCGCTCACCTCCTGCCCCAGGTTTTCCGCGCACCGCGGGGACCGCTTCCTTGAAATGGCTCGGTATTTACCATCGCAGTAAGCCATTGGAATTTTGTTAATTCCTGTTGTACTTAGCACATGCAAAATGCTATCATTATGTAGGAGAAGATAATGTTAACTTATAACCGTCACCCAGAGTACCAATTAAGTGACCTTTGCGAAACGAACTTGCTGAGGGAGTCTAGGAACCAGGGAAGTTAGAACCCAGCTCGTAGGTCAGGCCTTTGCCGAGGTAACCTCTGGTGAGCAGGATTCAAACCAGGCTAGGTCTTTGAAGGAGTTCTAGCACTTTACTTTTACTCAATTGTTGGAAATGTAGAAACTGCTATGGCTTCAGCAGAATGCAGACTTGGCCGCCGGGTAGCTGGCAACCTCCCCCGTCGCCCGCTTTCTACCTTGTAGATACCCGGATGCTTCGTTGTTTCTCTGTCCCTTAGCGACACTTTGAGAAGTGGGTGATACACGACTTCACACTCAAGCACTAGTGTCACTTTGCTTCAGAGTCCTCTTTTCCAAGAATTATTATAAAAGTTAAAGCTCTGAATTGTGGGGGTGGGAGAGTATACCTCAGTGGTTAGGATGCTTGGCTAGTATGTGCAAGGTCATGGGTTTGATTCCCCAGCACCATGTAAAAATTAGCTGGACATGAATGGCATATGTCTGTAATCACAGCACTCAGAGGAGTGAGGCATGGGGATTAGCAGAGCCTGGGCTACAACCAGCCAGGAGCCAGGGCCAGGGAGGAGAACGGAAAGGTTTCTAGAAGCAAGCAGAAACTTCCTGGTATCCCTGAAATTGTATCACAAAAATTCTATTTTTCGAAGCCAGATCTATTAGTAGATCTATTAGTACATTCTTACAGTCATTAGATGATCCGATGTTTAAAGCTCAAGGTTAGAACATGTAGTGAGAAGCCACTCACTTGCAGTTTCTACCTTAACAGAAGGGTATCTTTTTCTTTTTGTTCTTATTAAAAATACGAATCCTTTAAAATAGCCTTAATCACATAAGATTATTTTTATATGCTGTATATTTAAAATTTTTATTGACTTTTTAAAAGTAGCTGTTTCTAAGCAAGAAGCTGAGTTGCCACCTCCGTTCTCAAGGTCAGTGAGACTTATGATGCTCTGGGCATGAAATGTCATTAATGAAAGGGGGCGGGGAGTTGAGACAGGTGCTCCCTCTACAGCCCATGCTGACCCTGAATTCACTATGTAGCCTAGGTTGGTCTTGAACTCAAGGCAATCCCCCTGCCTCAGCCTCCTGAGTGCTGGGATTACAGACTTGTGCCACCACACCCAGCTTATGTGGTGCTGGGGAATTGTATGTAGGGCCTTTTGCTTGCACAAGGCAAGCGCTGCAACTGCTGGGTCATGCTCCCAGCTCTATTTAAATATTTTGGTAGGCAGGAGGATCACAAATTGGAACCCAGCCTGGTCAACTTCATGACTTAGTGAGACCCTATCTCAAAATCAAAAATAAAAAATGGGCTAAGAGTGCATCTCAGTTTGAAGGTTTTGGGCTAGATCCCCAGTACCACAAAAAATTTTTTTAAAGAACATTTTGGACATGAAAATATAAAATTATAATTCTCTAATTATAAAATATAAAATGGATGCACATGGGCTGTCATTACAAAGCAGACAAAAATGAAAATTTTGATGGAAGAGTGTTGCTTCTTGATGATTTTGATTCTATACTTTTAATTTTATTTTATGACTCCAAATATGTGTTTGCAGCTTCTGCTTTAATTATCACACTAAGAGAAATGTTTTTGCTTTGCCAGGAAAATCTCCCAACACACTGCTCTCTGATTTATAAAAGAGCGCAAGATTAAAGTTGGGAAGATTGTATTCGTTTGACACTAGGTCTCCGTGTAACATACTTGATATATGATATGATTACAGTAAGCATGTAATATCAAGTCAGGGGGTACAGTATAGCCCAATGTAATTGTGGGAAAAGGCGACTCTTCAGAGACGCAAAAGTGCAAACACTGGTGTATCTGATCAGGGCAGAAGACTGTCCAAGAATCTCGTTACACCTTGTCGTGTTTACTGGGCTTTGGGAGTTTATTTGGCAATGAAAATCTTACAAACTGCATCTTCCAGTGCTGTCATCGTTATTTTCCCAAATTACTTCCCCTTCATCTTCAGACATGTACACAAGGTTTTCCAGCTAGGCCTCTCCCGACCAAGCTTTCCCGTTATCAGTAGCTCAGAACTGTTTACATCTAGCACACTGGACCATATTGCTTGCCTATTCTCTCTCTTTTGTTTCCTTAAAGAAATTCCTTAGGAATTGTCGTGACTCTGTGTTACGTGGCTAATTGATCAAAGGCAGTCCGACTTCGGTCTCTCAGCAAGTACTGCACAATCAGCCGTATTTATAAACAGAGGTTCATAAAAATAGGCCTCGCTATTCTGTTGGCTGTCGAATGACTAAACACTTGAGTCCTCAGGGAATCGTGTTCATGCTGTGTGACGCATCGGCACACATGTTTTATCCATCATCAAAAAGCATCCCATTTAGGACCGTTCCCCACGGTAATCAAGGTTAAAGTCAGAAAAAATTGTATTCCCTTCCGAGGGCACATCAAGATGAGCGCTATAGTTTGAGAACACCACCCTACTGGACCAATTCTTTTCCGAGGTAGTATCATTTTAACTAAATTTGACTTTCCCGATTCACTGCCAAGACATTTGTTGACTTCTTTTCTTGAGAAAACCCTGAATTTTAATAACTTTTGCATGGAGGCAGGAGGATACGGTTTCTTTATTATACTTTATCTTTTTTTCTTAATTTCTTATCATAAAGATTACTGTGAACTATATTTGGTTCAGTGGTCACGATTTCAACAGATTTTTAGTAATTGTTGACAATTTTGATCATTTTATTTATTGTTTTAAATAAAATATTTCTTAATATTCTCAGATCAGTTCTTAGGAATGGCCAGCTCTCTCTTCATCTTGCTCCCACCCTCAGGTAGCTGCTGTCCTTGGAGTATCAATGAGTGTATTACCTCTGTTCAGTCGGCTGGCATTGTTTTAGACCTACTGTGTGTTACTCTTTTGAGACACAGTGGAGTATCAGTCTAGGGAGATTAATATGTGCAAGGGGAGGCAATTACGTACGCACAGGGTAAAAGGAAGGTGAGCGAGTGCGGGCTAAAGAGTCCAGGGAGGTGCCAGTGGGCAGAGTCCTACCGTGCGAGTGGGAGTGAGTTAGTCATGTGGATGTGCACAATGTGGAATCAAAGTTCCTGGAGGTGGGAAAAGCCTGCACTATGACATGAGGCTAAGGGTATAATGTGATGATGCGTACCTATAATCCCAGCACTCAGGAGGCTGAGGCAGGAGGATCGCGATGAGTTCAAGGCCAGCCTGGGCTCCATTGGGAGTTCAGGACCAGCCTGGACTACTGAGTGAGGCCCTGTCTCAGAATAACAAAAACAAAAACAACAACAAAATGAACCACACACAAAGCCTGTGGGAGAAGAAGGCCAGAGGGATTCAGTGGGCACAGCAGGGCTTGGATTGTGAATGTTCTTCAGACAAAATGGGAAAATCCCTGAGAGTTTTGCTTGTTTTTGTTTTGTTTTGTTTGGTTTGACTGCTGATCAAGCCCAACACTTTTCACACTGAGCTCCATCCTCAGTCCATATTTTTGTTTTTGATTTTGAGACAGAGTCTTGCCAAGTTGCTGAATTACCTTGGCTGGGCTTGAATTTGAAATTCTCTTGCCTCTGCTTCCCAGAGTGCTGGAATTACAGGCCTGTGCCACCAGGCCGGGCTCCCTGAGGGTTTTTAAGTGACCATGTGATGTGATTCTAAATGGACACTTTGATAGTGAAGGAGTATACTGTGTGAGTTTAAATCCTGTTTCTGTCTGTTACCTAAATGTCTCCACAATTCTGTGTTTATAATCAGAACAGCCACAGTGCAGAGATGTGAGGATTGAACGGATGAAAACATGTGAGGTGTATTTGCATGGTGGCACCGGGCACACGTGCTCACCAACTGCTGAAGATTATTGTTGGGCCTCTGTACTGCGTGGCCAGAACCTGAGGTGGGCAAATTGACAGATCTTATGTATTCATCCAGGGAGAGGAGACGAGTGTCTGTCCTGAAGGCCGTGGTGATGGGAAAGGCAAAGGCATAAATCACAGGGAGCTAGAAGGCACAGCAGCAAAGGCCGCTGGGTGTGGGAGAATCTACTGGAAGAGAGGACGGAAGTACCTGAGATAGAGGACAGAGGATAGGGAGCAGGTTTTTGAGGGAAGATGGTGCATTAAATTCGGTTATGAAGTATGGATGGTAGATTTGTTAGTATCTGATGTTTGGAGCTCAAGAATATTCTTGCTGGAGATGGAAATTTGATCATCAATTTATGGGTAGTGATTGAAGCCATATTTATCAGTCAGAATACTCGGGATTGTAAGTAATTATAGAAATGTACTATTAAAAAAAAAAACCCAGAAGAGATGCTTTAGCTCAGAAAGCTGAGCAGACCTAGTGGTAGAATGGTCAACAGGCTTGCTTCACCAGGGTGCTGGCCTTGTTTTTCTGACATGCCCCCACTGTGCCTGCATCTGCCATGCTTTCTTCTCTGGTTGAGGGCTCTGTGAGCTCCATGTTTCTGGTTCATTCATGATGCCCGAAAAAGATAGCATATTTTGAAATTGCTGTCCTTTAAGAGCGAGGTACAGAGGGCCTTCCAGCACATTGGCCACAGTTAAATAACGTGTGTGTTTCTCAGTCTGGCCCTGGGTCAGTTGTTCACTGTACTCTCTGAACCAGTCATCAGCAAGAAAGACCAAAGCGCCTCTGGTGTGCTGCTGCTGGAGCTCAGGGTAGGGCGCTATTCTGGAAGTACCTGAAGGAGATATGGATTGTTGGATGGGAGCTGGGATTCTTTCATTAAAAGTAACATGGTATGTAACCAGCCAGGCTCTCATCGACCCGTGGAAGTGTGTGCACTTTCTCCAAGAAACTGTGAGGCGGGAGGAGAAATAGAAGGTCTAGGAGTGGCCCTGGAGACTGTCTGATCTCAGGGATGCTTGTTTTGAAGATATATTCTACCTTCTGTTGCCTTAAATAAAAAAAGAAGGGTATTTGCAAGTACAGTATGGGTGGAGAAAATCCAGGAAATAAGTCATGGAGAATAATGGTAGATGGAGTAAGGAGAATGATGATTAACAGAAAAGAGGTCATATTAGGTCATGTATTAATGACATTAGCAATAATTAGTCTTCATTGAGCCCTTTTTCTGTGCTGTGTTCTATGTTGAATTTTTATTGAATCTTCCCAGTAAGGCTGTGAGTCTTGTACTCATAGGAGTGTGACCATTTACAGCCTCGCTGAGACCACCTAGGTAAAGACCTCACATTTGCTGAGTCTCAGAGGGAGACTTGAATCCAGGCCTGCCCACCATCCATGGGTAGTCCCAGACACTGGTCTTCAGCATTTCTGTATGTACTAGGATCTGTTGTGTCTTCTTAGTGTTTAGATCCCTCTGGAGATGTTGCCTCAGTCAGCTGTAAATCTGTTTCTATCTGTTGGACCTTTTAAGTGTTTCATTTCTCCCTGATGATAGCCCTTGAGTCAAAGGGAAGGAGAGGATATTGGCTGAAGAAGGACAGAGTGAGGGTTTCAGGATTTCTTGTCATCTGAAAAAAATTTATTATACTTTTAATCAGAATAAAAATCAGGTTGCCAGATCCTAGCACTCAGGTGAGAAGCATCTTTACAAGGCGCCTCGGACCCCATGTGTGTGCTCAGCATGTTATATGGAAAAGCAAAGAGCCAGTCCTTGGCACATGCAGCCTGCTTAAGAAATGGCACTGGCTTGTGATGGAGAGGAGAGCTTGGCTCTTTGTCTCAGAACACTTTCTGTTGCCATGACAGAGTGCTTGAGGCCAGGGAATTTATAAATAGAAGCTAATTTGTCTCACGGTCCTGGAGGCTGGGAAGTCCAAGTGTCAGCATCTCTAAGAGCCTTCTCATCGTCACATAATGAGACACAGCAAGTACATGCACTTGGATCTCTCTTCCTGTTGTAAGTCATTACTGGTTTCATGGAGCCTACTTCTCATGACCCCCTCTAGTCATCTGTACCTCTTCAAAGCCCCTCCTCCAAATACCACTAACATATGAACTTGAAGATTTATGTCTCCCACATGTAGACTTTGGGGGACATATTCAAACCACAGCACTTCCTGACACAGAAGAGCTGGGCTATCGTCTGAAGGAAACTAACTCTGATAGAATCCCAGTGGATTTTAGTGGAAAAGATTTCTTTTGGGTAGAACATTATGGTGTGAGAGTTTTCATGAATGTACATGGCCAGCTGGAAGGCGGAAAGGATGGTAGGGAAGCTGGAGTCTAGGTGAGATTTTGAGGGCTCTTATTTTGGCTGGAGGATGGAGTTGGAGATTGGGATGTGGAAAGAAGATAAAGCATCTAGTGGTAGTTGGGAGGTCATAGGATTCCAGCTGGCTCTCAAACTTGTGGCCCTAGTGACCAGGAAAATGTGTGTATGTCACTGTGATCTGTAGAGCAAGATGCTGGTAAGGTAACCATGAGGTCAGGTTGAGAAAGAAATGAAAAGCCCATTAGGGCTGCCAAGTTGAGGTGTCCTGCAGGCATCCTGCAGGTAGATCTGAGGCCCAGAAAAAGAAGTTTTATACATAGTTTTTGGGTGTACTGGTGCATACCCATAATCTCAGAAGCTAGGCCTACCTTTCAGGGCTGCAGATTGGCTAAGACAAATAGTATACGTTACATCTGATTCAATTGGTAGGCCTTTTTTGTGAAGGATACATATATATTTTATTAGAGTAAAACTTCAAAAATGAGAAAAAGCTCAAGAAGAAAAGAGAATAAAATAAAGTTTTATACATAGTTTCTGGTTGTATTCGTGCATACCCATAATCTCAGCAGTCAGAAGGCTGAAGCAGGAGGTTTGTGAGTTTGAGGCCAGCCTGGTCTATCTAATAAGACTGTGTTTCAACAAACAAACAAACAAATAAACAAACACAAAGAACCTCTTGAGCCAGGGCTGTTGCTCAGTGGTCAGAGTGTTTGCCTAGCAAGCACAAGGCCCTGAGTTTGATTCCTCACCATCGTATAAAATGAGCATGGTTGTGCATGTCTGTAATCTCAGCACCCAGGAGGCTGAGGCAGGAGGATTGCCATGTGTTCAAGGCCATCCTAGGCTACATAGTGAGTTCAGGACCAGCTGGGACTACATAGTGAGACCCTGTCTCAAAAATAAATAAATAAATAGATTTAAAAAATAAATAAATAAAAAACAAGACAAAAAACCAGTACTCCTCATTGTGAATTCAGCCTGAGTGTACAAAGCTGGGCCTCAGATAACAGGTCCTTTCTTGCTCTTGAGTTACCTTGAGTTTGTCACTTACGTATTTCTGGTGCCTAAATTAAGTGCCTTTTGGAGAGGAAGCAGGGAAGGGACTGCATCGTTGGGAGTCAAAGTGACAGGAGACAATATGCCGTTTCCTCCAAAACATGAGCCAGCATCAAAGCCCACGGAGAAAGTGGTGAGGAGGAGGAGGAGGGCACACACCTGCCTGGCTTCTGAGCATTGCATGTTCCTGGGGCCCAAGGACAGTGTCTCTCAGTTCCTGGCCCTGTTGTGCCGCCTGTCTCTCCTGGGGCTGGGCTGCTTGGGCAGGTCGCTTCCTGCGTTCTCCGTAGTCCAGAGACAGAGGCATCTCCTAGTGTAAGGCCAGCGCAGACACTGGAGAAACACTAATGGCAGAGAGCGTCCTTCTTTGTCTTTCAGGCTCATTTTCCCAGGGCTGCAGTTGTCGAAAACACAGGCACTTCCTATGTCCTGGGCCCCAGCTTAGAAAATAAAAGCATCTTGCAGTCGAAAGCTCTCTTTGTCCAGATTTGGGGATAAATAGACTTCTCCGCTCACACTGACACCCGCGTGAGGAACAGCCCCGCGAGATGATGGAACTCCATTGATTTTTCATAAAAGTTTAATAAGATGATACAGGTCAAAAGCTTTGCAAACTTTGCTATAAATTGTAGTGAGGAACAGAGCAAGCTGTAACTGGATACGAAAATGTAAATGAAACTATTACAGATGCCGTGGAGATGGTGGGAGAATGACAGAAGTCTTTCTTCGCCCTCTTGGTTCCGCCCTGCGTGGGGGACCCAGGCTCTAGCGCAAAGGGCCTTTGGCTCCTGTCAGTCCCTAGGCGCTGGCGAGTGTATATATTCTGTCATCTTGTCATTTGAGGAACATCATGAAAATTCACCATTTACCTTTCAGGGCTGCAGACTGGCTAAGACAAACAGCATACTTTACATCTAATTCAGTTGTTAGGCTTTTTTGGTGAAGGATAAACATATATTTTATTACAGTAAAACCTGAAAAATGAGAAAAGCTCAAGAAGAAAAGAGAGTAAAATAAATGTTTAAAGAATTTTTCATATACGTTTAAATAAGTATTGATGCATTTGTATTACATCAAATACAATTTTTGATATACATATTTATTTAAAAAACATCAGTGATATTCCTTGAAATTATTAAAACATTTTAGGTGATGTTTATGGTTATGTTGGTAAATAACATATTTAAAGGACACTGCAAGTTTTTTTTTTTAAAGCACCAACTTCTTCTCAATTTCCAGTAGTTGTAATTTATGCAGTATTAACTTTAAATTTTCTAAAACTGGGCATGGTGGAGCACTCCTGTAATCTCAGCACTCAGGAGTAGAGGTAGGAGTGTTAATATGAATTCAAGACCAGCCTGGGCTACGGAGCGAGTTCAGACCAGCCTAGACTAGAGTGAGACATTGTCTCAAAAACAAAACAAAATAAAAAACTTTAAATTTCCTAAATGAATATTAAAAAATTTCCCTTTTAACATTTTTTTTAAATGACAGCTCTGATTTCCACTTCTGCCATGTGTCTAAATGAAAGATTTTTTAAAGTCTATTTTCTTGCACTTATATCAAGAATAATACCAAGCTAGCATTCCTTTTTTCTTATTATTAAAAAGTGATGGGCTGAAGGAATGGCACAGCTGTTAAAGCACTTGCCTTGCAAGCATAAAGACCCTGAGTTCGATTCCCCAGCTCCACATAAGCTGGGCACAAGCCTGTAATTCCAGCACTAAGGGGGCTGATGCAGGAGGCTTGCGTCAAGTCTAAGACTATTGTGGGCTACACAGTGAGCTCAGGAGCAGCTGGGCTACAGAACAAGATCCTGTATCAAAATAAAATAAAATAAAATAAAATACATAACATGTAAAGTGATGCAGGGCTGGAGAGGTAGTTCAATGGTTAAAGAGCTTACCTAGCATGTGCCCTGGGTTTGATATTAAGCACTGAAATAACCACAGCAATGACCAGAGGATACTGATTTCTCTAAAGACCATTGGGTAATGCTGCCAATAATGTTATATTTCTTGCTCCATAATGCACACAGTACCCAGTTAACCTGTTTATAATCAATTTAACGCCATGGAATCTCACACACAAATGAATGATACTTCTTACAACTGTGTTTCAGAGAACATGTAGGAAAAGTAGCCTTGTAAGAGTAAATTCCACAATTTATTGGATGCTGTTTGTCATTCAAAGCCTCGGGTATATGCCCGAGTGAGAATGCATCATTACCTCCTCAGCTGACACACAAACCTTCTCTTTCTCTGTTGGTGAACTTTAGGCTACAGTTAGGTAAATGATCTCAGAATCTGTTCTTGTGATATGCAAAAAGCAATGAGTTTTTCTTCTGGTTTAGGAGACCCAGACTTCAATGAGACTGAGAGGGAAAAGTGACACAGGCCAGAACATTTTCAATAAGCAGCCTTGTAATTTAGGATACCAGTAAATTACTAGGAAATTGTGCAACCACTATTTAATGACATGTGCTAATTATAGCCCAAGAGCGGCGAGTCCCATCCTGCGGATATGCGATATAATTCCTTTTAGAGAAGCAATAGCAGGTTGTTAATAACATACCATATTAGCTTATATACTCAGAATTTCAAAGTGACTTCTTAAAAAGAGGCACGGAAAAGAACCAGCACGGAGCAACCTGCACTTTGGACTCGAGCTATTCTTTGATAGCTCTTTTTATGCACTTGAATAACGAAGCATGCTGAGCTGCAGTTTTGGGGCCTGCAGCCTTCAGAACTCCGTAATAATCATATTTATTTATTAGTGATGACAGTAATTATAATGACCTCTGTTTATTTAAACCTTCGTTTTTCCTAAGTGCTTTGTGTACCTTTGAAAATTTAGTGAATTTGCCTTTGCCAATCATCCAGAGGTGGTATTATTCTGTTACATATAACACATGGGAGAATAGTAGCTCCAGGAGGTGAAGGCAGTGGCCCCGGGCCATACAGTTAGTGGTAAGTGGAGGTGCTGACATCCAAACCCAGGTCAGCCAGTGCAGTACCACTAGCTTTAGTCTGGCATGGGTAACTTTTAGCCTTTTAGCTCTCAATGCTATTCTATACTTTTGGAAGGGTAGGAGCGGGATATCCCTTAAGACCTATGTGCTTTGTGTCCTTGATAAATACTGTGTTTGGGAATAGAGAGGAGATTTCCAGCCAATGGATCTTTTCAATGCTGCAGATGTTTCTGGAATCTCTCATGTCTCCCTAATGGGAAGTATAGTCACCTAGATGTTGTGTTTATGTCACTTAAGAAGCAGGGATGCAAGTTTCTGGACTTGGCTGAGTTGAGATCTTCTGACAGAAAGCAAATCCCTTTGGGTTGTCTGAGAACTCAACTCTCCTTAGCTCTTCTTGACAAGAAGCTTGTCCACTAGACCTTTGTCCTCCTCAGGAGTTGGGTAGAATCTCGGGTCATGTGTGCCGAGTTACAGGCAAAATAGTCCTTCCCTGGAGGAACCATCCTCCTCCTCCAGGCCAGCTCTTCAACATCGCCTGTACAAGTATCCAGAATGCAAAATGAGAAATTTTACTATCAACAAGTATTATGTCAACCCAATGCCTTTTCTAGTTGATTTGGAAGCTGTGTGTGTGTGTGTGTGTGTGTGTGTGTGTGTGTGTGTGAGCACGCACATGTGTGTGGTCCTGGAAATTGAACCCTGAGCTTTCACACTAAGCTACATTCCATTTTTAACATTTGTTTTGAGACAAAGTCTCACTAAATTTCTAAGTTGCCCAGGCTGGGCTTGAAGTTGTGATCCTCCTGGCTCAGCTTCCCACAGTACTGGGTTTGCAGATCTGTATCACAAGGGTCTGTTTCATGATAGTTTTTGACTTAGATCTTTCATTCATTTTTTCGTTCATTCATTTTCCTAGCATCTACTCTCTGCTAATGAGGCCTTAGGCTCTGTGAACACAGTAGTGAATAAAATGAACAAGGTCCGTCTTCATTGAGCTCCTAATGATAGTGGGATGAAACAGCTGTAGAAATAAAAGGTCAGGTCATAACAGGAGCCACTAGGAGCCACACACATAACAGGTGTTTCACGTAACAGTACCTGACATCAAGGGCACAGGTAGTTCCCTCAGACCAAATGGCTAGAGGAGGCCTTTCTGAGCAGGTGAACCCGAGGGTTTGAATGACAAACAGCATCCAGCCCCAGGAAGGCCAGAGCTGAACCTGTTCGAGGAAAAGAAGGAGAGCAGTGGCCTGGCCCAGGGTGGCCAAGACGAAGCCTCATTGTCCCTCTCTGCACGACAAATGCTGAGACCCTCAGAGTCGTGTTCCCTTACTCAGTCCCCAGAGACACAGCGAGTGTGTCTGCTGTGTGCCAAGCCCTGGTGGGTGCTGGGTGTGCAGTGACAAAGAACAGCGAGGGTGACCCTGTCCCCAAGGAGCCTCAGTCTTGGAAGGAAGTCAAGAAGGAAGCAGCCATTTACAAAGCAAGGTGATAAATGGCCTGGTAATGGGAAATGGAGTGGGCTGTGGGAACAGAAGAGGAAAAGTATCTGCCCTAGGAAAGGCTGGCCCATCAGGGGAGGCTTCCTGGAGTGAGCAAAGCCTAAGGCTTGAGATACACGCGAAGGGATTGGCCAAGCCAGAGTGTTCCGGATTGGGCAAAGCCAGGGACAGGATTCTGATGAGCACACCCTTGGCTGGAGCTTGTAAGGGGCAGTGAGCCCGTTGTGAGGGACGGGCCTTACGGGATGTGCCAGTTCTGCTTCAGACTGCGTGAGCGCATTTTTAACTTTTCCAAAATTCATACTATTGTGGGAAATTGCAAAAATCGAAAAAGAGGGGAGATTTAAAATAATTTTAGTTTTCAGAGCAAAACTTTTTCCCGGTGAGATTTCTTGTATCCAAGGACCAATTTTATAAGATGAAATTTCCTTTTTAATAGGAACTCAAGGTTTAGAAAGGAATGTGTCCTCTAGGGTTTTTTTTTTTTTTTTTTTTTTTTTTTTTTTTTTTTTTTTTTTTTTTTTTTTTTTTTTTTTTTTTTTTTTTTTTTTTTTTTTTTTTTTTTTTTTTTTTTTTTTTTTTTTTTTTTTTTTTTTTTTTTTTTTTTTTTTTTTTTTTTTTTTTTTTTTTTTTTTTTTTTTTTTTTTTTTTTTGATCCTGGCGTTTGCTTTTGTAACCCACCCCAGGTAAAGCATGTGTCACTTGTTTTCAGTGGCTGATAGCAGCTCTTTTGTAAACAAGTTATCTTGGTAACAAAGGCTGTGGCACCAGCAGGAAGGAAGGTCGGGAAGAGACTAAGTCACTGCCTGGCCACATTATTTTTCTTCTTTCCTGTGGAGAAGTGTTTTGCCTAGGGAAAATGTCACGTGGCCTCCCTTTGTGCCACTTAAAAGTGTGCACTGAGGCCCATGCCTGGAAGGGCGGACTCTGCAGCGTGTCTGCCCAACCACACCACCAATGGAAAGAGAATAAGGAAGGGACCTGTTTCTCGTACGTGAAGCAAAACCTCTGCGTCCTGACCCAGCCGGGAAGTTGACTTTGCATGTTGATCCTCTGTAGCGTCTGAGGGCATCTGAATACTCTGAGGGAGGATCGCACGCCTTCCCTGTGGTGGATGGTATTGGATGGTACTGCACAGACTTGCTGGATTGGTAAACCCTGGTGTGTGGTCTCCGGGACACGGCTTATGCCATCTCATAGGGTTACATTTTACAGATACAGTGTAACGAGTGTGTCTTTGCTGCTGTGGTGAGAATTCAGTTGACTGGCTATGTGGATGTCTGTAGGAAAAGTCAGAAAAGCTAAGGTCCAGTCTTCTCTTGACACAAGTGAACTTGTGTTTGCTTAACATTATTATTCTGCAGCACCACATAAGCTGGGTGTGGTGGCACACACCTGTAGTCCCAGCACTCGGGAGGCTGAGGCAGGAGGATTGCTGTTGAGTCCAAGGGCAGCCTGGGCTCCATAGTGAGTTCAGGACCAGCCTGGGCTATAGAGAGAAAGCCTGTATCAAAAAATAAACATTATTATCAAGTTCAGTTATTAATTTATGTACAGACAATAACAGAGCTTTCCATCAGGGATATTACAGTAATAATTGTTACCTATTAAGAATTTCAGTAAAGCCATTGATTTATAATTTTCTTTAAAGAACTTAGACAGAAATTACCAAGTACTTTGCAGTCTTTATTTATGTATGTTGCAAGCTCTTCTTTATAGAAAACTTGTGATTGCATACATCTTTCTTCATATAACTGTATCTGCATCAATAATACATATACCTATATATTAAAATGATATCACACAAATTCAGAGAAATGTTTGTAGTTAAGGAGAGAAAAGAGAGGCGAGAAGTTCTGGGACAAAATGTTTGCTTTGGTACTGCCATTGAAGGGCCTGGCATCAGCGCTTCCCACATCTTTGCAGATAACCAATGTAGCCATCACTTTCATAAAGTCTGGACCCAGGCAGATAAACACAACAGTATTAAGAAAATTTCAGGGGCTGAAGGAATAGTATAGAGGTTACAGTTCTTGTCTAGCAAGCTGAAGGCCCTGAGTTCGATTCCCTGGCACCACATAAAGCTGGGTGTGGTGGTGCACACCGTAATGGCCTAAAATGGCAAGTGGAAAAATCCAAGGACAAGTCGGTCAGCTGCAGGGGATCCGGACCCCGGGAAGCGGCAGGCTGGGTGTGTCAGGGTGGCTTCTGGCTCCCAGGAAAGGCTCATGCTGGGTCTCCCAAGAGTTGCCTTTGGGCCAGGTGCTGGAGATGAGGAAGGGGCAGCCCTTCCTGGCAGAAACAAATTTGCACTCCTATGCGATCATCACAGAGTGTAATGACCTTCTGTGGAAGTGCTCTGGGACGCACAGGAACCACTCAGTATTTCGTATGCCTGGCCTGCAGAGTCAGGGGTTGGTCACCTGCCCTGAGCCCTTGGTAGATCTGTGGCTCACTGTGGTTTACCAGCAGCCTGGCTCTCTTTCTTCAGTTACCTTCAAGAATGAAGTATAAAACCGACTGTTACTTTTTTTTTTTTTTTTATCTGCAGCCCAACCTTATCACAAAGCTTGCATTTCTGATTTGAGGACATTTGTCTTCCTGTTTGAGGTGTGAATCTTCTGGTCCCTTCCTCAGGCTTTTTCTTTCTCTTTCTGCTGATTGAGACTTAGCACACACAGGAAGTGGGGTGCTGAGTCATCATTCCAACCTACTGTGTTCCCCACAGCTGGCTCCCTTGCAGCCCTTGGGCCTAGATGGAGAGAGAAAGGGGGCCAGAGAATTCAGTTCCCAAGTCGGAGCTTCACCTGAGGAAAGGTGTTCCCGCCCCCAGAGATGTTCAGAGGGATCTGGTGTGATGGAGCAGAGAACTCCGTGGAAGGGGACAGAGGTGCCATGACACATAAGCCAGTACCTTCGAGAGACAGTTGGCTGTAGGCTGCTGGGTTCATCACACGCTGGACACTGAAAGTATGAAGCTACCGCAGACATTTAATAAATGCGTGCCAGTTGTGGTCCAGAAATGGGTTACTCTGCTCTAAATAATATGATTATTTTTTTAAAAATAAAATTTTTGGATTGGGGGTTGTTGCTTAGTGGTAGCATGCCTAGCATGTGCTAAACCTTAGACTCAATGACCAGTACTGAAAAAAATAATCAAAATTTCAAAGTTGAACTTAGGG
Source organism: Ctenodactylus gundi (assembly GCA_004027205.1). Classification (NCBI taxonomy): domain Eukaryota; kingdom Metazoa; phylum Chordata; class Mammalia; order Rodentia; family Ctenodactylidae; genus Ctenodactylus; species Ctenodactylus gundi. The sequence goes on from PVKB01002117.1 coordinate 102,317, forward strand.
AGATGTGCTTATTAGAATCTCAGAGTCTTCTTAAGAAGGCCTGCTGTGGGGCCACATGCCTGGGCCCAGGGGCCCGTTCTCCCATTCTCTGTCTGTGTATGTTTGAATACTGAACGCATACTTATTCTTCACACCATGGCACTCTTGTTAGTTCAGATTTACCATGAAGATATAGACTAGATGATTTTGCTATTATTGATAATTTTTCTGTTGCTTTTGGTGCAACCATACTCCTCTCATTCTTTCTCAATTTTCATTGTGCCAAAAACAGTGAATGCTCAAGGCAGCCAGTGAAAGGATTTAAGATCTCTATGTAAACCCCTTTGACATACTGGAAATGTCTCAGGGAGGATGGGCAGTCTTACATACAACATCTGCATATGTTCATGTATGTGCATGTGTGTGCACTTGCATGATAGTCAGGAGGAGAAGGTACAGATAGGGGTGATTCAGATGTCTTATAAGAAAAGGAAATTTGCCCAACAAATTTCCTGAAGGGCATTTCTGCCCTGATGGCATTAGACTCTTTGCAAAGGTGGGTAGAAAATGATTGAATTATACCATTTGAAGTATAACTGCTCTCAAAGAGTGTAGTTGTAACATTACCCTGGAGGTCACTGGGAAACTTAGGGAACTAGTGATAGTATTTTTTATGGGATTGGATTCAGAGCCTAGGAGTAGGGATGTGTGGTCCCAGTGGGAGAAGGACAGCCCGGGAAACATCCTAGTGCTTACTTGTCACCAGAACTTGTGTTCTCCTTTTTTTCTCCGAACACATATTTTATTGTGGAAACTAAAAAAAAAAAAGTATTTACTGAGAATAAGTTTTTAAAAATACAAAACTTCTCTTGATCTTTCTAGCTGTTGCTATGGTTTTGAGTAATAGATCATTAAAGCCATGGCACTCCAATGATGTATTAAAGTCATATATCATAACAGTGCCGCGGCTTTGATGATATATTAACTTAATACATCGTTAAGGCGCCATTGCCCTCATGATATATGACCAAAACCACTACCAATTGGTTAGATCAACACACAGGGGCCTGTGTTAGGGACAGGAGAATGGCAAATGATTTGGGACCAAAAAACAATTGGGCTTCTCAGAGATGTCTCACCCACAAAAGCAGTTCTGGGAGACCAGATGGGCTTCAAAGGCTCATGCAGTAGTCGCCGCTCACCTGCAAGGGAGGAGGTGCCAAGGCCTCTGCCTTGACTGCACTGGACACCATGGCTGGGCCAAGCTCCTCTGTGGGGAGGAAGACCAGGCCTGCGTTTTGCCTAGCAGGAAGCTGTGTGCTTTACTCGCGTGGTTTCATTTAATCCTCACTGTGAGGTGACACTGATATTATTAGCCAGACCTTAGAGATCAAGTAGCTGAGGTCCGGAGGTGGAACATGAGGTCTACTTGGCGGTTCAGCACGGTTTGAGTCTGTGTCTGCCGAATTCTGGAGCAGGGTGTGGTGGAATTCTTTTGATTTGGTATCCCCAGCTTGGGGAAATGGTCTTTCTTCCTCTGTAGGGGAAGGTTAAGAGTGACCTCTCTTCCAACATCCTCCCTCCCCAGTTCCTCATCCTCCTTTTCCCTGTTTGTTATTAAGTATCAGAGAAGGCATTTATCAAAGTAGATCTGGGAAAGCTTAGGTAATGCCAGAGAGGCGTTGGCAGCTGCCTTATTTTCCTCGGAGTTCTGCAAAATGCCTAAACTGTGGTCAAGGTGTCACCTCTCGGAGGGTGGCTCTGCTGGTGACAAAACCTTTAACTTTGTCCCAAATTCTCCTGCTTTTTTTGAGCAGCCTTCTTCTTCTTACGAATCCATTCTTTCCACAGAGGCCAGAGCAATTATTTAAAAATGTGAATCCCATCAGGTCACCATTTTGCTCAATTTCCTTCAAAGTCTTCTGACATCACTTAGAATAAGACCTAAACTCACCTGGTCACCAGAGCCCGGACTTGCTTGCCGGGCTATGCTGGTCTCCGGTTGTGTCTTTGGATAGGCTCATTGCTCTTGTACTAAGGGAGGAGATTCGCACTAACCAATGGGCTTTGCGACTAATCGTGACCGGCTCTGAACGGCCGCCTCTTTTTATTGTCACTATGGTCTTAGTTTAAGTGTCACTTTCTCAGAGAGGCCGTCAGGCCGCCCAATTATTCCTGACCCCCATATCCTGCTATTCTCGTGTTCTCACTTCCTATATGTGTTGGTCCATTCACAGTCCCCCGAGTGGAACCCCCCGTGGGAAGCCTGGCCCTGACTTGCTGGCTCTCTGGGCTCTGTCACCATGTCTTAGCACACGAGAGACACACGGGAGGAGCTCCAGGACTGTGGCTGAGTTTATTGAGACCAAGAAGTCTGACAGTGAAATGCCTCTGTGGTCCCCTGGAGTTCTACAAGTCTTGACAGCTAGATACAGTTACAGGCTCTGCTGCATGCTTCAGCTGCCATGGGTCAGCACCTGCCTGTCACTCTGCAGTGACGTGACGGGAGGCGTGTTCAGCATGCACAGGTGTCTCCTGTCGACCCCTTTGCTCTGTGCCCACCAGCTGGTCAGGTGCACTGTACTTTCTGGTTTGGGCCTTGTGGAATGGACTTAAGTTTGGGGTAGGAGTGGCAGGGGGTTGAGGTGTCTCCTCAGGGTGGGCTCCAGGTAGAGCACCCAAGTCTCCCTCCCAGGATTTACAGATGCTTGGAGGGGTTGGGGACCCACGGAGAATGTGCAGTGAGAGAGTGAGTGAGCCAGGGATGCCAGAGCCTTAGCTCAAGGGTGGTGTTGTGCTCCCGGGTACTAAGAGGGCATGTGGTGGCACACCTGTGAGGAGAGAGGTGCGAACCCTCCCCCTGGTCCAGGACCTCCTGCCAGCCTTATTCTGGGGTGGCTGTGTCTGCGAATAGGTCAGGGATTCACATGGGGTACCAAGCAGCAAGTCCTCTGCCCTTCAGCTGTGGAGCGTCCAGCATGTGCAGCAGGCTCCTGGAGGCTGGCTAGCAGGTGCTGGCCACTGAGATGGCCCTGGGGCTTGAATGCCAACCATGGTGATTGTCTGGGGGGCTGTAGGGGAAGAAATGGAACCCTGATGAGTCGCATCATTTTCAGTTGTTCGTATTTCTAAAACCCTTCGTTTATTTGTTTGTATTTTTTGAGACAGGGTCTAGGTCTGTGGCCCTGGCTGCCCTTGACTCATGGCAAATCCCCCTGCCTTGGCCTCCTGAGCCCTGGGATTATACGTGAGCATCACCATGCTTGGCTAATTATTTTGTGATGCTGAGGATCCACCCTAAGGCCTTGTGCATGCTAGGCAAGCGCTCAAGCAGAAGAGTTATGCCTCTGGACCTCCAAAACGCTTTACATGGTCAGAGCCAAGACTAGAGAGAACTCAAGAAAAAGAGGAATAAGAGAGAAAGAGAAATAAGTCTGGTCACTTAAAGTTTTCTTCTGTCCTGATAATGCTCACTTGATTCTAGTAATTTTTAGATATAAAAACATCAGGTGTGGGTCTGGGGGCATAGGTGAGTGATTAGAGGGCTTGCCTGGGAGTGTGAGACCCCAGGTTCCCTCTCCAGCACCATGTAGTATCTGGGCATGGCGGTGCACACCTGTAATCCCAGCATTCAGAAGGCAGGAGGATTGCTGTGCTTGTGAGTTCAAGGCCGGTTGGGGCTACATAGTGCATTCAAGACCAGCCTGGACTCCAAAGCGAGGCCATGTCTCAAAGAAAAAAAAATCAAGTATTAGGGTAATAGGTGTTAGAAAAACTGTGTGGCTATGCTGCATAGGGCCTAGGTGACCATTTACATTGTGTGAAAGCTGCTCTCTGATGAAGGGCTGAAGTTTAGAAAGCTGGGGTTTCGTGTTACATCATCCATCCCTAAATAATAATTCCTGTAGAGACTCAAATTGGGCACAAAAAGTATTTGTGTCTTACTCATACCTAAGACATATTCGTCTCTTATGCAAGGCTATTTAAATATTAAAAATGAGAGTAATCATAGACTTTTTTTTGAGATAAGGTCTTGCTATATATTCCAGGCTGGGCTTGAACTTGCCACCTTCCTACCTCAGCCTCCCACGTGGTGGGACAACAGGCCTGTCTGTGCCTGGAACTAGAGTGATCGTTTATGCAACAGACATTTCTCTGGGCTCTTGTCCTCTGTGGACCTGCTGGAAGGACTGGGTGGGAGGATAAAAACATCACAGGCAGAATGACAGGAAGCACTGGTAACTCGTGCTGCTGCTAGGGGACCCCATGGATGGACAAGGCTTCACAAGGCACCTTGGGCCCTGCCAGCTGTAGGACAGAGTCCTAAGGTGCTTGTATATGCTGGGACTCTTGGATAAAACCGATAGAAGTCTAATTCAAACCAAGTTGAGAAGGAATGAGAATTTATAAGCTCACGTAAAATCACAGAGCAGAGACCAATGGAAAAGGCTTCTGTGTGTCTGGACCCTGGAGCTCTGTGTCCACAGGAATCTGTCTCTCATCACACAAGTTCTGCTTTCCTGTGTTTTGCTGTATTTTCAGGCATTATGCAAACCAGGTGTTGGCACAGGGGCAACAGAAGTTCCAGTTGTTTGTTCCAGCAGCCCTGCCCTCCGAGGGCACCTTTGTCTGGGAGCTCCCTCAGAAGATCTGCATGACACACTTACTGGAGGGTTGAGCCAGGGTCTCTCCTTGATGTCACCACGAATGTTCTGGGGCACTCTGGTCAGGCCAGGGACTATGCTCATTCATGGACCTGGAGGTTAAATTTCAATCCCCAACTTGAAACATGTACTGAAGGGTGGAGGAAAAGTGGATCCTATTGTGGTTTGGATGTAGAATGTCCCCCAAAAGTCTCTTGGATGTTATGGATTGTCTGTGGAGCCATGTGCTGTTGGGAGAGTGGGGCCTGGTCTGGTGGTGTGGATTACAGGCATGTAGACTGGATTACAGGTGTGTAGTGGGCGTTTGCCACACCTTCTACAACTGGAAGTGGCGGACACTGAGGCTGGACCTAGAACAGCGGATCACTGGGAACCAGAAGTGTATACACGCTGCTTCCTTCCTCTGGGGGGAGACTGGACTTGATGGGACTTGGCTTCCTGTTTGTGATGTCATGAGAAGCTGCCTCCACCTCTGCCTCTGCCATGTACTTCCACTGTTGCTGGCCACCCTGAGTGGACTGTGACCTTCTGAAACTGTGAGCTAAGATAAAACTTTCCTCCCCTAATTTGTAGTTGTAGGGTCTTGAGTCACAGCAATGAAAAAGTAACCAAGACAGATCCTGAAAGGCAAACAAGTCCTGTCACCAAATGAAAGGTAAAGGATCCAGGGCAGGCAAAGACGCCAGGGAGGTCCCGGAGTGTTCGTGACCCCCGAGTGGCCATTCTCCCCTCTCTACATCCACCGCCGAGGCGAAGGCTGACCGTGGGGCTACACATCTCCTGCCTGGCGCTGCATGTAGTTATTCTGTGACATAGCTTCCCAATCATTTCTCAAGGCTGTTTCTTCCTTCAAGTAGGTTTATTTTTTAAAAAAATATACATGTAAATGATCATGTCAAAAACAATTAAATAGAAAGTAGAGTACACATGAAAAAGAAGGCTCCCTTGTCCCTAGCCGCTAGTCCCCAACAGTTCTGGAAGGCTATACTATTCCAGAAAATTCTCTCTAAAACCAAATTGCCACCAATCCATTATTTATTTATTTATTTTTGTAAAAAACAAATGATACCATACCTATTGCTCTCCAGCATTTTTTTTTTCCTTTTAGTAATATTGATACATTCGAATCTTCTCACATGGCACAAAAATGCGCCGAAAATGTCATTTAGAAGCAGTATAGCATCCCATTAAATAGATGTGCTATAACTTATTAAGCCATTTTCCTGTTAACAGACATACCCATGGTTGTATTTCATATAACTCTATCTTGGGCATGGCTGTATACATACTGAGAGTGCTTTTCGAAGTCTCGTTGTAAGCTAAGTTTCTGGAGGTGCAATCATTCAAGGATGTGCGCATTTTAACCTCAGATTCTTCTTACCAAATTGACCTCCCACAAGACTGCTCCAGTGTCCACCCAGGCCTGCAACGCTGAAAGCGCTAATTCTTCCACATTCATCTCCACTGGGTATCTTTGAACTTCTCCTGAGCTGATAGGTGGAAATGGTATATCTTGTCTTTATTTGCATTTTATAATTTTATTTTATTGTGGTACTGGGGATCAGGCATAGTGCACTGAGCTCCATTCTCAGCCCATTTTTGCTTTTAGCTTTGAGACAGGTTCTTGCCAGGTTGCTATGTTGCCCTGGCTGGGCTCGGATCTACTGTCCTCGTGCCTGTGCCTCTCAGAGCGCTACGGGTACGGGCCTGCACTACTGGGCTGGCTTTTGTTTGCACTTTAAAATTACAAATGATAGAGCAGGGATGTAGCTCAACTGTAGAGCATCTGTTCAGCATGTAAAAGCCGCCCCCCGCTCACACACAAAGAAATTAAAAAAAAGTTGAAGCAGTGCAGTTTCAAATAGACTTACTTATTTTAAATTAATTTCTGTGAGCATAAAGTGTGTTTTTCCTACTCACGTTAACATATTAGCAGCTGGATGGCTACAACCTCTATTTCCCTCTTAGCATTCACTTAATTTCATTGTGCAGTATACTTAAAGATTTAGCAGTCATTGACGTCTCAAAATTTTAGAGCTGAAAAAAATTCTTGAGATTATTCCGTGATACATTCTCATTTTTCATATGAAGAAACTGAGGGAAGAGTTGGGTGTGGTGGCACACACCTGTAATCTCAGGAAGCTGAGGCAGGAAGTTTGCATTTTGAGCCCAGCCTGGGCAGTTTAGAACCCATCTCACACATGTACACGTATGTACACATGAGCGCCTACATACATGCACATATAGGAAAGCAGAAGTTAATTGTCCAGTGTCACAGAGTGCGAAACTGTACTAAAACCAGAGCACACCTTGTCTTAGTGAGGAATTTATTGATTTTTTTTTTTTGCTGTTTTTTACTAAAACTTAGGTCTGCCTTGAAATTTTAAATCACTTATATGAATCTGTTAGCATCCCAAGGGCCTTCTTACAACTGTTTCTGCTGACCTCAGACTTCATTTAATGAAATGGTTTTGCAAGTTGAGCTCCTGCACAGCGCCTGAATCTCCTCCGGAGGAAAGGCGAGCCACGGATCCACGTGGAGGTGACGGGCTCAGGGGGTGGGAGCTTCGAGCTCAGAGGGTGCAGCTCAGGACACACTGCGTGGCAAAAGCCAGGAGTCTCCCCCCGGCCATCGCGTAGCATCATGGATGGTTTCATATAATGACATAGTGGCAGGAAAAACAATATTAAGCCTTTATGTTATGTTTTTCCAACTTCATGGAGCTATTTCTGATTCCTCATGGAATTATAGCTATTTAATTTCAACCTTAGAATTTTGTCTTCTTTATACTCCTAAAGAAGCTCTTAAATAAATCCTAAAAATGAGGATTTTTCTGCTACAGACTGTAATCCAGGGAATTCTAAGTATTAGGGTCTTGACCTTCATTGCCTTTATTATATTATTAATATGTTGGTTTTTTTTCCTCCAACTAACTAAAGGAATAGACTTTTTATTATACTTGTAACTTAGATACATTTGATTTCCTTTCCCTATAGATATTAAAACTAACCCACCAACTAGAAAGCTATTGATAGAATTTTCCAATCGATAGAAAAGACATGAGACTTGACGCCTCTGACCAGCCCGCTGTCTCCAAATAGAAGTCTGGTTCTCTTCTCCAGCCTCCCTCGGGGTCACCGCTTTAGGCCATGACCTCTAGCTCCTGTCCCTGTCCCCAATGCTGTCCTCTCTCGGCCACGCACTTGGGCGCCCCAGCCTTGCCTAACAGTTCGCCACAGCAGAGGGATCTCTGAGCGCCAGCCGTGTCCACTCCAGTGAGCACGGGGCAGGTTTCACGCTGCGTTCTCATGTGTATGTCCAGATGCAGCGCACCTGTCGCATTGTCAGGACGGTCTTGCCGGGGTCCATCTTGGCCTCTAACCCACCCTGGGATCTTGGCAGGCACTCAGTAAGTATCTCCAAATCCACAGCACCTGTTTATTCACTAAACTTCTGAAAAGGGGAGTCTCGTGGCCCTCTTGTCCTGTCCTGAGCTTGTAGGACTCTCCTCGTTAGAGGACCATGGCCTCCCTGGGAGCTGGCTACCGCGTCTGCCCGGGCCCGCCGTGAACTGCTGTTGGGAACTGGAGCGCAGTCAGCTTTGTTGCTTTTTAAAATAATTCTGTTATTCAGATTTTAAACCCTTTCTCTGAGATTATCCTATTCCAGGCCAACTTCTAAAAAGCTTTGTTAAAACTCTAATATGCTAATTTGGGGAGCAATTTTACTTCCTTGTTTTTATTTTATTTTCTTATCACATCCCTTTCCTCCACCCCTTTACCTCCCCCTCAGCCCTCGCTCCCTCTCCACAAAGGCCGCTTTCTTTCTTTCTTCCACGCCTCTCTTCCTCTGTGGTTTGCATTTCTCATATTAGAGAAATCATGCGATATTTAACCTACTGTGTCTGATTCATTTCGCTAAGCATAATGCTCTCAAGATGCCTCCATTTTCCTACAAATGACTCGAGTTTGTCTGTCTGTCTGGCAGAGCAGTATTCCATTGTGAATATATACTTTGTCTTCTTTATCCACTCTTCTGTTGTTGGACGTATTGGCTTCTTCCAGGATTTGGCTACTATAAATTGGGAAGCAGTTTTTCTTTTAGATGTAAATTGTCATTGACATTTGAAACAACCGAAGGTACAGGGCCCTTCTGCCTGTACAGGGGCACACGGAGCAAAAGGACAGCAGAACTGCTGTGTCAGGGCACGTGTAGATGGCCCCTCATGCAGATGGCCCCTCGTGGCTGGGCTGTCATGAAGCATGCAGCGGGATGGGGGTGCCCAGGTGACCCTGACGTCTTTTCTGTGTGAGCCAATGAGCATGTTTTTCTGAAGATGGGTTTATTCAGATTTGAGGCCATGTCAGTTGCTACACCAAGGAGTGGAGCTCGCCCCGTTCTTTGAAAGCCCTAATCTGATGCGCGCGCAAGCCCAGCGGCCATCTGATGGGTTCCTGTCGTTTGTGGGGGTTGAACACAGGGCCTCCCAGGCTTTCTGAGTGCTCATTTGAGGCAGGGTCTTGCTAAGTTGCTAAGTTACCCAGGCTGGGCTCAAACTTGGGATTCTCCTGCCTCAGCCTCCCAAAGTGTTAGGCTTATAGGCCTGTGCTACCAGGCCAGGCTGTGGGCAGCACCTGTCAGCTTCTCACCACTTTCCCGCCATCCCTGTTGTCCAGACCACCCTCATCACCCCTCCTGGGAGCAGTCCCGGGCTCCTCTTGCTTGTTTCTTCCCACCCCTTCCTGTGCCTTGGGCTCCCAGAGCCGTTCCAGCTCACTGGAAAGGCCAGCACAGTCCTGCGGGGCCTACCAGGCTGCCACTCCCTCTGCTCTGGTCCCTTCTCTGCTACGCTTGCACCCTTTCACTTTTGTATCGCATACTATTTCTCAAGCCTGGCCAGCAACGTTCCTGCCTCAGGGCCTTTGCATGCACCCATTCCCCTGCTGGATACGCAGACAACGTGCTCCCTCTTCCAGCAGGTTGCTCCCCACGGACAGCCCGTCCTTCTCTGACCACGCCCACCCTTCCCCCCACCACTTTCCGTCTTCTCACCCCACTGCGTATTTCACTGTGACACCTCACATCAGTCCCCTGAGAGACCGTATTTGTTATCTTACCTGTTTGTGTCTCTCCCCATGAAAATCAGACTCGATAACGGATTTGTTGCATTCATGTGTGCAGTGATTGTTTAATAACTACTAGCTAAATGGAGGCGACGGCGGGTAAGGGGCAGCGCCGCCCGTGGTCCTCACCTTCGGTGTCACCTGCAAGCGCTTCGCTCTCTGGTAACCTGCACAGCTGTCTGATTAGCTGGTCTTCCTCTCCTCGCCAGCGCCAGTAACACGCTTCGAAACCTGTGTGTCAAAACACCGGAAGCACAGGTCTCTGATGCTTAGCGAAAGGAGTCAGACACGCAAGTTTAATATCGCATGGTCTCTCTACTATGAGAAAGCCAAGCCACAGGACAGTAAGAGGGAGGTGGATTTGTGGAGTGAGAAGGGGGCGAGAGGGGGCTGGAGGAGCTGAGGGCCAGGGAAAGGGAGGTTCAGGGTGGGGTATGTAAATCATAATAAGAAAAGAAAAAAGGAAGCGGTGGTCTTAGGCAATTTTGACTGTCTGCTCCCCACATTTCTCTCTGGTTACTTTTCTCCTGGTGTTCCTTTCCAGCCAGTCTGTGCTATGTCGAGTGGGTAGGGTATTTGTTTCACACTGGACGCTTTTTAGGTGGCCCAACTTTCTCACCAAACTCTTAGTGAAAACCGAGGAGGAGCAGGCCGCTCTTTCTGTGACGGCCAGAGGGAAAACATTCCGGCTGCCTGCTGGGCCACAGCACTCCTTGCTGTAATTACTCTGCCATTGTGGTGTGCAGGCGGGCAGGGTGACACCTCACATGTGGGTGAAGTTTTGTAAACTTCAACAAAAGTTCGTAACAACAGGCATGTGGGATTTGGCGTAATTTGCTGACCTGTGGCCTCAATCAAAGTCCTGGCCTTCTGAGCAGTGAGCCCTCGAGGGCAGCCAGGACGTCTAACCCACTTATCAGCTACTCCAGGGTAATTGTTGGGTACAAAATAAACATTTACACCCTGAGACAAACCCACCGGCGACTTTGTAGGACCCTTCTAGTCACAGGTGGGATGTCTGGGGGGAGGACACCGCCGCCCTCGGCGTGGGGCTCTGGAATACCGCGGACACGGAAAGTGACATGGCACATCCGTCCCACACACGCTTCTTTTCCATTTACCTTCATTCAAGCCAGGGTGTAAGTCTTACGACGATACCAGAGGCACAGTTTCCTTCCCAGCTGTGTGTTTGAAGAAATAAGGTATATATTTTTTTGGTTTGGATTTTTGGGGTGAAGAGTGACCCAGAAACACGGTCACTGAAGTGGTACTAGAATCATCGTGAGCAGAGCCAGCTCACTGGGCCGGGCTCCCGAGGGCAAGAGCTGTCGATTTCCAAAACTTTCTTTCAAACAGTCTGGGCATGCATGGGACATTGATAATGAAGTTGAGTAGGTTTTTACATTGGAGATCATCATGATTTTAGTTTTTTCTTAGACAATCAAGGATTTATTGACCCAAAAAATACCAGGGAGAAAAAGCCTGAGATTCTCTTTTAAAGCAGGTAGACAGTCTGGGCTACAGAGCGAGACTCTGTCTCAAAGAAAGAAAGAGGTCTGGAGGAATGGCTCAGCGGTTAAAGAGGTTAAAGCACTTTCCCAGCGAGTGCTAAAAGTGCTAAGTGTTTAGTACCTGGGTTCAATTCCCCAGCACCATGTAAGCCAAGCGTGGGGGTGCACCCCTGTAATCCCAGCACTCAGAAGGCTGAGGCAGGAGGATTGCCTTGAGTCCAAAGCCAGCCTGAGCTCCATAGGGAGCCTGGGTTGCAGAGTGAGACCCTGCCTCAAAAAACAAAAAAAGAAAAGAAAAGAAAAAAGAAAAAAAAAAGAAAAAAAGAAAAGGAAAAAAAGCAAGATTTTTATACGAACAAGGATGTACCTTCCTTTTCAAGATAAAAGATAGAACATAATACTACCTTTTGAAATAGCTGTGCTTTCAATTATTAAAACAGGACAGTGGTACACACCTGTAATTCCAGCACTCAGGAAGTGAGGAAGGAGGATTGTGTGTTCAGGGCCAGCCTGGGTGTTATGGTTTGGATCTGGAATGTCCCCCAGAAGCCTCATGTATGTGGAAGGGGTTAGGACCGTGGGGATTAATTGTATCAGTGGAATAACCTACAGACACTTTTGCTGTGCTGTGACGAGATGGGGCCTCGGTACCTCTGAAGTGTGAGTTAGAATAGACCTTTTCACCCTTGAGTTGTAGGTGTTGAGTATTGTGTCTCAAGAACAAGGGAGTAACTAAGACATTGGGCTACATAATCAGTTCAAGGTCAGCCTGGGGTACATAGTGATAGCTGGCATCAAACACACACATACACAATAAAACCCCCTAAAACCGAAAGCGGAGAAAAGCAATTAAATATTTGATTTCAACCAAAGAAATGTTTTCCTCCCTTTGATCCAGCAATACTGCTTCTGGAAATTTTTCCAAAAGAATTAAAAACAACATATAACAGAGATAAATGTACACCCATGTTCATAGCAGCATAACTAACTATAGCTAGAATGTGGAAGACACCAAAATACCCACCAACAGACCAATGGATACACAAACTGTGGTATGTATACACAATGGATTGCTACTCATCTATACGGACAGATAGGCTGGAGGCTTTTGTAGGTATACAGAGGCCACTTGAGACCATCATGCTTAGTGAAGTGAGTCAGAAGCAGAAGGTGAAATATTAAATAGTTTCCCTGATATGAAAAACCCAGATCACAGTTATTTCATAGAACCTAATGTGGGGAATAATGGGAACTAGAGGGGAGGAGGAGGGAGAGGGAAGGTTGAAAATGGAGAAGGGAAAGATTTTTAACTTTGCCACGACAGGTATGTGCACAGAATACTCAAGATCGATGTAAACTTTATGTATTGCATTTATACATATCAATCAAATGGGGGAAAAAAGAAATGTTTTTCTCCAAATTTATTCTTTTGTGTCAGTACTTGTGGTCTATAATAGCTGCACTCCATCTGAGCAGTTTGTTCGTATACATACCACGTCTGGATCATTTTTAGTCCCCTGTCCCCTTGTCCCCTCATGTCCCCCCACATCCTCTTTCCCACTCTGTAAAATCTATTCTCTTCCATTATTCTTTTATTTTACTCTTTCACTTATTTGTACTTCGGTTTTATCCTATCAGAGGAATTGTATTTATCCTTCTGTGTCTGGTCCATTTTGCTAAGCATCGTTGTCTTGGGGTTTATCTATTTTCCTACAAATGACTCAAGTTCATCTTTCTTCACGGCAGAGCTGTGCTGCGTTTCCAATCCATACAACACACCCTTTTTTATCTATTCATCCATTGGTAGTCATATCAGCTATTGTGAGATTTAGCTGTTGTGAGTTGGTTGTATAAACATGGGAGTGCTTGTGTCACTGTTACATGATGTCGTTAACTCTTGGAAAGACACCCAGGAGCGGTATGGCTGGGTCAAATGGGATGCCTATTTTCACTTTTCTGAGGAATTTCCATACCGAATTCAACAATAGTTGTACCTGTTTACAGTCCCATCAACAAAGCTGAAGGGTTCTTTTCCCCCCCACAACCTCAACATTTGTTGCTGTTTGAGTTCTTAATAGTAGCCATTCTTACTGGAGTAAGATGGGTCCTCTGAGTTATTTTGATTTTAATTTCTGCAATCACTAAAGATGCTGGACATTTAAAAAAGTATTTATTGGCCATTTGTATGTCTTCTGAGAGCTGTCTGTTTTTTGATTGGGTCTTTTATTTTGGGTAGTCTAATTTTTTCAGTTCTTCATATGTTCTAGATATGAACCTGCTGTCTGAGGAGTGGCTGACATATTGTTTCCCCATTCCATCCTCTTTTCCCTCTGTCGATTGTTTTATTAACTGTGCAGAAGCTTTTTCATTTGATATGATGCCAATTGTTGATTATTGGTGTTAGCTCCTGTGCTCTAGGTGTTTTAATGAGAAAGTCCTTGGCTGTGTCTCTCTCTTTAAGGGTTTTGTCTATTTATCTTCCAGAAGATTTAGTGTTACCGCTTTAATGTCTAGATCTTTGATCCATTATGGTATTATTTTGGTATTATTTTGGTACATGGTGAAAGATGTGGGTCTAGATTTATCATTCTGTATGTGGATAACCACTTTCCCCAGCACCACTTGTTAAAGACGCTATGCTTACGCCAGCGTATGGTTTTGACCCCCTTGTGGTGGCTCAGGATTGTCTCTGTATCCTCAGTTCTTTTCCACTGCTATGCTGTCAGCTTTTATGCCAATCCCATGTAGTTTTTAACACTGCTGCTTTGTGGTATAATTTCATATCCTGGATTATGATGCCTCCTGCCATTGTCTTATTGCTAGGAGGCTCCAAAGGAATGTCTCCTGAGCAGCTAACATGAGGGGATACTGAGTTAGAAGTAATTAAAGTTGTGGCCAGAATGTAGATCCCTTGTAGAGAGCCTGCCCCAGCCCCAAAACTTTAGGGTAGGGAAAGAGGCATTATTCATGAGACTTTGATTTCCTTTTTAGTTCCTTAGGCCAATGTCATAGCCCATGACATGGCTGGAATGGTGTTTTATTATGCAGCATAGGTGTAACCTATCTTGTTCTTTTTCTGAACACAGCAACTCGATAGCAGGGAAGTGAGAACGGGAGAGACTGGCTTCTGGGCGCTGGGGCCGGCACCCAGAGCGTTGCTGCCTGCAGTTCGGCAAGCATGATACTCACTTCCTTCTAAGTAGGACAAGAACATGGGCATGTGAGGCTCAGCAACGAGGGAATGAGCGGTGGAGCTGGTTAAGGAGGAGAGTCACTGATTGAAGGGTGGTGGCCGTGGGGCTTGGGCACGGGTGGGGGTGCTGCCTCCTCTACGGCTCCCCACTCCCTGTGCCCACCATCCCTGGGAGCTGAAGCTTATCTGGGGTGTTCTGAGATATGCAAGGGGCAGATGCCCCTTCCTGCTGTCATGTTGCTGAGCCACCGTCACTCCTTTCCCCCTGCAGTCCCAACTCCAGCTGTGTCCACCTGCACCACTAACATCACAGACCCATCTCGTGTCAGTTCCTGGCTTCCTGAGAAATGCCGGTGGAGCCACAGGAGGGCTGGCATGTGCCTTTATTTTGCTTGGAAAGCTCAAAAGCAAACCCAGTTTGTAAATAACCACTAATTTACTGACTGATTACCAAATAAGCATAGCGTGGTGTTCCTATTTCCATGTTACTGTTTTCAAACATGCGAACACATTTGTGGCCCTGAATTTTCCTGGATTCTTTTCCTTAAGGTTCCAGTGACACGCACCTGCCCTTGTGTTTTGAACCCCATCCTGTGTCTTTGAGTCTGTTTTGAGGCTCTGTTGCATATCAGATTCTAGCTGGGAACGTTTTCCGCAGTGCTTGGAAAACAGGAAGTTAGCATCTTTGGGGACTGTGACTCAGCGTGGGTGGAAAGCCCCCTTCTCCTGATGCTCGTGCTGCCGTCTGAGCTACTCCTGGCCTAAGGGGAAAAGTCAGGAGTTTCTGTGGATGCTTCAGAAGACTCATACATGTACAGGTGTGAGGAGTGACACGGTGGCGCGTGTGGCCTGAGGAGCGTGTCATCAGGTGACTTCATCATTGTGTGCCTGTCATAGAACAGTTTACGCAGACTAAGGTAGCTCCGGTTACTAGGTGATATAAGCTTATGGGGCCACAGGAGGTACGGTCCATCATGGACCAACATGGCTAAGCAGTGCATGACAATAATCATTTGATGCCAACATCTGTGTGACCTTAGACATAAACAGTTTTGAAGCCGTAGTTTCCTCGCCTTTGAAGTGACTCTAATTATGCAGGGCTTGTAGGGCTGTTACTAGAGTTAAAAGAGACAATTTAATGAAGGGGGCGGGGCTCAGCTCTGGCAAGCTTTTAGTTATTCGCCCTTATGTCTTTGTTTTATACATGACAATGGGTGTGTGTGGCTGACTGGAATACTCTCTCACGTTCTTGGTGTTGAGTTTGCTGTGTCCAGTTGTGAGTCTCCTGTCCCCGAGTAGTTGTGCCGTTTTAAGACTTCTTTAAGGGAGGCGGAGAGGATGAGTGTTCTGAGGGGGCATTGCCCAGGGATCTTGGCTGGGATCCAGGCCACACAATGGCCTCAGGAACATTTGACACTCAAATAACACAAGGCCACAAGGCAGGAACAGAAGGGAAATAGAACCTGCTACAGCAGCACTGGGGGGCGGAGGGTGGGGCATAACACGTGTTTCCACGCTTATTTATAGAAGCCCATGCCTCCTCTAGGGCACAGGCCCTCTGATCAGACTTATTTCTGGGAGGAAAAAAAAAACATTGGAACAAACTTTTTAAAATAGTGCTTTAGTAAAGTAACTCTGCTAGTGGCAATGGAGTGTGAGCAGAAATGATAAGCATGAAGGGTTTTTTTTTATTCATAAACATTGCCGTGGATTTGCATATTCACAATAATGAATGCATATAGGACAATTCTCAAATGATTCCTTGATGAAATAAACAAGAAACCTACCAGTCAAATTGAGGCAGAAGAAAAATTAGCATAGCTCCTATAACACAGCCAGGACTCATTTGGGAAAGGGGTAATGGGGTGAGAATGTTTCCTGTTATTGCTATGTTATTTCTGATATATAAAGGTTTCTGACACCCCATTTTCACTTACACAAGAAATGATGTCTGTGGTGTTGATTTTCTTAAGTCATCAAGTTGTTGACACCTGTTTTTAATGTCAGTGGTCACAACTAACCTTGACTAGGCTTTTATTAAAGCAAATAAATAAATAAATAAATAACTCAGAGTTTTTGGTATCATAGTTTTTAAACCATGTCAATCTCTATTGCTTTTGTCCAGGTCTAAAAAAAATGCCCAGTTTTTGATACATCAGCCCTTCAATGTAACTTCCTATGGGTTTCCACAAACACACTATAACTAACTGGTTGCAGTTTTGAATCTGCAATCAGATACACTACTACTTAAAATCAGTGCTCTATCACTTACTAGCTATAGGATTTGGGGCAAACCATTTAACTTCTTTAGTTTCTTTATTTGTAAGAAAGGATCATTGTAAATGATATCATGTTTATCTAGTAGGGTAAACCCTTAGCTTTTGAAACAAAGAGACCCTAAAATACAGTGGCTTAATTAAAAAATGCAGGTTATTTCTCTCAGAAATGAAGATGGTCCACAGACACCACATCATCAGGTCAGCTGGGGACCTGAGGTCTTCCATCTTGCTACCTGTCAATCTCCTGGCCTCTTGGATCACTGTGTACACTGGGAATCTGGCCAGGGAAGGGCTTAGAGGAAAAGGCCAGGACGACTGGCTTATCTCTACTACCGGAAGAGACTGGGGAGTTAGGCGAATCATTTCTGCTCCCATTCCATTGCCTAAGCCTGACCCCTGGTCACACCTAACTCCAAAGAAGACTGGCAAATGGACCCTTTATTTGGGTGCCCAAGTATACAGGGAGAAAATAGAGGGTGAATTTTTAGGAGATGACTAGAAATCTGTGTCATACGTGGCACAGTGTTCAGTGTATTGCTTAAAATTAGATAATGTTACCTTCATGAATTGTCTTTAGTATGACTTCTTCGAATATATCTCTTACATTGTGTGGAACATAAGTAGGTGGTCAGTTAACACTTTTCAAGTGAGAAACATCGGAAAGAAATAGATTTCCCTTTATTAAGACTTTTTTTTTTATAGATGCTGGATTTCTTCAGGGCAGCTTCAGTTTCCTCTTCTGTCAGGTGGTACAAGGAGCTGTAAGGAGAGGTTGGAAGAAAAAGAACCAACAATATGCCTGCATAACCTTACCACCTGTGGGGTGCTATGATCCCTTATAGAGGTGGTATGGGTAATGGAACCTGCATCTCCCATTGCAGAGCAAATGCTAAAGAAGCCATTTTAGTTTGTTTTCTGGTTCTGGGGCTCAAACCCAGGGCCTTGGGCATGCGAGGCAAGTACTCTACCAGTGAGCCACACCCCTTGCCCCATGAAGAAGCAGTTTTGAGTGTAGAAATACTTGCTGAAAAGTAGACACAGTTTCTAAATGTTAACTATGGCCTGTTTGTAAGAATGAATTGGCCAAGATGTTTGGCAAGCTGTGATGTCATTCTTGCATCATAAATAAATACTGACATGAGATTTGTACATTTCTTTTTTATACATTTATATCTCTGGAGTTGGTTCAGTCTTACCGTTTGGCCTCTTACCTTTTTAGCAGAGTTCAAAGGCATGAATAGGTTTTTCCCTGGAGGAAATATATGACAAGAAAGTCCTTCCTGAATTTTGGGGCCAGTTGGTTTGGCTGGCCATGTTGGAATCCCGGACTGTCATTTGGGGAAGGTCATTAAGAGTTACCCAACCAGCCTGTGTAGGAGTCACATTCCCAACACTGTGACCCTGCTCAGCCTCTGGTAGAACAGTTGCCGGGATGTCACCGGCCTCTAATATAGTTGGCTTCATTTTCAGATGGCTTTCACTGTTACTTCTTTCTTCACGTTGTGTTGACATCTCCTCCATTGTGGTTACGTTCACCCCCCGCCCCCAACTCCCTTACTCTCACAAATCTCTACTTTCTGGAGCTACAAAGCACAGTTCTAAACTCTTACAGGTAGCTCTTTCTTTAGGTGGTGGGCAATAATGCTGAGTCCCTTATGTTGATAGAGTAATTCTATTTTCTATAACTAGTTCATCGTGGTGGTTGTTGATGTGCAATCACTCATGCAAATCAACCCAAGAGAGACATAAAATGTACTCATAATACCAGGTTTGGCACAGAGGAGCCTCTAGGGAATGGCGACGAGGGTATTCCAGTCAGGCCCCACTATGACAACCAAGGTCAAGGTCAAGAGATAAGCTGGGAAGTGCTGTGATTTAGATCTTTGAACGGCTCCAAAGACCACGTGTTAAAGGTTTGGTTCTCCAGGTGGCACCTATTAGTAAGTGATGAAACCTTTGGGAAATGTAGCCTAGAGGGAGCTCCTTAAGTGGCATGTCCTTTAAGAAGCTCATGAGACCCTGGCCCTTGCCTTTCTCTTTTGTTTCCTAGCCATGATGCCAGTGGTCCTGCTTTGGCACGTGCTCCTATCACGATGCGCTGCCTTGCCACAGGCTGAAAGCAGTGGAGTCCATTGGTCATAGATGAACCTCCAAAACCACGAGTCAAAATAAACCTTCTCTTTAAAAGTCAATTATCTCTGATGTTTTATGACTTGATGGAGAGCTGACCAACCCAAGGAACATGGGGTCCATGAGTCAGGGCACTTTAATTCTTGTGAGACTATCATATTCTGGGCCCCCTTTAAGCCAGTGACTTAGAGATGTCTAAAGTAGCACTCAGAGAGGCTGAGGTAGGAGGATTACAAGCTTGAGGCTAGCCTGAGCAACTTTGCAACTTAGAGATCCCGTCTCAGAATAAAAAAATTTAAAGAAAAAGGCTAAAGATGTAGTTTAGTGAGAAGTGCCTGGGTTTCATTCCCAGTACTGCATGAATAAAACCATACCAAACCAAGCCAGACCAAACCACCTGTGTCTCCTCTCCTGCTCTTGTGCTGTAAATGGGGGACAACTTGGGGAAGCAGGCACTAAGAGCAAGGAGACTAAGCGTAAACCACATCACAGTTGGTTCCCGAGGTCGAGGCCAAACTGAGTGGGGAGGAGCAGCCAGGAAGATACCTGAGTCAGGATGGAGGTTGCCAGCTGTTGGGGACAGCGTGCGTGGAAGCCCAGAGACGGGAAAGTGCACCCTCTGCCTGGGCAACAGGTCTTAAAGTGTGGTGGTATGCATGTGCGTGTGGGGAGGCACAGGTGTGGATGGGTGTGGACTGCTTGGGAGGCCAGAAGGGCAGGTGGAGACTGTCAGAAGATGTCTTGATGCTATGTTGGGATGGACACTTTGCTAAAGATTTTAGGCACGAGTGGACTGTCAGTGGGTCAGACAATTGCGTGGGCTGCTGAATGCAGTGAGGCTTGCAGGGACTGACTCTAGGAGTCCAGCCTTGAGGCTGCTGCAGAATTTCAAGGGACAGATGACAAAGGCCTGGCCTAGAGCATGGGGAAGGACAGGTGTGGACTTGGGGAAGGACAGGTGTGGACTTGGGGAGAAAGAAGATAAGTTACTGGTGGGATTTGGATGGTGAGGCCATGTGGGAGGCAGGAGAGCCACAGGAAGGAGAAGAGCTGAGGCCCCCTGAGCGGGAGAGGCTGTCATGGCAGGGAGGCTAGAGTTCCTAAGCTATCATGGCTAAGGTGCCCCAAGGCCCTGGCACAGTCAGAGCCCACTGGGCTGGGTTTGTGCTCCTACAAGATGATGGCTGTGGTTCAACCCACCAAGAATGGGTAGCCCTGCGAAGCTGAACATTGAAAGACATTAAGACACTAATGAAGTGTCCCCACAATGTCATTGGCCCTTTCTGACTCCCCAGGCCTTAGGAGGTTCTCAGATCTGACCTGGTGTCTCAGGGAGCATGGCCGTGGGCCACTAGACCTGCTGGGGTAACCTTGGGTCTAATCTGTCTGTAGTTGCTTGGGCCCAAGAGAGAGTGTGGAGGGCCCAGCTCTCTCCAACATGGTGGTTTCTTGATAGCTTAAATTCACTTCAGGAATATTGGGCAATTAGTCTCATTACACCCCCTCCCCCCACCCGGTCGCCCCTTTCCTAGCAACAAACATGCAAAGCCTTTCTGCAAACAAAACCACAATCACAGCCTGACACCAGTCCCTGAATTATTAATTCCTAACTTAACATAAAACAAATGCCTTTGTGAAATAGTTAACGTATTGCAAGAATATTTATTTTGAGTGACTAAACTATACACTTCCTGTTCAGCGTTAAGGAAAATTGGTCTTTATTATTCCAGGGAAATGTCAAGATCACTAAGTATCGTAGCATTTTGACCTGAGTTACGTTGAACAAAGTCTCCATGTGTTTCTCATAAAAATACACATCAGAGATGGCTTCAAACTGAATGTCAAACTTAGTTAAAGGTACAAGGCCCCTCAAAGTTATTTTGAATATCTGCTGTAACAGTCCAATGCACATCAGCAGGAGCCTTTTTTTTTTTAACTCCAGAGCTGCCCCATGCTGATGAATTTAGGGACTCTGTGCATGTCGTGCTAAGTGACAGGAGGTAGGCCACCTCTACTCTCATGGGTGACCCCTGCCAGCTGCCAGGTTGGGCTTTGGAGAAACTCTCCCTGAAAAAATTTTTAAAATTTGTATACATATAAAACTACTTAAAAAAAACAAGGAAACTATAATCCTCTTCTTGATGTATGCTGATTTTACGTAGGTGTGTGTGCATGTGTGAGTGTGTGCACGTGTGTAAACATTTATTGAACTTTACACTTTTCTGAAGGTTATAATTTCATTAACTGTGAGCTTTTATATTTCGTATCATGTCAGCAAGAACAATTTTACAGCTTCTTCTTAGAGGGTGACCAGGGAGATGAATTGTTTTTGCTTTTTGAGAGACAGGGCCTTGCTCCATAATCCAGGCTGGTCGTGAACTCATTATGGGGCCCAGCCTGCACTTGAATTCACAGCAATGATTCTGCCTCAGGCTGCTGAGTGCAAGGATTACAGGCGGTCGTCACCACGCTCAGCTATTATTTGGGCCTTACGCTCGTGGAGTAAGTGCTTAAACTACTGGGCTCCACCCTCATCCTGGGAGATGAGTTCCAGAGGCCGCTACCGAGTTGCTTACGAATAGTTCTCCAACTACTAGTCTTTCAGTGCGGTCTTCTGGCCGGGCTCCTCACGTCTTACAGGAACCTAAGAACACTCAAGAGTCTGCTTGGTCTTTGGTGAAGCCCTGGTGCTCACTGCTCATCTTGGGCGCGGGTAAGGATGAAAAGGGTAGAGCCTATCAGGGGAGGGCTGGACTCGGCTGTTTCTTAAGCATTGCTAAGTACTTTTGTGGCTCCTTAGGTATTTTGTTACACAAGTTTTATGTATTTTCAAAATGGATACTGCGTAAGTGCCTTATTGCTTTAAACATCTCCCAAGCTCTAATGGTAGTGAAAGTGGCTACTTTCTAAGCGGAGTCATTTTCAGGGTGAAATGCCAGAGTATACAGGCTTTGTTTCTGAGCTCTTGCTACGTATTTGTATATTTTATGGTGAACTGACTTTCCCTAGCGTCTTTTTCTTTTGAAGCAAAACCTAAGTGTCATCCTGGTTTTTAGACAGAATGGTACACAGTTCAGAAGCACTGATCCTGGGGCGCTTGCCTAGATCCCAGGTTCCATGCCTCAGCACCACAAAAAGGCTGTCCACGTGCGATGGGGAACATCCATAATCCCAGCACTCAGGAGGCTGAGGCAGGAGTGTTGCTGTGAGCTGGAGGCCAGCCTGGGCTCCATAGTGAGTCCAGGACTAGAGTGATTGAGACTCTGACAAGGGGTAGGTGGTGGGTGAGTGGTGGGAGCACTGTTCGTGGAGTCAAACTGCCTGAGTTCAAATACCCGCTCCTGGAATGTGGGTGTAGTTCACTGGTAGGGCCCTTGCCTGGCATGCATGAGGCCCTGGGTTCAATCCCCAGTACTATAAAAGCCAAAACTAAAAAAAAAAAAAAAAAGCAAAGAGTAGGAACAAAATTTTAAAAACCGAGATAAAAAGTCTGTCTGTTACAAGGGAATCCAGTGTACTGCTTCTGGCAAGGAGCCTTAAGAAGAGGATAATAGCTCATGAAGCTGTTCTGAGGGTCAAGTGAGTTCATACAGCGTGTAAAGTCCTTCAGGTAACCAGTTGGCCAACCAAAAAGTGAGATATAATCAAGGCTTTTTCTGCCAATAAGGTACAGTGGTAAATGACAAGTGTGTTACTTCATGTGTGGAACTCTTGAGTATGGATTATGTTAACGCTTCAGGAACAAACACAAAAAAGGTCAATGAATGACTCTCTAGGTATTCCCGCCATGTGTTTTGTGAATACCATTTCCTGGGGAGGTGTGGACACTGGTCTCTGTTCACCTCAGAGAGGGCACAGCCCAGAGGCCACAGGAATGAGTGTACCAAAGTCCAATCTGGTGAACCAAGAAGTCATGGCGAGCTTTTTTTGAATCGATCCCTAAGTCAATTATGTAATTACTTAAAAGATTTACTACCTAGTGAAATAAGGATAGCAAAGACTTTTGAAATTATCAGGCCGGGCATATCGACATTTATTGAAATACTGAAAAAAAATTTTTTTCAATTTATTGAGAAATTCCTGGCAAGAACTGACATGACAATATGTATTTCACTGATACAATAAGAAAACGTCGACAAGGAACCAACGTCACACTCTACACATTTGCATGGGTTCAAGTCCAAGGCAGCTGTAGGTCTGTGATACCAGTGTTCAGACCTTACAGATTGTCTGTTTACAAACACAGAGCAACTATGATAAACCAAGCTAAGCCAAAAACCTTTATCCTGGAGTCTGCTTTTACTAACAAGTCCCGTGGTTGATAAGGCTGTCGACTAAGTCAACGTCCGAGATGACAAACTGGTAGCAATTAACATCAGAGAAATTTCACTGGCCAACTTTGGAAGAGCCCCAGATGCTGGTTGCAGTGCATTCTGGCCTCTCAGCTTCCGTCCATGGCATCGTCCCCAGCAGGGAGGGTGTGACTGTGCTGTCTGCCTTTCTGACCGTTCTCATTGTTTTATCCACTAGGTTAACTGTATATCAGTATTTGACATTTTTTAGGCTTAACATTTAGTAGGGGGAGTACTGTATATTTAAAGTAAGAAAACATGGATTTTAAGAATCAATGTATTTGGCTTTTTTTCAGTGTTAAAGACCCTCCAAATAACTCTTTATCTCATTATCACTCCACCATGTTACACACACACACACACACACACACACACAGCAGTTAACACCCTTTCTTTGGCAGTGCCATTCCTTCCCCCACGTCTTTAACCAACTTAGTCTTTAATGCTTTGAATCTGAGTTCTGATCAGAAATTTTTCATCTCCTTTGAGCCACGAAGATAACACAGGTGGCCGAGACCCGAACGAGAGTCAGTGCCCAGCTTTGCCGCTGTGTACCCTTCACATGGACGAGCATTAGAGGTGATTAACAAAAATAATAAAATCATCTTCTTTGTACACACTGAAGTCTCACAACTAATATCTTTGGTATACAACTTACAATGCTTGAAAGGAAAACCAGGTAAGGGTCCACCTTGTTAAAATCACTTGAAAACAGAAAAAAGCTACAAGTCACGTAATTTACAATAGATATTAAATTAAACTACAGTTAGGAATTATGGAGATTTACAGACATTTAATCAAGTGGATGATTTTACTTCATTAAGACCCTTCTATGTCCCTGACTATGTTCCACTAACTTGAAGGCATGCTAGAGTAAACACATATATTTGGTTTCTTCGGTCTCGGTTATATCTTGTACAAAGGTGAAACTAAGGAACAATAAATTAGCATCATCATTGTCTACAGCTGAAACTAGGATATACAATATAAATAAACTATTCAAAAGCCAGAAACATTTATGAAAAAAATTAAGGGACTAGGAGATACTTTTATTTTTATTATTTTTACAGTTTCTACAAGTGATTGTGCTGCTGATAATCTCAAAAAAATTAAAGCCTAAATGAGATTCCCATTTCTGATTTTAGTGTCTCACGACATACAGTAATTAAGTACTGTTCAAATAATTACCAATCAGAAAAATAATATTAAGGAAATTACTGCTCTTGGCTATTTTTGTCATTACAGCTCCGCCTCCCCATCCCCCAGGACCTAAAGAATGTAAACACTCTATTTTACTTGAGTTTAAAGTCTTAATACTTTATTTTAAGCAAATGTTGATCCACATCCGCACAACTACCTTTTAGAATCGTGAAATAAGGCAAGACTTTCATACCTGCGGCATTGTGTGTGGATAATACTGACGGCGTTGTCTGCAGAGGTGGTTGTAATGCTCAGTTCTCCAGTGGTTGTTCCCCAGCAGACTTTGGTCTATGACTTAGAAGGGTCAATATCACTTTCTTGATTTTTCCTTTCAGGAAAATTTGAATAACCTTAATATCGTCCCAGGCAGTTATGTGAAAAAAAAATCACTGTTTCCACCCCAGTTTTAGGAGATATTCTGTTGCAACTGGAATGAACCTTTCACCAGTCAACTCATCCTTTGTCACCTCGCCTAGCTCCCCATGCCTCGGTTTTTGTTTTCAACTACTTAGAACTGTGACTATGTGACATCCCAGCAAATCAGGTTTGAGGTCATGTTTTTAAGTGAACTACAAACTTCAATGGTTAAAAAGATGGATGTATCCTATATGAGCCTTTTGGCTGGAAATTCTTATGAAATTCAACAATGCCAAAGCCACATTTCAGCAACAGTAGCGTAAGTAAGATCTAACTTGCTTCAGTTACGGAGCATTTGTTTTAAAAATTTGTACTGATTTACACTTACATATAGAGGGATACTGCTTCCTTTTTATTTTTTAAATCATGGACACTGGACAAAACGAACCAGAACATATTGAAAATGGCAAGCTGACGTATTTATAGACTGTTGTCACTAGCTGTTTGCAGGTCTAAGACATGGACATTCAGAATTCATGATTTAGTGGAGCTACTACTGGACATGGCTGACCACAGGCCCCTTGGTACAGGTTCCGTGATCACAGGGCAGAAGGTGCGGGGTCTTTGGAGGAAGGGGCGGGGGAGGGGGCGTCACAGGTACAACTGACGCGTTCTTGGGAATTAGTTCAACCTGGCCGTGGAGGATTTCCAGAAACTCAAATCCCCCACTGGACAAGCCTAATGGATAAACACAGATTAGTTCCTCAATTTCTTCATTGCGGAGATCAGTTTAAACATACAGGAATCGTCTCGTCCATTTTATTCTGACGTGGAGCTGGTATCCATCTGGGAATTCGGTCCGTTCCATTCCAGCGTCTTTCGCACAAATCCTCTGATTCACAGTTTGCGATACAAATACCCTGATGCATCATTTAGTTGCTATTAAGTATTTGATTATTATGCCTTTTTCAATTCAATAGCTTTACGCCAAGTTTTTTAAATTAATGTTGCTTGGAGCAGTTCAGAGTATTTTACTTTCCTCTTCCAGTTCCTCGCCCCCCTCCCCCAGTCTCTTTTTTTGTTCTGAGAGCAGCGCGCCTAAGGGCCATAACTTAAGCTCTTTTCGCATGCAACATTTCAATGAGAAGGTTATTATAGGGCACATCCCCGTTCAGGTGCTTGTAGTAGAGGTACTCTTCCGCTTGCATGCTGATCGCCCGGATTTCCGGGAGTCGAAGAAGGAGCTGCCCAAACTTCTCGGTCTGCTGCGGGTAGTTGCACATGGTGTAGTCCAGCAGGGCGGCGTTGACTTGTTCCTGGACGCCTTCCACCAGCTGGAAGTTTTCAAGGTTTTTGACATCTGCGTTTGGAGACAAGCAGAGAAAACAACATTTCAGTGGCATTTTCATTCCCGTTCACGACAGCAGCGTGTTCAGTCAGCGCTGTGGCTCTCCCGGTGCCACAGAGGAGCACGCGGAATATTCGTGAGCCCCACTCACCTCGCTTCCTGGGAAAAGGACCACAAAAGAGCTTTGGAGGGAAGTCTTGTTGAAATTCTGCATATACCTCAAATCAATTAGACACCAATGGACTCGGAGCAAGGTCATCTCTTTTCATATCTTACAAAGGGAAGGTTTGAGGATTCCTAAAGTACAGGGATCATAATATATTGCCAGCAAATGAGTCCCCAGAGAAAGGCCTTTCTTAACCCAGTATATTACACAATTCATATAATTCTGTATTAATTTTTCTGACCCAAGGTGAAATCTGTGTCCAGGGTATGATGTAGTTAATTCTAATAAAAAGTGACAGGGTTCTTGTTTCTGTTTGACATTTTCTAAATGATTCTGAAAGCCTTTGACTTGTCTAGCCTATGCTAATGAGCCATCTGGTGCACTCCAGTGACTGCCAACGGAACAGTCGCTACTGGGAACTCTCTAAAATATATATCTCGGTGACTAATGATCTTTATCGAATGAAAGCCTTGTCCTCTAGGCAGAATCAAGCCAGAATGGTCGGTGCCCTTTAACCTGCGTGCGGTTTCTGAAGTCTCATTCCTTTCTCTTTCCTTCTGGGTCTGGGTCGGCCGTATGGAGAAGCGAGACACAGGCAATTCATTCTGCCCAATTCCTGGTGACCATCCAGTTGTTTTAAGACATCTGCCCCAGAGGTCCTCATAAATATTGAAAAAGAGAGAAACACAGAATCCATAAGACAGACTGACGCAAATGCACACCCAGACAACGGACAAGAACAAGTGAAATGTTAGGGTTTCCCTTCTGAAGTGTAGTCTCGTTAACTGTACAACCTCCGTGTAATGTAACCACTGAAAGAAAGACCGATGTGTGTTTTACATACACCCCCGTGCAGAGAGGAAACAGAGGCAGGTGTCTCCATTTTTTATTTTCTATCTGGACAAAAATAACTAGAAAGAGTCTGAAGAGGACAACATAGCATCATCAGAAAAAGATTAAATTCACTAAGCAGAGTTTGCGGTGGCCATTGTGCCTTGTATCCAATATTTTGGGCACTTTATATCCTCAAACTCTCTCCTTCTATGTATGCGTGTCTCTTTTATTATTTCAAAGTGCATCTACATTAGGCTGCCTTGCAGTTGCTGCTGAAATATGCTCACAACAATTTCAGTGCTTACGTCCGAGTTACAACTTTGCATGAAACATTTTTCTATCCCCAAGTCTCTGACCCAAAAGCAAAACAGTGAAAGTACAGCGGAATGACGTATACAGCATGAGAGCTGGATACCACGTCGATTTCAGAGTGAGATGCCAGACGCAAAGAACAATTATTTATTAATAAATTGAGGGGACAAATAATACCCTTGCTGGGAACCCTGCATCTTTGCATGGCCTTTGCACTGGCAGCCCAGTGAGTGTCCACTTCGTTCATGTGGCACTTTACAGTTACTAAAGCATTTCTATCTCTTTTATATGATATTCAAAAAAGATTTAAAATTCCTTAAAATATTTGCAAGTAGGGGTTCAGATCTACTAGAGTTATACTCAGTTCCAATGTGTGAGGTGTAAACAATAAGAAATGACTTCAGTGTTGTTACAGCAATTCAAATGGGACTATAAAAAGTTTAAGGAATATTTTTATGTTTCAGTGAAAAATTCATAACCAAGAAAAGCTAACAGTAGCCACAGAGATTAATAGAGAGGGTGTAGGAATTTGAGCAGTATAAAATGTGGGATAAATGAATAATAGCCCTCTTAGAAAGCTGTTTTTAAGACATTCTTTCTTTTGATAAATGTATTCTTTGATAACTAAGTTTAGCATTCTGTGATAAATTATGCCACTCTATTAAGAAGAAAAAAGAAACTCTACCAACAAGCATAAAATAAAAGGTAAACCGTAAGTTCTGGTTTATTCATATGCTTATAGAATAATCATTAAAGTCTTCAGATTTGAGGATAATTTCTGTGAGTATAAGGTTACATTATACCTATCTCCAAAAAGGTTTAAAAACATGCAGTTTTCCTTTTGGCAAGAAAATATACAGTTTTCTCATACTTTGGTGAAATATCCAGTTTTTTCTGGATATTAGATCACTAGAGATGAATTCATATGACTGAACTAATGATCTCACTAAGGCATTTCAGTGATTTTTATCATTAAATATAGCAAAGGTTATGTTGTTGCTTGTTTCCAAAATACTTGTCAAATGGCGGTTTTTATATCTATACAGGTGGTAAGGATTTGATATTTAAGTGGTAAGGTTAAAAAAAAAGAAAAAAAGAAAAAAGGGGGATTTCTGTTGATGAGGTGAGCAGTAGTTTCTAGGTCAGTGTCCAGAATGCCCTGGAGCCGGCTCAGTCTATTTCATTTGTCATTTTCCCATCAGGACTACAAGCTCCTGGGTTGTGGACATAGCTCAGCAGTTAGAGGGCTTGCCTAGCAAGTGCATGGCCCTGAGTTCAATTCCCTAGCACCACATAAAAATTAACTGAGCAAGGGGGTGCAAGCCTATAATCCCAACACTCAGGAGGCTGAAGCAGAATTGCTGTGAGTTTAAGTGCAGCCTGAACTACAGAGCAAGCCCCTCTCTCAAAAACAGAACAAAACAAACAATATATATATATATATATATATATATATATATATATATATATATAGAGAGAGAGAGAGAGAGAGAGAGAGAGAGAGAGAGAGAGAGAGAGAGAGAGAGACTATAAACTTTATAAGGTGAGGACTATGCCATTAGTCCAGAAACACCCAGAAGTCACACCACATAGTTTCTGTTGTTGGTGTATGTGTCCAAGGTTGACGTATCTCTCATCGTGGAGATGACCCTTACCTTATCTTATAAGCTAACCTCCTATTTTAAAAATGTGGTATCTATTTTAAGTGCATTTGCTTTTTAAAGCATCCTATGCAGAAGTCCCCTTCTCTGGAGTCAGGGACTGGCCCTGGTTTGTGGCGTGTTAGGAACTGGCCTCACAGCAAGACGTGAACAGTGGTCACGAGAGGTTTGACACATTTACAGCTGTTTCCCATTGCTCGCAGTGCCACCTGAGCACTACCTCCTCACAGATCAGCAGCTGCATCAGATTTGCAGAGGAGTATGTGCTAAATGTAATGTACCTGACTGAATAGGTCCAAATCGCCTCTCTTCATCCCTATTTTGTGCAAAAACCCCTGGTGTCAAAGAAGGTGAGGGCTGCTGTGTAGTAAATCCTTTTGTGATCCAGTGCTACGGTTCCGATCGGGAATGTCCTCCGAAACCCTCATGTATTTGGATATGGTGGTATAACTCTGGACCTGTGTGTTACTGAGAGGCGGGGCCTGGATGGGAGGGGCAAAGGTTTAATGTGGAAAGACTGTGTCAATTTGTTAACACTGGGGAGGGGGGTGCTCAGGGTGGAGCTTGTAGGGGTTCGTTATTGACTTGTGGGCCAGGCAGGGAGAGAGGGGTGCACCCCCTGGTCTGTGCTGGGGCCCAGCTGGCAGCTTGAACTGAGCAAAGGAAGAAGGAACATCTGTAGAGCCTCTTCCTGGGAACGCTCCAGCCTTGCCAGAGTCTCCAGGCTCACTTGGCTCCAGGGATCTTGGGATGTTTTAGGAGGCTCCCATGCATTTCCTTTTTAGGAAGGGTCTAGGAATTCAAGCATGTTTTCATAACATTCAGGGAATTCATTTTTTATGTAAATTTAAACTTTTTCATGAAAACCTTAAGATGCAATTAATTTAAATCAATTTAAATAGAAATTTTAAATCTTAGCCGACTTCTCTGGGATGCCTTCCTCCAAATTAAGTCCTATCTTAAGTAATGAATGGAACATCACTGGCGTACTGGCCGGGCAGAGAAGTCATCTGAAGCAGGGGTCTGGGAGACCGCACAGTCACAGATGGAGTGGTATTAAGTCATATGAGAAGAAGACATCCTGACAAAGGATCAGTGTTTTGGAGTTTTCAGACATATGAGATGTGACTGAAAAAAAAGATGCAGTAAATGTTTAAGTTAAAACAATGACAGAAAAAAAAAAATAAAATCACAAGGCCTTTGATTCTGCTCAAAATAGCCCCTGTTGCATTGAGCACACTTATGCCACGGTTACTGTCACATTATGAAGCAGTTCTGAAGCCCTCTTTCATGAGTATCTGCAGTTATACTGTTGTGCAGTCTCAGGGTCTTGAATTATTCAAAATATTCCATTTTGGCTTTGAGGGAACAGATAAAAGTGACATAATGCAAGTTGTGGTGAACAAGGTGGGTGACAACACACCATAATATTTTTACTTTACAGAAATTACTGTAAGTGAGGCAGCCATAAAAAAAGACACAAAAGATTTCCAAAAAGAGTTTTCAGAAAGATTCAAGAAATGCACTCCTGTAATCCCAGTACTTGGGAGGGTGAGGCAGGAGGATTAATGTGAGTTCAAGGCCAACCTGGGCTACATGGCCAGAACCTGACTCAATAAATAGGAAAAATTAACAGGTGTGCTCAAAGTAAGGGGGAGTATTTTGAAGGGAATTAATGGCAGTGTGTCTTTTACTATAATAAAGTTTATTTTTAAGCATTCACCATATATTTTTAAATTACACCACATACATGGTTTTGAGACTTGCTCAGCTCCTGTTTAAACAGCATTGCGTTACATCTGGATTTTGGCAACAGATCCCCAGCTGGAGGAACAGGGCCTGGTGAGAAACCAAAATTCCCACCAGCTCTGTGGCTTTTTTTTACACCAGATCTCAAATCTTCTGTCCCTGGCCCTCTGTGGGCTCCTTTGAAATTTATGTAAGTTTCATTTTGATACAATGTAAAACACTGGTGAATGAACTCTATCATTACAAATTCCAAGTTGAAGACTGTATGTAAACAGACAGAGGCGGCCCCAACCCCTTCTCTGTAGCCTTTAAATTTTGATGACTGCCAAGCGTGTTTTATGCCTCTCCTCTACGTACCAGTCTCTTCCCATCTACTCTGTGCTATTCACTCGGGGACTAATTACCAACTTTTATATGAAGCAGCATTACGATAAGCTCACAGTGGGGTGCTCAGATTTTTTCCCATCCTTATTGGAAAGTAAACCCTTAGGTGTTCTTGAATATATTAGAGCACAACCTTCTCAGCTATTCCGGCATTCTGGCACTGTTGGAAGGTGCAGACTCCTCCTACCTCTGCTGTCCCGGTTACCCGCCAACAGTGCAGCCAGAAAACCTTCCCCTTCAACACACTTTTTCAGATGTGGGTCCTTTGTTAAGCAGGCGGGCAGGGCGTGGGTATGAACTGCCTTTTGCTGAGCACTGGGAGGAACAAAAATCTTACAGACATAAAGGTGGGTGAAATGCTCCATCATGCCCCTACAGAATATTTCTTTTCCTCGAGGCTTTTGTGGGGACAATCATCTGTAAGTTGTCACCCAGTTTGTCCTCACAAGGGCTTTTCCTTTGATACGAAAAATAATTTTTGACTAGGAATTAATTTTTAAAATGATTTTTAAAGGATGAGCATGAATACGTTGTATAAATAATTTTGTCTGAACTTGTGGAGGGTAACATGCTGGTTCTTCTCATGTGAGCAAATTTCACTTAAAAGAAAAAGTCTGGACTGTTTCAGGGTTGGGGAGAGGGCACAGGGTATTTCTTGGTGCTGATGTTGAGAATGAGTTTTCATCCTTAGTTTCCAGTAAAACTTGAAACTAGTTTTAAAATTCATGCACATATATACATACCTAAGAGCTATTTTTCCAGACTAGAACATACAATTCAGTATCTTCATATGCAAATTAGGAAGAAAAAGCACCCCAGAGCCATGCAAGAGCTGTGCCGTAAAGCACGAACTCTTATTATGCACAGAAATAATACTAAGCCCTTGGTGCTTCGCACACTCCAGCTTGCTTTATAGAACACATGATTCTCTCACTCACTCATTCATCCATCCATCCATCCATCCATCCATCCATCCATCCATTCTGGCAGTACTGAGCCAGACATGAATGACACAGGCACAAAAGACAGCCTCCATATACAGTAAGTCTTAATGAAATCTAAATAAGCAGTGGATGGCTTGGGCACAAGACGGGAACCTTATTCAGGGCTCATGGAACAAGAAGAACACCTGGGGGAGGTGACGCTCAAGGAATTTTGAAAGACGTTCAGGACTGAGCTAAGCAACCCATGGAAGAGACATGTTATGGGGGACAGGGTCTTAGGTGCAGAGGCCAAGAGCAGGGGAGGTAGAATCCTGGAAACAGTGGTAGGCACAGCAACCTGTATGGAGAGGGGAGCAGGAGGGTCAGATGAGGACGAGCCAAAGAGGGAAGACTGCGTGGAAGGCGGCGTGTGTCGCGTGCTCTGGATTTTGGTAATGTAGAAGTCCTGGGAGTTTGTAGAGAAGAAGAATGTGGTCAGTTTCTCCATTAGAAAGAGCGTGTGCAGAAGGGTGAACAGGGAGCAAGTTCACCAGGGAGACTCGAGAGGAGGCCATTGCAGAAATACAGAGAAACCCGGAGGCCACAGGAGTGGGTGTAGACTTGAGAGACATCAAGATTGTTGGCCTGGATTAACAAGAGGATAGGAAAGAGAGAGCCAGTCCTGGATGGTCTCCTGGCAGCTATTAAGAAAGAAAGATGGTGACTGACACGGAGGCACATGGAGAAAGAGCAGATTTGAGGAGTTTAGGTACACCCTAGTTGAGTTTAAGGAGCCCATGAGATATTAGGCAGAGTTGTCCGGGAACTGACCAGAGCAAAAGTCTAGACCTGAGCAGAGGAGCCGGTGCCAATGGGTGAGACAGCTTGGGAGTCATGAGAGAGCGGGTGATGGTGAAACCTCTGCCGAGCAAGAAAGTGTAGAGGGCCACTGGCCTACAGGTGGGCTTCCTGCGGAGGGCTTCTGGTAAAGGACTCTGTCTCAGTTACTTTTTCGTTGCTGTGACCCAATACCTGACACACACAAATTTAGGAAAGGAAAGGTTTTTTTTAGCTTACAGTTTCAGATGGTCACAGTCCACTCAGGGGCGGCCAGCAGCAATGGAAGTACAGGGCAGAGGCAGAAAGGTGGAGGCAGCTTCTCAGGACATCACTCACAGACAGGCAAGTGAGACTAATCGAGACTAGTCCAAGTCCCAGTCTTAGTCTCTCCTGCATCTGGGTATGGAAGGTGTGGCCACTACACACCCTTAGTCTTAAATCACAAGCCTTGAGTCTTAAGTCACACGCCCCTAATCCCAACAACCGCAATCCACCTCTCCAGGCCAGACCCCAATCCAACAACATTACATGGCTCCATAGACATTCCATAACATTAAAATACATGAGACATTTGGGGGACACTCCAGATCCTAACCACAACAGACTCCTTCCTGAGAGGGCATTATATGTATTGTGAAATAAAACTGAGAGATTCTAAGGTCTTCCCGAGATCTCAAAGTTAGTACAGCCCAGAGAATGAGAGAAAAAGCTAACATTCATCAAGCACTTTTTTTTTTAAAAACAGATGAGAAAATAACATCTTTCTGGGGGTCTGAACCCTGGCCAAATAAAAAAAAAAGAACCTTGAATTTATAAACAGGGCTGTCTGACCCCAAAGCCCTTTAACCTTCCATTACAGGACCTCTCTAAAGAAGGGCTGGCACCTGAGGTCATAAGGCTCGTGACTTTGAGCTCCTAGAGTCCCTCTCCTTACCAAGGCCCCACGTTACAATCCAGAAGTTTTTGTCACCTGCTAGAGATGGAAAATCTGTAGGACATGCTGTCAATCAAAATGGAGTCTAAATGGTCTCATTTTATGCAAACAAACTTCAGAAATTTTAAATGAAATACAGTATTTATACACCAGCATGCAACATACTTTAACATCTTAAATGCCATGAGTAATTAATTATAAAAGACAATCACAACCAAGACTGTATACAGTCTAGTGTCAAAGGCACCTTTGTGTAGACATCTCTGGACAGTGCCCGCCCCTTTCCTTTTGAACAGTACAAGCGCCAAGGCTAAGAAGTAAGAAAAAGTTTCCCAACCTTTGCTTTCCTTAGAATGAAAGGGCTCAATGATCAAGGAAATTTGAAACCCTGATCTTGGGGCCCAATAACAGTACTCAAAGACAGCACAGGAATCGCAGGCTACTCTATGCTCGGGGTCTTTCTCAGCTGAACAAGGCACTCAATCTCTCAGAGCTTGTTTCTTCCTTTGTAAAATAGGGGACATAACTAATTCGTATTTCTTAGAGCTGTTTAAAAGTGAAATGACTTTAACCATGGGCAAGCATTTTAAAAAATGCACAGCTATTGTGCCCACACAAGTCATTTGTTTTCTTAGAGTTGCACAGCTAGACCTCGGAGACCGTGTTCCTCCCAGGACATAGCTGGAGGTGGTCTTCCTCACGGTGATCTAGTCATTGTCCCCACAGTGACATCCCATGGACAAAATAGGATCTCTGATAGTGCTGTTTCCCCACGTTCATGGGGACAGAGCGAACACTGGCACGATCAGCAAAATGAACGATTGAGAAAAAACATGACTAAGTCTTAACTTTCAGCTAAGCATTTTTCATTCATTTTATTAATTTTGAAGCCTATTTCCACCTGACATGCATGGCCCCTGCATAAAATGCCACTAACATATCATAGCAAAGTGTCCTGCAAAGCCAGGGCTCAGGTATCACCGTCACCTGAAGAATGTCACCTGCTTTTCTTTGTGAGTTTGGGGTTGAAAATACCCAATCCCCAAGAGATAGAGTTCCCAGCAGGAAGGAAATGTTCCTCAGTAATTGTATATTTTGATATCTAGTTTTCTGTTTCTGCCTAGTGGTGAGACCACGGAAAGCTCACACATTTGGACCTCAGATTTCTACATCTGTGAACAGCAAGGGTTGGGCTTGAAGACACATATCGTCACCTACAGCTTTATGGCTCTGTGCAATTAAAGTTAGAAATTTTGGGAAGAAGACACTAGATTCTTGTAGGAGGCAACTACACGCCCTGCTCTACACGTACCCCATGAGCTCACCATTTCCTTTTTTCCCTGTCTGAATGCTACTTCAACTCTCCACCATGACTGGCCTGAATGACAAATTATTTCAAATAATTCTTTAGTAGACAGGTATGAGTTGATACAGTGTCCCATCAAAAATGTCAATTAAACTCTGATAGTGGTACACACTTGAAATGCTCTCAACCTGGGAGGCTGAGGCAGGAAGACTGCAAGTTCAAGCACAGCAAGGGCAACTGGGGCGGAGCCTCCCTCCAAAAAAATGATGAGGATGATGATAAAATAATAATAGGGGTGGCCTGTGCCTGTGATCCCAGCACTTGAGAGGCTGAGGCTAGAGCATCGCCATGAGTTCAAGGCCAGCCTGGACTACATTGTGAGTTTAGGACCAGCCTGGACTACAGAGAGAGACCCTGCCTTAAAAGTAAATAAATGAATAAAAAAACAAACGACTTTAAATGGCTAGGGATGCAGCACAGGATAAAGTTCTTGGGTTCAATTCTCAGTACCAAAAGAAAGGGACAGAGGCAGGGGGAGAGGCTACCGAGCCGTCACATGAAAACCACATAGCTTTTTAAATTGCAAATATAAATAACACTTGCAAAGTTCCTAAAGTATCTTCTGTGGTTATGACATGTGAGGTGTCCTTTCTGTGATTACAGAGAATACAAAATTGAATATAAATGGTATCACGTACATCAGGGGTGGGGAGACTTTTTCTGTCAAAGGCAATTTGGAAATTTGTGACATTTGAAGGCCACACAACAACTTAACAATCAGCCTGCTGTATTTGACTCCTAATGTGATGGTTTCCTTGGCTGGGACCAACCACACAGCCCAGGGACCAGACCTCCCCCACCTCAGAACCAAGAATATTTCACGCATTTACGTACCTAACAAAACCAAAACTGCTTATCACAGTCAGACGCTAAGAATGCATCTCTTGGCCTCATTCGCTGCTACCTAGCCACACTGGCCTCTCTTGCTGGTTCTTCAATATATCCAAGCACGTTTCTGCCTCAGGACCTTTCCGTGTGCTGCCCTCTCATTCTGGACAGTCCTTCCCCTGTTGTGTAGGACTCACTTCCTCACCTCATTTAGTATGGTCATCGCCTAACGAAGCTTCGTGTCACTGTCCCCTTTGACATTGTCTTTACAAGCACATGTAACGGACTGAAGAGGCATCGGCATGCTCAGGTTCACTGCAGCCTTACTCACACCACAGCAGCCAGCGGTTGACAGGAAAAAGGAAATGTGGGAGCCAGTGGGAGGGGAAGATGGGAGGATGGGGAGAGAGAGAGGGAGAGGGGGAGGGAGAGAAGAGACTATTCAGCTTTAGGGAAGGAAGTGGTGCGGGCCTGTAATCCCAGAACACAGGAAGCTGAGGCAAGAGGATCTCGAGTTCAAGCCTAACCTAGACAGCTCAGCAGGACCATATTTCAAAAATCAACATTTTTTTAAAAAAAGGGGATGGGGGTGTAGTTCAGTGTGAAGGCAGTAGGTTCAATCCCCAGCTCCCCAACCTTGAAAAAAAGGGAGGAGGGAAATTCTGACACATGCTACCTAGAGGACATTATATTAGGTAAAACAAGCTAGTGAGAAAAGGATAAGCACTAAGATCCCACTCATGTAAGGTACCTGCAGTTGTCAAGTTCATAGACAAAGTAGAACAGCGGTTGGAGCACTTGTTTAATAGTTTAATTTCGCAAGATGAAAAGTTTTGCAGACTGGCTACATAGTGATGGAATGAACTTAGCACTATTGCACTGTATATTTAAAAATGGCTGAGGTGAAAATTTTTGTCCACACTCAGAAAAAGAAAACCCACTGAACATGGACGTTTACAGAAGTTTTAGTCATAATTACCAAAACTTGGAAGCAATTAAGATGTCCTTTAGTAGGTGAATGGATAAATAAATTTTGGTGCACTCAGATGAAGAAATATTATTCAATGCCAAAAAGAGATGAGCTATTAAGCCATCGAAAGACATACAGGATTGTGTATGGGGGTGGGGGTGTCACTAAGGATTGAACCCAGGGACTTCAAGCTGAACTCCATCTCCAGCCCTTTTTTTGTTTCAAGGCAGGGTCTTGCTAAGATGCCCAGGCAAGGCTTGGATTTATAATCTTCCTTCCTTAGCCTTCCAGTCTTCTGGGATTGTAGGTTACATGATCAGGCCACCCTGTCTGGCCTCATAGAGGAATTCAAAAGGCATATTATGAAGTGAAAGAAGCCAATGTGGAAATGCCGCATCCTGGACGATTCCAAATTTATGACACTCTGGAAAAGCCAAGACTATGGACACAGTAAGGTCAGTGGTTTCCAGGAGTGGGAGGAAGAAGGAATGAGTAGGTGGGGAACAGAGGATGTGTATGACACTGTCCCCAAAGGCACAGAACATGCACCATGACAGGTGAACCCAGAACCCTCTGCGAGAATGGGCAGTCCGTGGGGTTTCACACATAACGTGTCACTCTGGCATGTGATGCTGCTTGTGGTCGGGGCTGTGCCCTGTGGGCAGGGGGCACGCGGGAAGCCTCTGTGCTGTGTGCTCAATTTTCTAGGAACCTAAACGTGCTCTTAAAAATAAAGCTTAAAAAAAAAATCAAGAAGTGTAGAAAATGAGATTGTTGTATGTAATAAAATTTAAAACGTATAAGAAAAGTGGTTAACGTGACATATTATGTGTGTTTTAAAAACTTTTTTTTTAGAGCTAGAGCTATGGCTCAGTGGTAGAGTGCTTGTGTAGGATATTTGAGGCTCCAGGCTAGAACCATTAAAAAATATAATGTATATGTGAACAAATCATAATTACTTGTGAATCTACCACTTTTCTGAAAAACTAAAACATCACTACCATCTCAGGTTGCCGACTCGCTCCTCCCAGGAATGAATTCTGAGGTGACCATGGTCCAGAATTCTGTATTTCCTTTGCCCTCGTATTTTTAAATGAATCATTATTGCTTTGGTTTTCTTTCTTTCTTTTTTTCCCCCCCCCAAGACAGGTTCTCGCTCTGTATTCTAGGCTGGTCCTGAACTCACCACATAGCCCACGCTGACCTCAACCTCACAGCCATCTTCCTGCTTCAGCCTTCCGAGTACTGAGATTAGAGGCATGCACCACCACACCTGCCTTACTGCTTCTTTTTTGATGAGCCTAACGTTACACATGTATTTGTTTGATTTTTAAAGCTGCACATCACCCCTCAGATCAGAAGCTCCGGAGGCAGAGCCCTGTTCTCGCTGGCAGCTGTTGTGCCAGCCCCTGGCCATGGCCCAGCACAGGGAAGATCCTCGATAAATATGCCAATACGTTTCTCGATTAAATATTCTAAAACAAAATTCCACTTTTTTGTTTAGCTTTCCCCTTGCCACACTGCTGTTCTTCCATAGCAAATTCATGACACGTTTTATTTTTGTTTCACGTAGAATTGTTTTATAATAGCAGACAAAAAGCACAAACTCCATTATGTATTGTGCTTTCTTGGGAAACAGATTCAAACAGGAATTTTGGCCGCATGCTTTTGAGTGGAGTGCCAAACTGCCTGTTGTTTTGAATCCGTGAGACTTCTCCGTGTAGGACTCTTCTGCCTTACCATGTTCAACACCTGCCCCTGGCTAGATCTAGTAAGTCTGTCTGTCTGTCTGTCCATCCATCGAGAGGGGGTGGGGAGGGGAGAGACCGCAGGCTATAACTAAGATGCAATGAGGCATCTGTATGGCCACTCACCCAGTATCGAGCCAGGAGCTCAAACCAGAGACTCTCTCGAACCAGTCAGGACTCCCTTTCTAGCAAGTCATCAGCAAGTCCCACAGAATCTGTTTTCTTTTCTCTTTTCTACTTCTTTTTTTTCTTCTCCCTTCTTTTTTATCTATTAGAAATTAAACCCAGGCCCTTACACAAAGCCAGCTCCTCTCCTCCCATTTTTAAATTTTGAGACAAGGTCTAACTAAGTTGAGCAGGCTGACTCAAATCTGTGATCCTTCTGCCTCGGCCTCCTAGAGTGCTAGAATTTTTGCAGGTGTGTGTCATCATGCCTGGGAAGAATCTTCTAATTAATTAGGTCTCGAATCTGTCCTTTACTCTGTTACTGCCATACTTGCCTTTACAGCTTTAGCAACCACTGAACTGTTCTTACTTGTTCCAGCGCGATCCTCACCGACCCGTTTTCCTCCCTGCAGCCTGTGAAAGGTTTACCTGTGAATCTGATTGATGTTCCAGCGTCCTCTGCTTAAAATTTTGCCAAGACTTCTACCACGCTTGGGTTAAAGATTGAAGACATGTATCTGGCATTTACCTCTCTAATTTTCTATTACCCCACTGTTCTTTCAGCTCTCGGAATGTGCCCAGGCTGGTGGCGGGTTGCTCTGTCTGAGACATTCTTTCCCAGCCTTTATGTGGAAAGCACCTACTCACCTCCAAGGCCGTGGAACAGAAGCCATGACCTCACGGAAGCCTCCCTGGGCCCTTCCCACTGTGGCTGTACAACACATTCCACTCCTTTAGCACACAGGGAGCTGCTTGTGACCTGGCATGTGACTGGTCACGGTGAGGACAGCATCATGTCTGCTTTGTCCACTGTTGCCTCCCTTCTCAGAATGAGCGAGGTGCCGGACAGAGTGGGAAGACAGTTCATACTTGTGGAAAGGTAAATGAATCTGAGAATGTGTTTTCACACCGATTCATACACTACCTCCCTCTTGCTGATGTCTGGGCAGTCTTCCAAATACTCCTGGTCATGCCTGTGTCATCAGACCTTCTATTTACCCTGCCTTCCCTACGTGGTAGCATCTCTAGGAAGGGACACAGTCTGTCTTACGGCTCTTATTTCCCAGATGACATTGTGCATAGCACCCCACACCTACAAGACACCAGTGCATTAGTATCGAACTTTCTAATTTGTATTAAGCATCTATGAATATGAAGCATATGCAGATTAATTTGGCAAAAATACATGGGCAGACAGGTGTGGTGGCACGTGCTTGCAATCCTGCCATGTCGAAAGCCTGATGATAGAGAAGGATCACACGTCTGAGGCCAGCCGGGTAACTCAGTGACACAGCAAGACACTGGCTCAAAAATAAGGGGGGAAAAAGAACGCTGGGGATACAGCTCAGTGCGAAGGCCTTGGATTCAGTTCTCAGTACTGCCAAAAACAGAAAATACAGCAACAACAAAAATGCACTGGGCCCTTCTGTGTGCCACTGGGCTCAATCATTAGACTTGTAAGCAATTTTTAAATTTATTACTTTCTTAAATTCAAAATGAATTTCAAATTTATTAATAATAGAACTCACCTCTTCCAATTTACCTCTAGAAAAAGAGTAATTCGACTTAAAACTATCAAAATTGTGTTCAATGAATCTTCTAAAAGCAAGTTTTTGTTGGGCATTGTGAAGTACTAAATTAAGTATTTCCCGGGAACCCTGTTCTGGGGTGGTGTACAGTGTCAGGGGCTGTGACCATCCCAACAGTGACATGAAGCATTTCCATGAGAATATCTATGTACACAGTTGTAGTTCGTTTTCCAGAATTCTCAGGGATAAAAATGAGGAAGGAAGGCTGTGCTGAGGGAATTTTAGGGCCATCAGACAGATCGTGTATTATACCAACCTCTGTAGAACAGAAGACATGGAAAGCAACATTAAAGTGCATGGAAAATGAGAGAAATAAAATCAGAATCCATCAACTATTTGAGTCAGGAAATAGATGTTAAAGGGACACAGGATTTGACATGTTTTGTTTGCTTGTCCCTAAGCTTCAAAACAGATTTAATTACAAGGCCAAGTACACCGTTCAATTAAATCGGTAGCATACAACCCTTCAAAGATGTGCCTTTCAATGGCAGCTGCCCTGGGAGGTCTTGGGAGTCAGAGTCCTTATCCTTTTATAAAGATCACCTGTCCCCACAGAGGAGGAAACACATTTGCCACACTCCCTTTTTGTAGTTACGTCCTGAAACATTTTTTTTGAGCTCTGCGTTGCATTGGATTTCCATTCAGGAACTTTAGTGGCTTAAGCAAAGTTTTCGTATTTTCTTAGAATAAGGCGGGAGGTTGGGTTTGTTCAGGTGGCAAAGGCAAGCCTATGAATAAACCAACGTTATCATATAAAAGAGAATTAAACAGACAGGTCCAAGTGGGGATATATTAGGCCAAATTTGAGCTCCGGTTGTTGAATTTAGCCTGTACTAGATGTCGGGTTTGCCTCGGGATACACTCAGCTTCTCAGCTAATCGAAAGAGAAAAACTGCCTCGGGTATGATAAAATTTACAAGAGAGGGCTGTCCAACAGTTCTTGTTAAAAATATTAGCTTAAAGGCATTCTTATCGTCTTTGGGATGAAGACCGTATTTGCATTTAATTATTTGATTTCAAACTTTTATGAACTTGGATCAAATATTCTCTTGGCCAATTAAAATATTATTTTGTGTGCATGTGGCTGAGGCCAAGTCAGCGGTCGTGTTCTACAAGCACTATTGACTTTCCGAGAGATTATTTGTAAAACAGGCAGGGGGAAAGAAACAGCACCGGAGACCATGACATGCGTTAAGTGGAGGAGGTGTTACTTTCAGAATAAATAGTTGGCTTGACACATGTCTCCATGTAACAGCCAGTCTAGAAGACAAAAGATGGAGTCTTCTAGGTATTTCTACCTACACAATCAATACTCCTTCATAATTCAGCATTTTACAGACATCCTTTCCTTTAAACTTATGTTATTCCCAGGCCAGGGTACAATTTGAATTGCCGGGAGCAGCTTCCTGTTCCTAGACTGCTTAGAGTACTTGGGGCCTCAGATGGTGCAAGGGAGACCAGCTTATGAGGACAACTGACAGGAGGGACACAGAGGTGGGCAAGGTCAAGGGAAAAAGACACTTACAGGGGACTAAACACACTTTTTGAAAAATCTTTCCTAAGTGGACAAGTTAAATAAAAGCATTCAATTTCCACAAAAATAATCAGTGCAATTTTGTGTACTCTAGATCACCCCTGCCTCAATACCAGTAGGAAACTGGGCAGGAAACTTTTTCTTGATTACTCAAGATACTGTAGAAATATCTGGTACCAGACAGACACATGGGATCATGAGGGGGGACATCTCGACAACAATGTGGCTTCAAACTCCTCACGGATGTGTGTGCTTGGCTGTGCCTCCCTGAGACCCAGTTCTCCACTTACTCAGTAAACAGAACTCTGAAACCAAGACAAGAAAATCATATCCTTGTTGGATGAAAGAATAAGCGCCAGCCATTTTTAAAAGAATGGAGTAAGTCATGGTCAAATAAGCGTGAGAATGTGTGACACTATAGAAGATTCTGTCTTCCAAAAATCGAGAAATACAGAATGTGGAAAACATCACCACCACAGTCTAGGGTGTTTGTTGATGGTTCTAAATGATGACC
Source organism: Ctenodactylus gundi (assembly GCA_004027205.1). NCBI lineage: Eukaryota > Metazoa > Chordata > Mammalia > Rodentia > Ctenodactylidae > Ctenodactylus > Ctenodactylus gundi. Next base: position 144,971 of record PVKB01002117.1, read on the forward strand.
CAGCAACTTGAACTCTATGCTTACTTTAGACATTATATCTGGGTTTTATTTAGGAGAGGACATTTAGAGAATGCTATTTGGCTTCAAATTCTGTATCCAACATTTGAGAAAGAAACTTAACCTAAAACTAGAGCAGAATCTGAAATTCAGGAGATTGAGAGCACTATTATATTACTAACTTTAGAATCCACTTTCTAAATATTAAAGACCTTCATGAGAGAATATCATATAGTGCAGGCTTATTATGAATTGCAATTCCTGTTCATTGAATTTTTAATCAAACCCATTCACCTGTTTTATTTCACATTTTTTAACACTTCCAGCAAGTCTGGCATTATCTTTCCTGAGACACAAGATGAATACGAGATTCCATTAGGGGCCAGACATTCTAACACCGGACCTAAGGCTCTCAATCAAACCTTTAAGCACCTTAACACCACTATATTTACATAACTACAGTTCTACTACTGTGTTAACTATGTTACTTTGGAGAAAGCTTTGGGTTGAAGCCAGTAAAATTGCATTTCTTCAAATGCATACACATTTAGCTTTTTGTTGCCAAGTTGAAATGTTCTGAATAAGATATATTATATATTGCTTTCATTTATTCTTAAAAATTATACATGATAATCAGTAAAAGTCTTGCAACTTTAAGCTCACCTGAGAACCATTATTCCCTGCATCGCTTCTCAATCGCCAAGGTTTTTATTAGTTTGTAGAGTTAAAAAACAATGCTGCTCTTTAAAAGCTAGATGTATTTGTTACTTAACTATTACATCATTTCCCTTAGCTTATTAAAATTCTGCTCACTAAGATCAGAGGTTGAAATGAAGAGGAAAAAAAATCATTCAGCAAACCAATACTTATTCTGATAAATTATTTGGCTTGAGAAAAGAAAAGAGAGGGTCTGTGGAGTGGAGAACTGAGGGAGAAGGAAGCTGGTTACCTAACAAGATTATTAAAGCCAAATACTTATCCAGTTTCTGGACACAACTTAAATTATTAATTCATCCAATTGCTCATGGGCTTGTATTTGTATGTGAAAGACAGAAAATCCATATCACCAATCTGTTTTGCAATTGTACAAGCATGGGGCATTAAAAAAATAAGAAGAAAGATTAGTGTGAAAATTTCAGGAGGTTGTTTTGGAAAACAAAGTGTGTGTGTGTGTGTGTGTGTGTGTGTGTGTGTGTGTGTGTGTGTGTTTGTCTGTGTATTTCTGTATGTCTAATTGTAGACATTGATGGGACTATTATAGTAAAGTACATTCAATGCAACCATCTTGGTTTGGTAAGTACTATGCTAAACTCAAAGCCTTATATCAGAAGGAAGTAAGAACGTGTGTCTGCCATACACTCACACACAGGCATTACTAACATGATGTGTGGGAAATATTTATGTTCTTGAAACTTTATTATAGTCAATTCTTCAGTATTTTGGAGAATTACCATTATTTATACTTCCACAGTTCAGAAAAATGAAAAGGAATGAAATGTAGTGGTATACATCTGTAATCCCAGCTACTTGGGCCAACAAGGCAGGATGACTGCAAGTTCAAGTCCAGCCTGGGCACCTTAGCAAGACCCTGTCTCAAATTTTGAGAAAGTGGTGGTGCAGGGTGTTGTAGCTTAGTGATAGGGTGCTTAGTTAGCAAGTGCAAGGCACTGGGTTCAATCTCTAGTAGGAAAGGAAAAAGGAAGGAAGAAAGGAAGGAAGAAGAAGGAAGAAGCAGGACTGATTTTTAAGTCTTTGAATACTACCTGTGGGGAAAGACCCTGAATGTAGGAAGCTGCTCTAAGTTTCAGTTTCTTCATCTTTAAAATGTGTATTTTAATAGTAATTACCACAAGGTAAGACCATCCCTGGCTCATAAAATAGCACTAGCTACTCTACTTCCTTCAACAGTGACTTTACTGAATAAGAAATAGTTCTAAAAACAATTTGGTACTGGCACAAAAATAGACAGATAGACCAGTGGAACAGAATTGAAGATGCAGGGGCAAACCCAAACACCTTCAATTATTTAATCTTCAACAAAGGGGCCAAATGCATACAGTGGAAAAGGACAGCCTCTTCAACAAACGGTGCTGGGAAAACTGGACATCCACATGCAGAAGAATGAATCTAGCCACACACCTGTCACCATGAACCAAAATCAAATCAAAGTGGATCAAAGACCTAGACATTAAAAATGAAACACTAAACCTTCTAGAAGACAAATTAGGCAAATTTCTAAAAGACATAGGGGTAGGCAAAGACTTTCTTGACAGGATACCAAGAGCAAAAGAAATTATCCCCATTATTAACAAATGGGATCTTGTCAAATTAAAAAGTTTCTGCACAGCAAAAGAAACTATCAACATTGTAAAAAAAGAACCAACAGACTGGGAAACAATATTCACCACCAACACCTCAGATAAGAAGCTCATAACTAGAATATACAGGGAGCTGAAGAAAAGTGAGCCTACCAAAATAAAGGATCCTATTGAAAAGTGGGCAAATGAAATAAGAGACAGTTCATTCATGAAGAAGTACAAGTGGCCAATAGATACATGAAAAGATGTTCAACATCTCTAGCCATAAGAGAAATGCAAATCAAAACAACGCTAAGATACCATCTCACTCCAGTGAGAACGGTCTGTATCAACAAGTCAAATAGCAGTCAGTGCTGTCGAGGCTGTGGGGAGAAAGGAACCCTCCTGCACTGCTGGTGGGAATGTAAATTCGTACAACCAGTCGGGAAAGCAGTATGGAGAGCTCTTAAAAGACTAGAAAGAAATATCCCCTTCGATCCAGCGACACCCCTCCTGGGAATATATGCAAAACAGCACACAACAGAGATATATGTATACCCATGTTCATAGCAGCACAACTAACAATAGCTAAAATATGGAAGTCACTAAAATACCCATCAACAGACCAGTGGATACACAACCTGTGGTATTTATACACAATGGAATACTATGCATCTATAAAGTCCAACAATGTGGAGGCTTTTACAGGCAAATGGAAGAAACTTGAGAACACCATGCTTAGTGAAGTGAGTCAGAAGCAGAAGGTGAAACATCGAATGGTCTCTCTGATATGAGAGACCCAGTCACAACTCTTATGGAACTTAAAGCAAAAAACAGGGTGAAACGGGGTAGGGTGGGGGAGGGAGAAGGGAAGGTAGGGTACGGGGAGGGACAGAAGGAGAGTGGGAAAGCCCTTGTCACCTTGACAAGATACATATGTGCACCAAATGCTCAACTCCGAAGTAAACCTTAAATTTTGCACATATACATATCAATAAAATAGGGGAAGGGGGGGGGAAATACCACCAAGTAGTCCCTTCAGTGACAGTCCCCAGGCCAGCTCAGAGAGTGCTTTCCTGAGCCTGGAGTGTCAACCAGTTGTCTCTGCCAACTTTTGTTTCTTCTTCTTCTGCTGCTGCTGCTGCCTGTTCATATGGGGGACTAAGCCAGGGCCTTTGTGTGGAGCTACCTACCTAGACTTTTCTCTTTTCATTTTCTTTCTTTCACTTTTTCTTTTTAAACAGGGTCTCCCTGGGTTGCTAGCTCACTTGGGTTGGGCTCAAATTTGTGATCCTCCTGCCCCAACCTCCCAAATTCCTGGCATTATAGGCCTGTGCCACCAAGCCTGGCTTAGTTCTTACAGACAGCAGCTCCTTTGGGACACCAGGCACCGTGCCAACACTATGAGCTGCTCTGATTTCTTCACTGTGTCTCCCTGGGGAAGGGTTTGGGTCCACAGATATTCCTTTAGCTCACAGCCTCCAGTGTTTAGAACATTAGACAGACACCCCCGCATCCTCTTTCCTCAAGCTCCAACATGGCTCAGCACACACAGCCATGTCAGGGTAGGTGAAAGGCATTCTGGGATCACATGGGGTTCTCCCAAGTTACGATGGCAAGGTAAGTAAATCTCTCTTGTTGGTGAAGTAGAGGACTTAAGTAACTGTTTAAATTTGAATTTGTATGATCTGTAGATTTGGTACTGACCTACAGCCTCTGCTAACAGAGAAGCTATATGGGACAGCTTTCAGGTTCCAGTAGAGTGAAGCACACGACAAGCAGCAAGCTTGCAGCAACCACATGGGGACAACCGCAGACTGTCTCACCTTGGCGGTCGCAACCGAAAATGTGGTTATTCTTTAGCTAGGAAGAAATGCAGGGGCTTCCATATCCCAAATTTTAACATAAATACTTCTTTAAGACATTAAAGACAGCTGTTAAAATGTTCTTGAGAAGTTTTACCTGCCTTCCTCCACCCTTTCAGATACTAAAATGTTTTAGAAAAATGCACAACTCTTAGATCAGATGAGGTAGGCAGAGAGACTATTTTTCATAACACTGAACGCAAGCAAATCCCTCACCATCCAGCTGCTCTTAGTCTCTAACTGAAGTCACAGTGCAGAGAGAGCAATTTTGATCCATGAGGTATAGATTACCCAACAAGCTGTCTAAGTGCATTTTCAGTGTGCTAATGGCATAAAGTTGTTGATTGTTTATGAACAACTCATATCAGCAATGAATGTTTCAGCGCCATTTCATATAATAATGTCATTTCCACTTTTACACAGGCTGGTGGCGAAACTGGGCCTAGAACCTAGGTCTGCTGGATTCTGAGTTCCACGTCCTGTGCTTTTAATCTATGTCCTGCGTTTCATTTTGGGTGAGAGTGGAGGGAGATGAGAGAGAGAACTCCAGCCTCGTGTACTCTGTGCCCTGGGAGCTCCACTGAAGTTTGTCTGTCCCAGAGCTGGGAAGGTACGCGTTTCTCCAGCCGGCTTCACGAGCACCCTGGGCAGCCAGGATGTGCAACAGCATTGGTGGCTCAGCAAAGGGACCTTCCTTCCAAGCTTCTGGGAGGGAACACAGGCACGTTAACATCCAAAGGACATCAAGCTGTGAACGAACAAAGCTGCTTCTTGGCCATTTGTCCATCTTTGACACGGATGAAACCTTTTTCTAAATGTTTTGTTGAAACTCCCAGAATTCCTTTAGCGAGGCGCTAATCTACCTTCAAGTGGTGGCAACTGGGGGACCCCTTTGCTCTGCCAGGACGCTGTCACTGTCACTGAACCACCACAGCTACAGTTAACCTCTCAGGCTGCAAGGCTTTGCCAGCTATGGGGCTGGCAATGGTCAAGAGAGCGTATGTAGAACTGGCCTGCCCCTTTCCCAGATAAGTCAAGTGTGGGGACAGCTGCTAGTGAGCGGAAGTCCAGCTCAGGAAATAGCACCAGCTGTGAGGTGTGTCACAGGCCCTCATCACCACCCTAACAGACACACAAGACACATCGAAGGCCCGTGCATTCAGGAGCTGTGGGAATCAAGAACAGACAGAGAAACCCTGTGGATGGAAAGACCGTTCTGGAAATAATGCAGCAGAAGTGAAAATTATCTGTGGGATGGAAATATAAAATATCCCAAATTATTTTCTTAAATAATTTGCATAAGTAACAGACCAATATTAGAGTTCAACTGGATCACAGAATAACATTTATGCCAGTACAGTTCTGAATAGTTATTTTTCATACAGGAACTTCAAATCTTAACTGGGTCCCAAGAGCACAGGTCTGTAATCCCTATAATCCAGCATTCTGGGAGGCTGAGGCGGGGGGAATCACAAATGTGACCCCAGGATGGGCAACTTAGTGTGGTCTATTTCAAAATAAAAAGTAAGAATCTGGGCAGAGGATATAGCTAAGTACCCAGTAGCACATACACAAATAAACAAAAAACAAACCACTTGTAATCTTACACGATTAAGGAATAAAATTACAATTACCTTTGCTTTAGTGGATGCCTGATTCTTTTGGCCAGCCTACCTGTCTTCCCTTCTTGGCTTTGCTCTCTTTATGCATTTTCTTATATATTCCTGCCTCATTTTAAATAATATAGTCTCAATTTCTGCTTAAACATCATTCTGCCCCATACCTATTTTTAAGACCTACTAGATACCTATTACATGTGCAACCCGTCTGCCATATGATGAGTTGATGGCAAATTTGCTCTCACTGTGGACTTTCCCCAGCAGTCTGACCCTACAGGCCTTGGAACAGCTGGGCTGGAAAGTCCCTACCACACCTAATATCCTGCTCTGGCCTTTCCTGCTGGAGCCAGCACCTTCTGACAGCGCAGAGTGAAGGCTCAGAACAAACATGCCCCTGGGTGGCTCTGGAGAGGCGCTGGATCCCTGGTATGAAGGATCAGTATGCCATGTACGGATTCCTGCGTTTTCTTTTTCTTTTCTTGGAGGCGGTGTTCTGGAAATTGAGCTCAGGGCCTTGTGTACCCCAGGCAATGGCGGCACCTCAGCTGCACACCAGATCTAGGATTTCTTTTTAATTGTGTGAGAAAAAGGATGAGGAAACAAGTCTGTTTTTCTTTCCTTTCTTTTAATGAGAACCCTAGGGTGCTACCTAGAGTGACGTGTTAGCGGAGTTCCCGGAGATTCTGTAATATACAAATGACACTGGTTCTATTTAGACCTCCAGTTGTAGTCAAGGCAACTATATCTAAATAGTTATTTTTTAAATACTGCATGTAAATAACATGCAAAACACCAATTAAGAAAGAGGCAAAAAGAAATGAAAAGGGTATAATTAAGTTTAGCATTATAGAGGGCCAGGAAGAGCACAGAGTGTCTGCCTAGCAAGCGCAAGGCTGAGTTTGATTCTCCAGCACCACATAATAGCTGGGCGTGGTGGCGGACACCTAAAATTCCAGCACTTGGGAGGCTGAGGCCCTAGGATTGCTGTGAGTTTGAGGGCTACATAGTGAGTTCAGGACTCGCAGCGGGGGCTAGAGAGAGAGACCCTGTCTTCCCTGCCCCCAAAATTTGGCATTTTAGGGATTTAAAAAAAAAACTTTCATTGTTATGGGCATTGGCAAATAAAATGACTAGCCTGGTGGAGGTCACTGCTACTTGATTATCTGGGGCAAAGAGGACCTTCCTTGTGGGCAGGATGCAGAGACTACACGAACCTGCAGCTGGCTTCTCGCATCCTCTGATCTAACCAGCAGGAGCTAACTAATCGTCCCACAGTCCTCATGGACCAAACAACACTCCGTGCAGCACCTAGAGCCGACAGCAGCCCATTCCGTCCTCTTGGTAGGACGTCCAAGGGACAGTTAAACGCCTCATGTCACTTTTTGTTGCATACAAACAAGGTAGAAAAAGTTCCCAGGAGTTTGGAAAACTGAAGGAAACGGAACATCTATAAAGTTCATCATAGAAATGACAGAAATGATGAATTTGTCCTTGAAGACAAAACAAATCTGAATAAATCAAACCATTTATTCAGATTCAACCAATATTTCAAAGTGGGAGTTTCATTTGGTCCTTAAGGTTTGTTAGGTATTGCTGTGATACTTCCAAAAATATTTTATAGTTCCTGAAGATTCTTACAGGAACAAAAATGATCAAGGCACAAGTTTTTGCCTTCCTTCAAAGGCCACTATCTTTGCAGTTGGGTCAAATAATGAACTATGAACATTCTGTATATCTATTGCTTCTATCAGAAAGTACTGAACTAATTACTTACATGTATAGACCCCAGTACCCTCACACCACACGTTTTGGGACTGGGGATTCTCTGGGATTTATGATTTATGGTTCTGAATCACTACTTGCTAGGATTTGCCTTGGAAATCTCCTTTGGGTGTCACCCAAATTGATGCTGAAATGCCAGGGAGCGTCTGAGGCCTTGACAGCCCCCCAGACTCCGGAGCCTGCGTTTTGTTTTTCAGTAGTCTTGATTTACATGCGTTAATTGGTAGCTGATGTGCTCCCCCAGGCAAATAAAAAGTATTTGTTGCTTTAACATCCTAAGTCTTTTTTTCTTCCAACATGTGCTTTGAAAGAGAATGAAACTTTGTCTATATGCATGTCTAAGACTCCAGAATTTAAGTAATTAAGCTTAGAGCGCTATTACTTGCCACTCACATCCTTCGGAGGGTCCTTGTTCCTTGTTTGGGTGTTAGGCATTGACTACCTGTACAGTTCACTGTGGCCTGGGGTAAATTTCTCTTTGCAGCCAATTTGGTAAACATCAGCCTCCTATCGACTCCAGCTCTCCAGAACACCTTAGGGAGACGACTGAAAAATGGCACTTGGGGATTGAGCCTACAGATCGTTTTAGAATTGCTGCTTCCCTTTTGAGCAAGGGCTCTATGCGTCCTCTCCATACTCTCCAAGAGATTTTGTAAGGGATTTATGTTCCATTTAGAAGATGACAATATATATTTTTAATTCCCTCAAGTTGACATCTCAGATTTGGTGGGTGAAGGAGAGCTGAGCACACACTGTGCTAAGTGTCTAACAAGGTGGCTGTCCCAGCGCCGGGCTCTTCCCTTGACGTACACAGTAATGAAAGCTCGCTATTGATTTTTCTGTAGCTGCTTGTAACTATTATAGTTGATACATCAATAGAAAAGGAAAGCACAATGTTTCACGGGAGGCAGAAAATCAGAGAATACATGATGCTCTGACAGGAAATCATGGCATAATCTTAAGAATTGATAGATGGCTCTTGCTCACTTGAAACCCATGGCTCTCTCTAAAGCGACTGTCCTATAATCGCCCAATCTGTCCTCACAGAATGACTGCCCAGAATGGTGCTAAAGGATGCTAGACAATGCTTCATCTTCTACAGAAGGCTTTTTCTTTTCTTTCCTCCAGGGGGAATGAGTGGGGTTGCTTCAGCTACATGGCTTGCAGGTAGGGGGGAGGTCCTCCTTGCCCAGCGCCCACCCAAACTGAGATGCTGTAGACTTTCATCTCTTGAAGAGCACTCAGAGAAGATGTCATTTCTAAAACCCCAGACAATGAAAACAAACAGCCAAACCAACAGAGTTATCACTAATCCTTATCTCCCCAAAGCATCTAATAATACGGAGAAATTTTGTGGACTTTTGGGCATTGTTGGTGAGAATGTTTTAGTTCTTGAACCACAGAAGGTAGCCAAGCCAAATGGGTGGCATTCTTCCCAGTTCCTCCCTCCCCCACCCCATTTTATTGATATGTATAAGTGCAAAATTTAAGGTTTACATTGGTTTTGGGGATTTTGTGCACATACATATCTAGTCAAGGTAATAAGACCTTTCCCGCTTTCCTTTCGATCAACCCTCTTCCCTGTTTCTGACCTCTAAAAAGAGACTGAGTCTTGTGAAAGATTGTTTGGAACATGAGGAAGGCCTGTATCCTCCCTTAGGAATCTTCTAAAAAACCTTCTAAACTGGTATGATAACTTATGATCTTATCTCTCTCACCCCACCCACCTCCCTTGAACATTTTTCAACATTTATATACATAGGGTTAACTCTAAAACAATTACACCTATGCAGTACTGTTAGTGTTTAAGCCATTTTACGAGCATCTTGTAATCAGCCATTTATTATTGGAGCTTTGAGCTCTCCTCCCATTCAAATTTATTAATTATTTAACAAGGAGTCATATTTTTAAGTGGTGCTGATAATCACCCAGAATTTTACTGTGATAGCATGCAGGCATTAAATATGGATGATACTTACTAGCACCCATGATTGTTTTTGTCTTTACACTGGGTTAAGGCTATTTAAAAAGAAAAAAAAGGCCTGGTAATGGCTTACCGATTAACTCCTTGCATGGATAATATGATTTTGTATTTCCTCCACTGAGGACAACACAAGGTTTAGGCCAATAGTCTTTAATTTGATTTTGGTTGCTTTTTACATATCATTTCAGGGATGAATCAAAATAGTGAGAAGGAGAAACAGTAAAAGAGGAAGAAGGAAGAAAAAGGAAGAGTAGGAGAGAAATAAACAGTAGAAGTATACAAGAAAGTACACTTCGGGTCCTTTGTTGTGGCTTCTAATCAGTTAAGTTTCATTCATTCATTCGCTCCTTCATCTGTCCATCCATACTTCCATTTATTGATCTGTTATTGCCTTACATGAGCACTCACCGTATGTCACGCTTTGGGGTATGGACTTCAGACAAACGCATAAATCTTGGTACCAACAAACACCTTCAATATGGCCATTACTATCCGGTGGTAAGTACAAGAGGGCACCAGGGAGTCAAGCACATGTCTTCACACAGGTGAGAGACAGCCCTGAACGGACAACTAGGAGCCTGAGGTGCCGACCACACGGCTGGCACGGTGCTCACTCTAGCTGGGAAACACAGAGGACACAGGAAGGTTTCTGCCTACCAGCAGCTCATGATGTATGTGCCCCAGCGCTGTGGTGGCCGCACACGCTAGCGCGTGTTCTCTTCATCTGTGCCGCTCCCTTGCCACACATGGCCTCAGGTGCTATCGGGGGTGGGCCCTGGGGTCCTCTGCCCAGGGCCTTTCCCGTGGCACCCAGGCCCTCTCCTCCACCACCTCACTTCCTCTGTTACACAGTGCTGCTGGGGAACACATGGAAGTGACAGCCCGGTGCTGCTTCCAAACACCCACGACTCAGCGGCTCACCAAGCTCACTGGCCGCATCACAGGCCGAATGGGACAGACAGGCTGAGCCTCGGCACCAGCCGTGCCATCCAGGGGGCAGGGAAGGGCAGCCAGGACTGCCCTGCAGTCAGCGCTGAAGGCAGCTGACCAATCCTAGTGCCCTGTCCGCATGGGAAGAGCCCCGGGCCACCGACCATTCACTGCATCTCACTCTCACCGGTCACAATCCTTAGATATGGGCTGGAGATACACAGCCCCAGAGGCGCACAACGTGCACACGTGTTGTGTGCCATGGCCAGCCCGCCGAACGGACGAGGAAGACCAGCACTGGAGGTGTGCAGTGTCTCCACAGGCCTGGAGAGTAATTTTCATTTTATTTTTGTAAATTATTTTGAAAAAATGAAATGTATTAATGGAAAAAGAAAAGCCATATAAGATAATTTAAATAAGTTTGAAGTTTCTGAGGGAGACTCATTTTATTTTATTTTGAGACAGGGTCATGCTAAGTTGCCCAGAATGGCCTCATTTTTGATCCTCTTGCCTCAGGTTCCCAGACAGCTAGGACTGCAAGCATGCACCACTACACATCTGTTACCTTAAACATATCTTTCCTCTCCTATTTGCAGCTCATTTCAGACATCTTTCCTTATGTATTGTGCTTTCCCTTTTTTAAACCGTCATGGTGGCATTCTCTCCCCACTTCTGACTTTCTTTCTTGAATGTATGATTACCTAATAATTACCAATTTTGTTTTTATACTGGCTCAAAAACCAAGTACTTGTCACCTAGTGACCTTCTCAGCACAATATGCTTTATTGCCTTGTTACAGTTAAATAAAAACTTAGATGACTTTTTGTTTAGTTTTTGCAAATGCCTTGTAGAGCAATGAACAATTTCCAAATGAAAATTTCAAAAGTTCTAAAGCAATCTTCAGTGATTGATGAGCTTTGAATTCCAGCCCCAGCATGGTTGCCCAGCCTACCAGCGATGATTGCTAGAGACCTACAGATTGAGACCCCCTCCCTTCTCCTGTCTCAACACGTGGCAGCCACTCAACAAGTACTTCTGATGTAATTTTATTTCCTGTGGCCAGCCGATAGAAGACCTCCCGTTACTAGTTGAAAAGGAGTTCTTTTTTTGAGACAGGATCTCACTTTGTAATCCAGGCTGGTCCTGAACTCACTACCTAGCCCTGTCTGGCCTCAAACTCGCAGCAATCCTCCAGCCTCGGCCTCCTGAGTGCTGGGATTACAGGCCATCATGCCCAGACAATGTGATGCTGGGGAACTGAACTCAGGGACTCTGCCGTGCTACACCTCCAGCCCCAAAAAGGAGATATTAAATAAAGAAGCCTCGAAGGCTGCAGAGCTCGCTCACAGGCGGAGATGAACAATGGCAGGAGGTCCCCATGGTACCCACTGATGGCTGTTTATACAGGCTGTTCACATTACAGCTGTCTCACATTAAAGAACAGACAAACTGTTCCATGCCCCATTCTAAAGGAAGGTTTCTGCAGTGGTCACAGCCCAGCAACCCACAGGCCCAGAATCCATGGAGAGGCTACAGAAGCTGAAATCACTGACCTCCTTTTTGTCTATTTGCAGAGCTATGCACAGCCACAGATCATGTGCAAGAAGTCTCTGTGCACCAAGCCTAAACCCAAAGACGGATGTTGGATTAGAGAGCAGAGCTCACAGGCAGATGTGTGACAGTTTGGCACTTAGCTGTTCCTAGGTATCTTTTGTCACACCTTTAATATAAGACTATTTTAATGTTTTGAGACTGGGTGAGATTTTGTAAATATTTGTTCTTGTGTATGTGGTCCAAAGATAAAATCCACGGCGCTCTTCACACTCAACTGCATAGCCAGCCCTTTTAAAAATTTATTTTCTTTTCTATCTTGAGACAGGGTCTCAGTAACTTGCTAAGTTATTCAGGCTGGGTTAAAACTTATAATAGCTGTTCCTGTTTCAGCCTCTCAGAGTGCAGGAGTGCCACATGGAGTGCCACTATACCCAGGCCGTATAAATATTTTATAATTGAACTTTTAGATTATGGGAAATGTCACCGAGATTGAAAAAAAGCAACGAGGCCAATAACAGAGATTATTTCCCAAACGGCAGGATTGAGAGAGCCTGACAATGGAGGAAGGAAAGTTTTCCCTGAGTTAGAAAATGAGAAGGAGCTTTGGGTGGCACTTCAAGAAGAAAAACCCAAAGTAACTCGAAGGTGTAAGATGCAGCAGCAGCTCCTGGCACATCTGATTGCCCATTGGCTGGGGATTACCACGTGCTGAGAGTAGAGGACAGTGGTGCACAAACTTGGAAAGGCACAACACAGTGAGACTTCCGGTCAAGATGGCGGCTGAGTAACAGAGCTGCACAATATCTCCTCGTGGACCCACTTAAAAAGTTGAGAATTCAGTAAAAAACCACCCATTCAATGTAGCTAGGACAGGGAGGAACAGTCCAACAATTGAAAGGATGCTAAGAGAAAATCAGAAATCCTGAAGGAACATCAGAAGTGCAGGAAAAAAACAGCAGCCTAGGAAGCTGCCCCAGGTGGCTGCAAATGGCTGAGAGTTGCAGGCATATGCAGATGGAGGAAAGCCCATGTACAGCCCGGAACGTCTGACTGAGCTAGGAGAGGAAGGAGCACCCCAGCAACTGACAGGAGGCCACGGGAAGGTCAGAAATCCTAAAGACATATTGGAAATGTAGAAAAACAGCAGCCTACTGCGTGTGGCCCTGAGCTGCCAGCACCCACAGACCACAGACCAAGGAAAGCCGGAAAGCCCAGAAGCCACAACCTCAGATTGAGATAAGTACTGGTTTGAGAAAAGTGGGAATTGTCAGCAGCTGGTAGCCCCAACCTCTGAAAAACAAACCTGCAGGTAATACATACTACAAATGCAATGTGAGCTCCCTCTAGAAAAGGCCCTCTGGAGCCCATATCAGAAGCAGTGCTCAGCAGCCGTAACAGGCGATGATGTAGGCAGGAGCCATTAGAAAAAAGAGCCCGAGACTGAACTGATTAAAGGAAAGCTCAGAAGAGCACACCAGGGCTTTTGAGGTCACTCTTAAGCAGTGGCTATGAAGGAACTGGCACAAAAGGCAGTTGCAGAGAGGAGAAAAAGGCTGCCAACCTGCTGAATGGCTAAGCATAGTGGGAGCACCTCCAAGGGTGGAGAGCCCTGCCCTCAGGGGAGGGAAGCCAGGACAAGTGGGACAGCTTTGCTGAGAGGGCAAAGATACAGAAAAAAATTTTTTTGGCAAATCACCCCAATAAAGGACTCTGTTGGACCCAGAAAAGAGGCATCAAGATATGGCCGCTGCACCCCATATTAAGGGTGGGAAACTGAACTAATAAGTGGGGATTTGAGTGGTAACGGGAGTTACACATAGAAGATGCCATAACGTGATTGGGGTTATGTATAAGAAAATTATCTTTTTGCTTAAAAATATAGGTTGAAATGTTTATGAAAAACAAAAAGCACAACAGAATACAATAGAGATGACCAAACAATAGAGTCAACCAGCAGGCCACCAGATAGGGTAGCACCCTTAGAATGCCACTAGAGGGTGCACTGAGAGACAGGCTATAGTAGGAATCTTGTTAGTAGGATTCTACGGAAGGGCTTGCATGGTCCTGCAGCAGGCCCTAAGGACACTCAAATGGTGCCACGTCAAACTTCAGATACAACTATGGTTGTGTCAAGAGGCAACTTTCCAACCTTAGATGTTTTTCAAAGGGGGGAAAATCCTGAAAATAGAGTAACAAAATGTTCCACTCAAAAACTAGAATGAAAACAAACTCATTAAGGAGGATTTATTGAAATGGAAGGCAAAATAAATAAATAAATAAATACATACATACTGGATCTTCCAGATCAACATTATTTTCCTTTTCTTCTTTTTATGGGCAGAAGATCAATACAATAGACAAAACACCTTTCCTCCTAAGTCATGAGAATCCAGAATTCTTTCAGTTAAAGGCTGGAATAAGACAGGAGCACCTACACTTGTAGCTGCAAATCAGCATTAGCCAGTCAACAAAATAAGACAAGAAAAAGAAGTCAGCGAGCCAAAAGTTAAACCTGCATTTATTTTGGACTCATATTCAAACAGAAAGCCCAAGGTGAACTACAGAAATACTATTTCAAATAGTAAGCAAACTCAATAGGTTTGCTCGATATAAGTTCATTATTTTAAAAAATGAATATCTACTAATACAGATAAAAAATGGAGATCTACCAAAAAAGCTGGCATTAGAACTTCAAATTCTATAATGTAGTTACCATAAAAAACCCAAAAGATCAGATGATCGTAATACTTCTGTGGAGAAAATAGCCTAGCTGCACTTCAGACATCAAAATGATATTTAAATAAAAGGAAGACGAAGTGTGTTCACAATAAACAAAACTCATAAAAATACGTTCATGAATGAGAAGGGCTTAAGTCTACAATGAAAGGAACTTTCCCTGTAGTGTTCGCCACAGATAATGCAATTCTGCCTTACAACCTTAACTTGGTTCTTTGAGAAATGACACAAGCCAAACCCGAATTTTTAGAATAAATAATGCCCCAGAGTGATTAAGGCTGTATGGAGATAAAATGTGGACACCAAGATTTATCATAATAATACTTAAAACATGAGGGCTTAGTACTGACAAACCAAGTAGGCCAATGGAAGAAAACAGATAGTCAAGAGACCCAGTGGAAAAAAATAGTGGAAAAGGTAAGCTACTCAAATAGTTCTGTGACTGTTGAATGCATATAAAGAAAATAAAAGGGAAATGAAATTTCTCCTGAGCATAGAGTGCATGTCTGTACCTCAGCTACTTGAGAGATTCAGGAGGAACAATACTTTGAGCTCAGGAGTTCAAGACCAGCCTGGGCAACATAGTGAAATACACACACACACACACACACACACACACACACACACACACAGAAAAAGACCTTAGATCTCTGCCTCACATCATCACAAAACTAATTGGAGCATATTACAGCTTTAAATATTAAAAATGAATTTTTGATGTATTTGGAAAAGAACCAAAAGAAAGTATTTAATGACCTTTAAGATTGAGAAGGATTTTCTAAAGATATACAAAAAGTGAAAGTCATACTGGGAAATATTGATGGCTATAGCTACTTCCAAAAGAGAAGAGATGAAATGGAAAGAAAGGTCGCATACCCCTACTGACTGTCATCTCTGGACAATAGTCCTTCAGACCAGCCCAGAAGGGCATCCAGCCCGTGAGCAAAGGACACAGACAAGGACCCAAGACAAAGACATAAATCTCACTGGTAACCAAAAATACAGATTGAAATAGACTGACAGCCCGTATAGTGTTGGTGATGGGCTCGGGGAGCAGGAGCCCCCACGTACTTGGGCTGAAATGCAATTTGGTACAGCCATTTTTAAGAACCGTTTGGAAATATCTAGAATTGAAAATTATTGCCCAACTTTATGATAGAGAAAAGATCCAGAAAGAAATGTTCCTTTAACATTGTGATGACGATCTTCCCACTGCAACCTGATTTGCTACACTGTGAGATAAATTATATAATGAAAGCACTCTGGGGAAAAGGAAGGTTCCAGGCTATGGGTTTCTTAAGGATTCCAGAGCTACATGAATCAAAATGAAAATTGAGGAAACGTAACACGGAGCAACAAGGGCAAGTTAAGATGGTTTTAAAACTTAAAAGGGCTTATTCTTTGGTAAGACAAGAATACGTTTTTATAGCTACCTCTTTGAGAGAGGAATTTCCTTGAAGTTATAATTAGAAATGATACTGTTACAGTATTCATGGGCCCCAATTCCTTTTGATACCGGTTGCCCTGGATGAATGCCAGCACATATGGTTATCCAATTTGTTCCGTAATTTCTTGTGGCCAACAAAAACAACTATTTAATTTAATTTTAGAAGAAGTTGCTAATTGCTAAAACTGTACCCTGACTATAAATACCTGGAAGCATACTAAAGGCTTTATAGTGAAGCTTTTGATATTCTTGAAAACATGTCCAAATTCATGTTTTAGTCTCCATCCTTTCTCTCGTCCCTCCCTCTTGAATCCAGTCTTCTACATGTGAAGCTGGAAACACTTGAAAGAAAGAATGTGCTGTAGAGTCCAGGCGTAGAACCTCTGGCTAGTGGTCAGAGTCTGTCGTGATAAAGATGTGTACCAGGACAGGAATTTGAATTGTCAGATGCTTTACCACACTAAAACAAAAATTGACAGAAAGGCAACTGACCAGCATGCAGGAGAAGCACCATATAATGTCTACAGGGCTCTGAAAGAACTTGCAATCCCATCCTTAAAACTGAGAAATAGCAAATGGCTCTAGATGAAGCCACAATGGCCACAGCTGAGTGGATTGTCAGTAATGACGATCGCTAACGGATTCACGAGGTGGGATTGGTACTCAGCCCTGTGCTTCAAGAAAGATCCAAAAAGACCAGACTTACTCCAGGCTTCTGATTGGTCTACTTAGAATGAGCCACTGTGGTCATAAATGACAAGCATCTGAATAGCTCAGCAGCCAAAACAATTGCATAGCAAGCACAAGCCTCTGGGTTTGAGTCCCTAGCACCACGTAAGCTGTGTATGGTAGCACATGCCTGTAATCCCTGCACTCAGGAGGCTGAGGCAGGAGGACTGCCGTGAGTTCAAAACCAGTCCAGGTTATGTAGTCAGCTCAGGACCAGCTTGAACTCTGGAGCAAGACCCTGCATCAACCAATAAATAAAAATAAAGTTTGCCATTGACCCAGCTTTAAAAAAGTGTCTAATGCCCATGCTTTAATTGTATAATGATGAGCCAGTGAGCTGGGGGGACTCTGGACTTTGGTATGTGAAGTGGGTAAATCTCAGTGTATAAATTGGCTGATGTTGTGTTTGACTTTTCTGATCTGAGGGGAGGATAGTAAAACAAGAATTGCTCAGGACTCCTGCCTTCCAAAGGTTGCGGTGAGGGTTAGAGGCAGGTACAAAGTGCTTGGCTCACAGATGGTAGTAAGATGCAGCTGCTCTCACGGAACACAGGAAGCACGTGCCACCTTTTAACATGAACTATGTGCTAGCCATGGAGTGAAGCACTAGGAGTAGTAAAAACAGAGCCAGCCAGCCCTGTGTGACACAGGAAATAATTACAAAACAACACAATCAGTAGGGGTCTGTCCAAGAAGCAAGAAAACCTCAGAGGAAGGAATGAGTGGTGTGTTGTGGCTGACATTGAGGGACGGGCTCGGCGGCAGCAGCCCATGAGGTGGCCCTTGGTGTCCACGTTTCAGCAGAGGAAGCTGATGCATATAGACTCACACCTTTACACACTGGGCTGATGCCGACACCAGCCACACCCTCTCGGGACCCCTGCTTCTCTCCTTCCACAGGTGGCAAAACTCAGGACCTTGGGCGCCAGAGACCCACTTTGACTGGGAGCATGTTTGAAAGAGAGACTGTTGTATGTTGTGTTGTCCTGCTCTTCATCTCCTGCCCCTCTTGGGTCTCCAAGAACAGCAATACGAGGGGAGAATTTGCTGATAGGATCACAAGTTGTTAAAAGTAAGTAGTTATCATGTAGCTGATGCTGTATGATGACAATTAATAAAAATAGGGATTTTTAGTCATTTTGGATTGTTTTATGCAAACTTTATGGAAACAAAATTAGTTTGTCTCAGAGGCTTCAGTTCTTAAAATCCAACAATTCCCTTAAAAGGATGAAGTTATCCAAGATTTAGTCCCAAACGATACACCCTTCTCTGAGTGAGATCTTCTCACTATGTACGTTTGAAGCAGCAAGGACAGGTCTCACTCTCTAGTCAGGGCTCAACACGCACTCACTGCGTAGGCCAGGCTGGCCCCAATTCATGGCAATCCTCTGGCCTCACCCCGGGAGAGCTGGGGTTACAGGCGTGTGCCACCATGCGTGCCCTGAAACAATAAGTTCTATCGAGCCAATAGGCTTAGAGACTATGTACTAGTGAGTCTAAAGAAGAACTATAACCTTATTAGGCAATATAAGTTCACCAACAGGCATTTAAAATTCTAGAGAACCAACAGGCAAAAAGCCTGTTTCTGGCACCAGCGTCCTCCAGGGAGCAAGTGGGGGGCTAGCCTCTGTCCTTGGCCAGAAGTCCCTTCATCGGCCAAGACCCAGGTCATGAATGAATAAGGAAGAGGGCTGCTTATGATTCAGCTCTGGTGGGACTTTGGGATGGATGGTAGAGACGCCAAAGTGAAGGCTTGAGTTTCTTCCTCCGACAAATCTCAGACTGCCAAACAAAATGATGCATTTTGCTAATAGTCAAAGATTTTTAAACTAGGGGTTGGTACTGAGTGTATGATCAGCTTCTGTTGACATGAGAAAGCTTTTACTGAAACTGCACACACAGGTGATTCTGAGAAGGAGCTTTCCCTCTAAGCAGGCTCCACTTACATATATGACTTCCAATGACGTAAACATGGATGCTTTAAATAACCATTTATTGTGTATCAAATATTATGCTAAGATTTTCATAACAATTCCTACATTTAATCTTCATGGTGATACTTCAATTATAGCTAATCTTCATTTTACAGATGAGGAACCTGGGAGTAGTTTAAATTCCTAAAGATGTAGTAGTAAAAAAGGTTTTGAATTTAGCTGGGGCACACAGTAATGTATTTCTGTAAACCCAGCACTCTGGGAGGCTGAGGCAGGAAGACTACAACTTTGATCCCAGCTTGGACAAGTCTTAAAGTCAATAAACGAATAAATAATAGAAAGGCCTAGAGATCTTGCTCAGTACAAAGGCTCTGGGTCTCTTCCCGAGTACACCCTCCTCCTCACTCACACAGAATGTCTGAATTCAAGCCTGCCATTGATACCACGAGGTCTCAGCACCTCACTAGTAAGAATGAGTCGGGACGGTCCCCTCTCTTTCTTGCCCCTCACCTGGCATATTCCTTGAGCCCCACATTACAAGGTTTAGGCTATGTGGTATAGAGCACTACCTAGGGACAAAATTTGGCTGCACGGCTCGGGGGAAGAGGCCAGCAGAGGGTGAAGATTTCATGGGCACAGTTGCAATTCTGGAACATAAAAAACATGACAGAGCTGAGCAGAGGACGGTGATGATAACATGACTGTACTTAAGTGTGTTAAATCACACATTTCATGACATGAACTTTGCCACACTTAAAAAAGTCTGTGTAGGTGTTGGCAAAAATTTGGTAACAATTATTTTTCTTTAGGATAAACAGCACGAAGAATTACTTAAGATGTGCTATCAATCAATGTGCGTAAGTGCAACTCAAATGTGGTCAGTCTTCCCAAAGGATTAGGCAGAGTTGTTCAGATTTGAGCTCAACATGGTCACTTAGGTCATACCTGCCATTACGAATGATGCAGAGCTCCATGCACCCCCAGTCAGGCTTAGTCCAACAGAGGGGGAGACTGGAGTGGGCAGGTCGCCTTCCAAAGATCAAAGAACCCTGCTTCCAGCAGCGGGTGCTTGGGCAATAAAAGGAACATGCATTCTGTCATTTCCTGAGAAATCATCTTAAAGGTCACAAAATCAAAAATTTAGATTTGGTTTATAAGGACAAACAAAAATACCTAAGTCTAATTTTGAAAAGAATGCCAAAGCATGGGGATTCATTTATCCCCCACAAATTCTGAAACCCTTACCTGTGGACCTTTCCTGCACATGGAGTCCCAAGGCTTCTCTGGTACCCCTGATTCTACCTGATCACACACTTTCCTTTTCCAGAAATGACAGATGCTTGGACATGGCAAAGACACAAATCCTTTTCTAGGCTAACATTCTAGAATTAACTGCTTCCCGGGCTAAGAGCAAAGTTGCTGTTCAAAGTCTGGGTAGATCAGGGGTGGGTGTAAGGAAAGGTGACCCCTGGAGGCGACCCCCACCCACGATCCTCCCAATCCCTTTCATTCCTCTGACAGCTGCTGGGTCTGTGTAGCGTGGGTTGGCAGATGCCTTCTCCCTGATGGATCCAAGAGAGAGAATAGCACAGGTGAAGTATTCATTGGGACAGGGCAAAGAAGGAAGAGAGAGGAAGAAAGAAGGTGCCTGTGGCACTGCCCGCTGCCCGCGGTGCCCTGGACTCTGCATGGTGCACTGGGCCTTACTTGAAGCAGTGTCCTCAGGGTCTAAGGCACAGTTCTGCCTCATCGTAAGGAGCGTTCTTCTCTTGGGAAAGGCTGTGTGTCAACAGTTCCTGGCCTCCCCAGTACCGAGTCTTTCATGGTTGCTGTTGGGTATATTTTGTGGAATTCAGTATTTCAAAATGATGAAAAGTCTCTGTTTTCATATTTGCTCTTGTTTCCTGGATTGGACCGTCACATGGAATGGAAATGTAACCCTCTTCATCTAACACAGCCCAGATGAGTCTATGACTGGGTGCCTCAGATTCTATAGTAAACTAGGGGGAAGGTTTAACTGAGGAGTTAGAGGGAGTCATTGTTTTGCTCCATTCTAGGATAGACCCAAGGTCCCAAGGGGTCCAGAGTCCCCTGGCACATGGGATCTGAGGTGAGCATGTTACTCAGTAGCCTCTTCTGTGCAGTATTAGATGACACTTGGTAAGGTTCCACCAGAGCAGCTGGCACAGCTGGAGGGAGAAACCATCACCACAGTGAACAGCATCTCCTCACCTCTTCCTGTTGGCTGTGCCCACCTCACCAGTCCAATATGCTTCTGAAAAATCATCTCACTAAACATCAGCAGTTAGCCAAGTGACAATATTAATATTAACAACTAAAATATGATAAACATCGAAGGTATAAGCTACTCAAAATATGCTTAAATAAATGCTACTTAGGCAATTATATCCTCACACCACCAGATAACAAATGATCACCGTTTCTTCTACGGCTATAAATACGTATTGATTAAGTTCCAACTTGAACTCCAAAATGAATTACAACCGGTCATTGCTAAACTGCTTTGCTCTCTGAAAGAAAAAAAAAAATCCACCCAACACCTATTATACTGCATTTAATTAAGACAAACATCAACTTTATGTGCCATTATTTGCTGCTGCCAAATCTCTATGGGGTAAATATTGAGCAGGGGCATGTCTTGAATGTTAATCAATCCTTTCTGAATTTCAAACGATTACATAAATTTTAGGAAATGCTTATTTGCCAGGATTACCCTGGGCAGCACACACGCGAGCAAGGCATTAGTATGAAGATACGCATGGTTCTTTGACAAGTGTCTAGTGAGTGTTTTTCTAAATTAGAATATCACATAAGAAAAGGTAAAAACCGAGACTGCATGTTGATGGTCTGGTGAATCCTGGGATACTCCCTTTGCTTATGTGACTTCATGAGCGACAATTTAAGCAATGCTCTGGGGTAAAGATGGAAGTGAACATACAGGTTGATGAGATTGGGTGAGGCAGGCAGCCATGGCGGGCCTGTGGCTGCGTGAGTGACCGTATTTAGAGGACGGCTGTGATAAACACTGGCTGGACTCAGGAAAGGGCATTTCCGGTGTAGCGGGAGGACTGGTGTTTGTGGTCCAAGACCACCTATAATCAAGTTCCACGAAATTTTATCACATATGGACTGTTAAAACATGTCGGCTGCTATGTGTGTTTCAGAATAATCTAATGGTCTGCCATAACTGGTGACACGTGCATAGGAAGGCATATTCATTTTCAGCTCCTCTGAAACCTACAAAGCGCGGCTGAGGCGCGGCAGTCATTGAAGGCCCCAGAACAGCAGGCCCTTTTCTCTCTCTACACTCGCTTTCTAGCAAATGAGACTCGTGGTGTTCCCATCCTCGGATTTATAAAGTGAACAAACGGCTCGCTTAGCTCTGGGTACTGCAAACACAGTGCTGAGATCACCGTGCTCACATTTCTCTGTGGATTCTGACGACTCTTTTATCAGCTGGATTTAATGTTGCAAAAAAAAAAAAAAAAAAAAAGGAAAGGGGGAAATCCATTTCCTTTTGCTTCTATTGCTTCGCATAAATGTGATAAGGACACCTCGTATGACAGCAAAGCAAGACCAACCAAGCAGGAACGTCCCCGCGAACCCATCAAGTTGTAGGTAGTGTGAAAAACAGTGGCCTCTTTCTTTTTTCTTTTTTGGTAACTGCCTGCGTTTCTCCAAAGCTACGACTGACTGAGCTATTGTAAGGTGACTCCTGAACCGCTGAGAAGGCGACACTGGGACCCGACCGGTGACCCTCGCACACTCTTCCTGGGGACTCAAGTGGAGAAGAGCAGAATGCAGAATCCTGGGCACAACGGAGACCAGAACACCACGCTTTCCTAAGCAGACGCCTCCACAACTGGCCAGTCATCAGGCGAGCGTGCACAGCCCTTTTTTCTCCCCAGAAGGTGGGAGAAAACCAGATTCACAATTTACTCTCTGAGGCTTTGCTGACATCTAGATTTGGATGGGCTGATGGGATTTCACCTGAAGCCCCAATTAATGCCCAGGGCTGCACCGTGAGGTTGTGCTTTCCGAGGCGGTCAACCACCAGGTGGATAAGCTGTGCTTGGCAGTCTTCACCTCACACAGCAGCAACTGCCAGTCCCATTGGTAGTTTTATGACAGTCTTTCCTATTGAGCAAATAAAGACAAACATTGCAGGTAGGCGGAAAGGGGATCCGCTGAAAGGCCACAGTTTACGAGGCTATGTTAACCAGGAACTTTCTGCATGCTACACCTCATGACTGCATTTCTACAAGTCCTCGCTGTCTCTTGTTGAGATGTCACAGTTGCCCTAAAATGCTTTGCCCACTTTTAAAGCCTTTACTCTTCCAAAGAGGTATCTATATTAATATATACTCTCCTCATTCTGGGTACTGGTCTCTATTGGTATGTGGCTTTACCAATTGCACTGTGGAAAGCTTTGCTAGAACTCAGGATGTATAACATCCTCAAGTAAAGGGAAAGCAGTGTCAGAGTGGGAAGAACTACTGGGAAAAATTCAAATGAGGAATTACCTATCACACAGAAACTAAAGCTTATTGAAAGACCAACCATGGGATATAAGTTTCCTTGCCCCAAAGACTAAATTCACCCACAATTTCCTGCCAGGAAACAATACATTCTTATTTAATGTTAGCAATATCAACATCAGGTTGTGTGATGAGGTATGAGGAAAGTCCTTCAGGGGACTGGAAGATTCTACCTGAAGATAAACTTACAAATCCACTTGCCTCTCCGTATCCCTTCCCCACAAGGAGCTTTATCCACTGAAATCACAGTCATGTTAGCTTCACTGTAATTTTTCTTTAGGGTTTTTATATTCAAGGATCATGAGATAGGAAGAGGGTAGACGTGGGGTTGGTTTTGTTCATTTTTTTCTTTTAACATAAAGAGTTAAAATAAATGTTACAGTATAGAAGCAACTGGAGTTTATGATCAATTTGCTTTTCTAATGTGTAGTGACTCAGCTTTAAATTATGTCAAAACCAAGAGGCAACAGTAAGCTGTATGAACAGGGGCTCACAGGAGCATGGTACCAAAGTTTGGGACAGATGCTCCCTACAATCTCTGAAACCCAGAGTTCATAGAGAGATAAATGACAAAAAAATTAATGTATCAATTTGGAACCAGGAGAATTCAAAGCTATGTTATTATAGTCAGCCCTCCAAATCCATAGGATCTGTATCTTCTGGGAAAAAAATGCATCTACATTGAATATAAAAACTTTTGTTGTTATTATTCTCTTATCAATATAGTACAACTATCTATAATTTACATTGTATTACGCATCGTAAATATGCTAGAGATGATTTGAAGTATTTGAGAGGATGTACATAGGTTATTATATGCAAAAACTACACCCTGTCATTAATAGACTTGAGCACCCTGATTTTGGTATGAGGGTCTGACTCTACTTAGGCTATATCCAATAAAACTGGAAACTTGAGTCAAGCAGTTCCCTGCTTCCTACTTAGTGGGAGCTGGTTTTCCCATTGCTCCTTGTTCTTCAGATGACTGTCCTGATTCCCTATATTATTTTGACCATATAAATGATAACTCAGGAAGCACATAGTATTTTTAAAATGTTGACCAACGGTCTCCAGTGTCTCTGAAGAGGACAGTGCCAGCGCAGAGAAAACAATGAGTTGCCTTTGGGCTGCTGTTTGCAGACCCAGCTCTGAGTCTAAAGTGCTGCTCCATCTCCTGGTTTTGTTTGTTCAACTGCAAAATCAGAGGGTGATGTTCTCTTAGGGCCTTAAGTGGTTTATTCACTCAGAGATACTTTATTTAATTCTCCTGAAAGACAACATTTCCAGAATTTTTTCTATGGCTGATTTTGGTATCGGACACTTCCAGTATCACAATTTCCAATAAAACCTTAATGTTGAATATCAATAATTATTTTTTCATAAATGTAAAGACTTATGCATAACTGTTTTCTTCTAAAATCCCTTTCATAATGTTTCCAATTACATCTTTACTTCCTAAAAGAAGCCAAATCCTCTAACACTTATCCATAGGATTTCTCTCTCTCTCTCTTTCATCTTTCATTCTTTCTTCCCTACTGATACCGGGGGAATCCAGCCTATGGCTATCACACTGAGCTATATCGCCAGGCCATTTTTGTTTTTTATTTCGAGACATGATCTTGTTAAGTTGCTAAATTGCTCATGTTAAGCTCATCTTTGCATCCTCCTGCCTCAGCCTTCCATGGTGCTGAAATTATAAACCTGTGTTACCAGGCCTGATTCACAGAATCTTTTTCTAGGCTCTCTTTCTTCAAATTCTGTGCTTATATTATACTGAATGAATATTTTTACTTTCTTTCTTTTTTTGAGACCAGCAGTTGAGAGGGAAATAATACTTCCATTAATGAATGCAATAAATATTTATTAAAAACCCATATCTTTCAGATGGTACAAAAAGAGTAAAACATACACTGTGTTGTGGAGCTCATAGTTATTAATCTTGTGGATAAAAGGCTTGTGCGTCTCCATACAGCCCTGCTTTGTTATTTCATGGCAGACTCAGGTACTTTAAAGGGGTCACAAGAGACAAGGTGACAGATGCCTGCTGGGCCTTATGATACCTCACCCCCCACCACCACCACCATCCCAAATTAGGATTTGCAGGTCTTTCAGTATCTAAGTGTCCAGCTTGAATCCCTTTTCAACTTGTTGACCATGTCACATAATTACTATTTTTATAGGCCGTTAGAGTAAATGCTTTGTTATCATGTATATTAAGATGCTGTGCTTAATTCCCTCAAAACAGATGTAGGAGTGCTCTGAAACTACAGAATGTAGCCGAACCAAGTAACTCTTCCATCTGGTCCTTGTGCTCCAGGGAGGGCTCAGGCGGTGGTCAGGTGACAGCATCTACAAGGGCATCAGTTATTCCACCTGGAGCACATGAGTCCTTCCCTGACACAATCATAACCTGCCTTTCCTGGGGTGTCTCAGTGAGCATGAATCTTAGCCGGTTGTGAGACAACAGAAAAAAATGCCACGTGCACCTACTGAATATTCGGTATGAAGAGAAGAGCTTCCACTATGCACACAAGCACAGTGTCCTCCACACGGGATTCAGTCCGCGCCAAGAGGCGTTCGCTGCACTGCACTCCTGTGTGGCTGTTACTGGACACGGCTGTGTGGCTGTTACTGGACACGGGAGCTCTAAGTCTCTGGTCTTTCACTTACTTGGAAAAGAAATGCATGTAGCACCTGGTTGTAGCCACTAATAGTCTTTCTCATCTTCACGTTTGTATTCTCAAAGAGCTTGCAAATGAACAATTACTGAGCACTGAGCTACATCCTCAAACCATTTTTATTTTTGATTTTGAGACAAGGTCTTGCTAAGTTGCCCAGTCTGGCCTCAAATTTCTGATCCTTCTGCTTCAGCCTCTCAGAGTGGTGAAATTACAGGCCCGTTCCCCCGGGGCTGGATTAGTTCCTTTTTTGATCAGCACAATCAGTTGAAGACTGTACATGGATTCAATATGAGAAAAGGTAGACAGTGGTCTAGAAGATTTTCTGCCAAACGCACTTTTTAGTTAGCTGTTTGTTGAGCATTTAGCTTTATGTAGAACTAGAAGTCAGTGAAGAATGACAGAAAAGCTGCTCCTGGAATGTGCTTTGACTCCACTGCTCGGCTGCTGTGCCACAGACTTTTCTTTCTAACTAATCACCCAGAGGCCTCAGACCCATCCTAAATCTTCCCCTCCTACCTAAGTCCTACATCGCTTCCGACCAGTTCACATTTCTCTTTTCACTGCCATCCTCATGAAACAGTAAAATCTTTCTGCATCTTGCTACAAAGGCAAATCAACTCCAGCCACACACTTTACCTCTGTTTTTAAGAGCCCAGGTGACCAGAGTTTCAACTTCAGTGAGAATGGTTGGTACTAGGAACTCAAAAACCAACAAATGCTGGCAAGGTTGTGGGGGATAAAGGAACCCTCCTACATTGCTGGTGGGAGTGTAAACTGGTACAACCACTAGGAAAAGCAGTGTGGAGATTCCTCAAAAAACTGAAAATAGATATCCCATTTGACTCAGCTATGCCTCTTCTGGGGATCGGTCCAAAAGGGTTAATGTCATTATCCTCATACATAAACATGCATACCTGTGTTTTTAGCAGCATAGCTTATAATTGCCAAATTTTGGAAGAAGCCAGCATGTCCAACAACAGACGAGTGGATAAAGAAGAGGTGGTACATATGCCCAATGGAGTACTACTCTGCCATGAAGAAAGACAAACTCAAGTCATCTGTAGGAAAATGGTGGCACCTTGAGGCCATTATGCTTAGTGAAATGAATCAGACACAGAGGGTTCAATATCATATGGATTCTCTAGTATGAGAAAACCCACCCACCCCCATCCCTGCAAAGTAAAAGAGATACAGAAGGAGATAGAATTGGTGGAGAGGGACAGGGAATGTGGGCATGTTGAGAGGATAGAGAGAGGAAAACGATGTGATATGTAAATAAATAAATGAAAATAAGATTTTTTTTTTTAAAGCCTGGCTGTGCTTCCCAGTCATCCACACAGTGATCACCAACCTTTTCAGTACCAGGGGCTGGTTCTGCTGATCTGACAGAAGGTGGAGCTCAGGCGACAGGGAGGGACAGGGAGCGGCTGTAAACGCAAACGGCACTGCCTCTACTCCCTCATCTGCTGCTCTCATTCTGCTGTGTGGCCCAGTTCCTAGCAGGCCCCAGAAGGAAGGCCAGGGCGCCAACTTCCTCTGATACTATGTGCCCAGTGGCTCCCTCGGTGCCTGACACACAGAGTGCTCTGTGAGTATTTGCAGAAAGTATCTGAGGCCTGCCCTTCCATGGCTGGACTTTTGCTAGCTGTTACAGGCTTGGTTGTCCCTTCCTTCAAGTCATATTCCTCTACTAACTGACCCTGCCCAAACCTTTTTACTCTTCATTCATTGGTAGGTCAACACTTCGGCTTAGAGTGTGGTATTCTGGATTGTCAACACATATTCCCACACCAAATCTATCTACAAAAGACTGTTCCATCTCTCCAATCCCATGAGCATGTCAACACCAGCCCAAGACTCTGACCAGCCCACAAAATCTCCTGTTTTTCTTCAAAATGAAGACTTAAGGTTAGGCTGGTATACAAATATACATATCTGGTTTCCAACCTGGGGGTTCAAGACACATGAAGGTTTGGGACAGAGGCACCTGGCTTAGGGACTGGACTGGGCTTTCATGGGTGGCCCTATATAATTACATTCTCAATCAAAGGTAAAGGAAGCCTAGGAATCTAAAAGTTAATTATCCATACAGTTAAGTTGAAAATTTTAAAAAAATCAATTACCCATTGTTTCTATGGGGAAGAAATGTTTTCCATTCATGAATTGAAAACTACCTGAATTTCCCCCTAGCTTCTTTAAAAAATGAACTCTTGGCCCAAAACTTCGTACCTTTAATCTAAAAGCTATGCTTGGTTACTGACTTGTGTTCTCTTTTCTCTCTCGCTCTTTCATTACCTATCTACCTCTCTCTGTTGCTGTACTGGGAATCTAACCCGGGGCCTTCACATTGAGCTACATTCCCATCTTTTATTTTTTAATTTTAAGATAGGGTATCAATAAAATACTCAATTGCCCAGGTTGGGCTCAAAGCTGCAATCCTCCTTCCTCAGCCTCCACAGAATGCTGGGATTAGAGGTCTCTACCACCAGCCTTGACTTTTCTTTTCTTCCTTAACTTGGGACTGGGAATGTAGCTCAAAGGTAGAGTATTCATTTAGCATGCCTGCAGCCCTGGGAT
The DNA here is from genome assembly GCA_004027205.1 of Ctenodactylus gundi. Lineage (NCBI taxonomy): Eukaryota > Metazoa > Chordata > Mammalia > Rodentia > Ctenodactylidae > Ctenodactylus > Ctenodactylus gundi. The sequence continues at coordinate 173,662 of PVKB01002117.1, forward strand.
CATTCCACAGCATTGATTGAAGCCAACAGTCCCCCACCCCAAAAAAGGAATGAAATAGACATGACTGTAGTAGATGTTTAGATCAGCTATTCATGGTGCCCGTTGAGCAACAGAGGGTGTGACTGAGTTCTGGTAAATACAGTTGTCTGGGAAGATAACTTAAAAGATTCAAAGGTTAAAGCCACTTCAGATTTACTCCCTGCCCCACCCTATAAGACTTGGCAAAATAATAAAAATAATTTTTAAAAATTATGAAGGCCCAGCTAAAAGTTCTATTAGACCTAAAGATGGTACCTGGCTCATGTGTGCACCTCCAAGTGCCACGCGGGTCTTCCACAACTTCCCGATTGCGTTGACCCGAGGCGACACCCTCTAAATAGCCCATCATGAAGATGCTATCAGATTTCTTACACATTTTTTTATCACACTTTTTGTTTAATTACTGATCAAGTGTTCTAGCTGGAAAAGCGAACATGTCCCAAAAGCCAGAATAATTTAGGAGATTACAACAAGCAGGCCTGCGCTATCTTCCTCTTGACTCTCTGAGGGCTGTGGCCGGATGGCAAGTGCAGAATGATCTTTTCTGTTTATTGTGGTTAACGCAGACACCGCACAGGAACCAGCCCTGGCACTGGAAATCTTTGAACACCACAGCTACAAAGCTCTGTTGTCTTTTTAAATTTTCAGGAACACTTCTTTTTTGCTATATTTATCACACTTTCCAAAATATGAAAACATTCTTTTTCTTTTCAAATGTTGACTACATTTGAAAAATTAACTCTGTTTCTATTACTTCAAACTACTCTTTTATTAGCAACAGTTGTGAGGGGCTGTCAAGAGGAATTTTTCACCTAAAGTGCCCAATTTGGAGAGCAGACACATATGTTTTATTTTGAAGTCTGTATTGTTTGATTTCTTAGGCTACAAATTTGCAACTATCTCATAACTGAGGACTAAAGAAAAAACATATGTTGTTAAATCTGATTTCTGCTTTTTTTTTCTTTTGCATTCAAGGGAAGTTGCCTCCCTCAGCTGTCTGCCAATGAAAAATAAACGGACTTGGCAAAAAGTTTATTTAAGTTGGCTTTATTAAGCCAACAGAATACAGAAATCAAGGCAGGGACAGGCAGAAAAATCTGTTCCTTTGAAGTCAATAAAAATCCATCTCCTTAATCCTTTTTTTATTCCAAGCAGCGGTGATTTTTCTCTGCTGGCTCACTGAGAACCTTGATTTAGCTAATCTATCTTGCTTGGTTATCTTTCTTTTCCTAAGCTTTGCTAAAGGAGCATCATTCCCCTTGACAACCGGCATCCTTTCTACTTGCAGAGTGGGGCAGCTGGTAATAGCCGGGCTCGAGTTAATCCTCGCAGAGATTTGGAAAGCAAGATTTTAATTATCATCCATATTTTAGAAGAGTCAAAAGAGCAGTAGGTAGGAAGTTGGAACAATAGACACACAGGCCCGATCAATGGCAGAAAATGGCTAAGATCTGATATCATACATTGTCTCTGTGCTATGTCCAGCAAGCCTTTACTCATTGCTGTTTATGACTGTGTCTGTCTGCGCTTTAAGGAAGAAAGCAGAGGCCTCCAACTGGACACCTCCTTTTCCACACTCCGACCTGGGCACTAAAGGGCTAAGGATTATGTAAAAATGTATGTGAAAGTCTATACCTGTGTGAAGAGTTCATGATTTGTAAGGAAAGAAATTATCACAGTAGAACAAATTCATACACACTGGCTTCAAGACACACAATATTTGGCATCACTGGGCAATAGTTGGATATACGTAGTATGAGATGAAGATTTCTTACCTAAACTAAAGAGCACCAAGAACTTGAGACACACAAACTCTCGCTGATCGAACTGCAGGGAACGAAGCTTGGCCACCAGCTCCTGTGCGTGACTCATAAGGTTGTTGAGGGTGGCGCCCGCTTGTGACGCTATGACGGAGTAGTCCACCTGCAACATGGAATCGATCATGTGTGAGCAACAACCAGAGTCACAAATACAGATCTCACTCAGAGGAGATGGCTAAGAATGCCAGGCACAGTCCGCCTCATGAAGATCTGTACCGAGGAGGCTTTGCCCTTGACTGTGGTTTCAGATACGTTTCATCACCATTAAATGCACCATCGTTTGCCTCCTACCCCTGATTATATGGGTAAGCTTCATAGGAACAGGTTTTAATTGCTTGTGTTAATAAGCTTATATACCTTTGTCTTTGTTATGAAGTTACATAGCTACAGATGATAAACATAAATTTTTTAATTTAAAATTTTAATTAGATATATTTTATGTTCTTTACTATTTTTCAATTTTCCCTGTAACTATTATTTTTATTGGGATGCATTTATAACACATAATAGTTACATTCAGCTTGGGGAATTGGTGCATATACACATCAATTTTGCTTCCCTTCCTCTCCTATCCTCCCATACACAAGATCAATTTTTATGTTTTTTTATTTTTTATTTTTTGAGACAGGATCTCCTCCACAGTCCGCACTGGTCCTGAACTCACTATGTGGCTCAGACTGCCCTCCATGGTAATCCTCCTGCCACAGCCTCTTGGTGCTGGGATTACAGGTGTGTGCCACCATGCCTGGCGTGTGTGTGTGTGTGTGTGTGTGTGTGTGTGTGTGTGGTCCTGAGAAATTGAACCCAGGACCTTGTTCATGCAAAGCAAGTTCACAAGTGTTCTAACCATCTGGATACCCCTAACCCCAGTTCAATATTTTTAACTCACATTAAAAAAAAAATACATACACCATTTTTAAGAAGTGAACCCAGGATGTCCTTCCACATGTATATGAAAGCACTACCTAGCACAGAAAGAAAATAAAAGCAGAAACACATTTCTGTGTGTATTGAGACTAGATTTTATTGGCATATGGTTCAAGATTGCCTGATGGGAGATAAAAAAAAATCACACTTGAAGTATTTCTTAGAGCTGGGCATGGTGGCACACATCTGTAAATCCAGCACTTGAGAAGCTGAGGCAGGCGGATTGCAAGTTCCAACAAACCTGGGCTACTTACAGAGTTCAAGGTGAGCCTGGACTAGTTAGTGAGACCCTGAATCAACAAACAAACAAACAGCATTCTGCAGTGTGCTACTTTGGTAACCGTGTTATATCCTATCAAATTACTACATCTTTTTCTAAAGACAGCAAGGACCTTATTTATGAGAAGAACTCCTGATCTGGAAAACAAAAGCTTTTTTCTATTTTTGTTTTAAAGGGAAAAAAAGGAAAGAAAAGTGCCGAGTGCAGCACTAATCTTTGATTATTCACGGGGACACAAGTTCAATGTATGTTAAGTTAAGATGTCGGATGCTGTCAAGGGCTGTACAGGCTTTGCTGCTGCGCGCACAGCCTAATGGGAAAGCCCAGTTGGTACCCACCGTTCCCATCCTTATATTCCTGGAGAGCTCTCAGGCAACCAGATACTCTTTTAGGTGCATTTAATATTTGCAGCAGCAGCAAATTTGTCTGGGAGGCAAGTCCTCATCTGCCACTCACCCAGAGCAGACTGTATTAAATTTTTATATTTATTGACATTTCATTACCATAATTGACTGCACTTGCTTCTCCAGGAGAAGGCACAGGGCTGCCTCCTAAGCAGGAGAACTAGTCCCTTGAGTAGAATTTGCAATTAAAAACGAGGCAGAATGGATTTTTTTTTATGGTGTAAATATGATGAGTTGAATCTTCAGCTTTAACTAGAGAATACTGGGGGTACAGAAACCTTTTTCGAGGGTGAGAAAAATTATGAGTCAGTGGGAAGACGACCCCCAAAGGTGTCAATCAGTTTATAGAGTCAATTGCACATGGAAAAGTCACAGCTAATGTTTGTTCTAGGACAGCTTCTGCACTGAGGGCCACAGGGCCATGCTGTCCTATGGCTCTTCCATGGGTGGGCTCACCACATTTCAACAGCACATGTTCTAAGAGCTCTTCCGTATTCTCTTTCAGACTACAGGCAGCCTGAACCCTGGGCTGAAAGATACACAGTCACCCTTCGTCACACACAGTGGAAGTCTTTGCCTCCCACACAAAGCCACGACCAGCTAGCATTTTGCTAGTTCTCTTGCAGAGGGTACTTCATACTTCAATGAAATTCTTACTTAAAAGTGGTGCCTAAATCCTGAGTTATTAAAAGCCAAGTCCACTATTAAAGACTTTGGGTTACACCCAGGCTCATAGCCCTAATTCAAAGATTTGAATGAAATCTAAAGTACTCCAAGATGCGGAACATTTTGAGTGCCAACAGGACATCACGAAGGAAAGATTGCTCACGGACATCTTGCTGTCCAGCTCACTATTGCATCGAGTATGTGAAACATGTCAATTTTGTGTTTAGACTTGGGTTCCTCCCCCAACATCTCATTATGTATATGCAAATATTCCAAAGTTTAAAAAAATACTGAAATCTAAAGCAATGCTGGCCCCAAGCATTTCTGATAAGAAATAGCCAACTTGTGATAGAGTCTATAGGGACAAATGGCTTAGATGAATGAATGACATCAGGGATGCTCAGTGATGTGGCAGTGGAGGAGGACGCCTAGGACGGGTCTTTCTGGCTTAAGGCGGTCCATCACGAGGGATGGGCTTGGGCAATTCACCTTCATCCCTTGATGTCCTCATCTTTAAAAAAAAGGCAGCTGAGGTGGCTGGTGACAATGAGGTGCCTCCTACTCCTATTCTGGCTAAGAAATAATCATTGCTGGAAAAACACCACCTACCAAGGTAAACTTGGAACCAGTTGAGTATACTGCAAGTGGACTTTGATATGTAAGAGTTCATTTTAACAAAAATCAGTAGTTAAGAACTATACCGGAAAGACTTCAAATACATGGTATTATTTTTGTTATTTATGATGGGTAAACCACACAGTGGGGTGCCACGTGCTTGTCATCCCAGCACTGAGAGGCTGAGGAAGGAAGATCACAAGGCCAAGGCCAACATGGGCACCTTAGTGAGATCTGTCTCAAAATAAAAACATAAAGAGAGAGAAGAATGTATTCGTTGATAGAGTGCTTGCCTACCTGAGGCCCAGGACTGATGCTTAGTACACCAGCATCCCCTTAAAAACGTGGCGTTAATGCAGTTGTGACGTGTGTAGTTCCTGCACTTTTGTAATAAGTTTGAACACTAGGATTTTGTACTTGAGAATGTAATACACCATAACTAAAAGGGTTTTAAATTGTTTCACAATATTATATATTTAGTGAAATGGACTTCAGGAAATCAATTGATACACCAACAAGTTTTTAGCCATGCATTTGTTTACATGCTAATTTGAAAGTTCAAAGACACTTATTAAATGGGGACCCTGGTAATATTTCTTTCAAGGATAATTTATCAAATTGCACAGCTCCCAAAGAGGAGGAGAGGTTTATTTCTGAAACAGCACACAGAGCTGCAACTTCCTTAAATTTTATTGCAGACATAATTATATTTCCATTGTTGAGTGCAGAGTTTGTGCTCGTGTCAGGAGCAGCTGGCCTTGCCTTTTATGTACTTAGTAAAATTAATTGATTGCACTCCTACATGTAATCTTTGTGCCATTAAATTCAAGGGAGATGTTGAAATATTCTTTAAATCTATGTCCCCTTTGGATAAATTTCATTCACCATGAAGGCAGAAACAGTTTTAGCTAAATTGCTTTTGGTTCTAATTGCCAAAATTTTGATGACTTGTACATTGTAAGATGCTTGTCATCTTAATATGATACACAATAATAGAAGATAATAAGTTGCCAGTACACTACTTTTCCCTTAGGATGATGTTACAGTGGCTGTTAATTAACTACGATATGCAAATCCTAAAATCTGACCCAGTGTCCAAGTACACTGCTTCTTTATCTACAAAGATGTTCCACATAAATATAAGATACTAACCATATAGAACTGGTTTTCACAATGCTGAAAGCTACTGATACTCATTATACTCATTTTTCTTAATACAGCAATTCTCTCTCCCTCTCTTACACACACACACACACACACACACACACACACACACACACAAAATATATATATGGTATACACTTAGATAAATACCAGATTAAGCCACATAATCAAAAACTAAAACATAATAGCAAACATTAAAGTTAAGTAAAAAGCATAGTGAGCACTGGGTAAGGTAGTGCACACCTGTAATTCCAATTTTTGAGTCTGAGGCAGGAGGGTGCCAAGCTGATGTCCAGCCTGGGCAATTTGGTGAGACCCTGACTCAAAATGACATGTTGATAATCTTGGCACATTTTCATTTGTTCTAAAAGTAGTCACCATAGAATAGCTGGGGGAAAAAATTCTGTAAACTAAGCTGGAAGGGGCTGGAAGAATATCTCAGTGGTTAAAGCACTTGCCTGGGAAGGTCCAGGCCCTGGATTAGAACCTCTGATACCACATAAACTAGGTGTGGTGAGGCAGACCTGCAATCCCAGCACTCGGGAGGCGGAGGCAGGAGGATTTCTATGTTTGAGGCCAACTTGGCTACGTAGAGTTCAGGACCAGCTTGGACTACAGAGTGTGACCCTGGCTCACAAAAACAGCTGGAAATTTATAATAATTGGCGTAGGATTACTCTATTTCTTGTGGGTGAGGGTGAAAAATATTGTGAAGCTTAGTTAACATTTTACCCAATAATTCCACATCACTTACCTTGTAGAGGGACCTGAAAGCTGGGTCCGCCTGTGGCACTCGCTAGGAAGTTGCTTCCTTCTTTAGACGGAGGCAACGGGGCAGCTTGGAAGGCCTGCCCATTCCCCTCTCACTCCCTCGTTACTGCGCCTTGTCTGAGCCCCTGTTGCGGGGCTTACCTGGGAGGGTGCGCAGGGCAAAGCTCCAGGCAAAGGACAGTCACCCAGGTTTCAGGACAAGGAGGAATTCTAGCTCTTATCGGCGTTGGCTACAGGACTGTGTCTAATTATCCTCCCCTTGCGCCTTTGATTTCCCTTCATTTACCATTTAAATGTTGGAAGTGTTGTGTAACTAAGTGAAAAAAAAATTCTCTTTGCCTATAGCTGAGTGCCAATCAAGCTTCTCATGGGGGAATGTCGCGTGCTCTACGGGCACAGTGCTGCCTAATGCCTGGCTCCGCTTCCTCAGCCCCGTGGCCTTGACACAGGGTGTCCCGGAAACAGATGCCACCATTGTTATGAAGTTCACACTCCACAGATCCATGGTAGTAGGTCAGTGTGTCTCTGTGGCAGGTAGAATATTCACTATTATTTTAGTTAAAGAAAAAATTTTCACTTAAAATATATGTTATTTTCTAAGATTGGAAGAGAACTCAGTCTCATACAATAGATCTAGGGCACTGGCATTATCAGTGATCCTTCCTTCCTTCCTTCCTTCCCTCCTTCCTTCCTTCCTTCCCTCCTGCCTTTCTTCCTTCCCTTCCTTCCTTCCTTCCTTCCTTCCTTCCTTCCTTCCTTCCTTCCTTCCTTCCTTCCCTCCTTCCTTCCTTCCCGGTTGTACTAGGGATTGAACCCAGTGCCCCATGCATGGCAGGCAAGTACTCCACCACTGAGCTCTACCACAAACTCATGATATTTTTCATGTTTGCTCTCAATGAAGTAATTTTGTAACAGTAACTAGCAATCACATTAAAATTGCTTCTGGATAATTTAATTTTATTGTTGTAATGTGTTTACAATGCCCTCCCTCTACTAAAAAAAAGTTTTATGTGTTGACTTTCAACAAAGAAGAAATAAATTTTTTATGCTTGGAAGTTCCACAGAGGCTTTCACACACCGGAGTTACACAAATACCGAATTTAAAGACTTGGTAAAGGCAAGCTCTGTACAATCTGCACATTACACAGAAAAGCAGTAGAGGGTGTTGGCGAAGAATACAAATTCTAAGGTGCAGGGGTGCACAGCCGTCTCATTTGACACGGTGTGAGGATCTCTGGTGCCCAGGAGTTCCAGGTCAGACATGGTGACACAGCAAGACCCCATCTCAGAAACCAAATCAAATCAAAATCAAACCCAAAACAAACAAAGAACCAAGAAACCAAGTCTGGCACCAGTTTGCAAGTTGTGTTTGACCCTTATTTCACTACCTCATTTCCATTTTCCTCCACTCTTTTTCTCCAAATAAGGGAAGATCATATTTTCTTCAGAGGGCTGTTGTGTTGGTTCCATAAACAGCACACTGTGTCAGCCTCGTGTTCAACGACTTTGAATTTTTATGCTAGTATGTTACAGAACTATATCCTGCACTTTATCTTGTAGCTATTGTTATATCCCCCACAGGATGGTGAGGGCACATAAGTCTGAAAGGCAAAGGTCCTGGCTCAGGACGACACAGGGACACAGACTCAGGTGTTCTCACTCTAAATGAGATGACACGTTTATTTTAAGACACAAGCACACACGCACACGCCATCTTCATATCAAAACAGGCAATCCCTACTAGCAACGAAAATATTCTGCACTACTGTTAACTTTTCTACTAGACCTAAACATAGCAAAGAGGAAGTCATTGTCTGTCTGTCTTCCTCTCTTCTTTTTCAGCTATTTCCATACAATTTTGTTTTTCAAAATCATTTTCCTCCGAGTATTGTTTTGCTCTTACTCAGTTACTTTCTTCCCTTTCATCCATGTTTTAACTGTCTTCCTAAAATTAGGTCACACCAAATATTTTGTGATGACTACTACCGAGCTGCTTTCCTAAAAATGACATTTCTTTGCTAACAGGAACCTATTCTTTCTGGTAAAAAATTTATACTTAGAATTTTCACCTCCCACCCTGGACCACCAAGTACAAAGCAGTCTGCAGCATCAGTAGGGACTTGTACTGGAAAGCCACCGGTGCACCCCAGGCCCATGAGTGGAAGCTGAAGGCAGAGAGGGGATAAGAATGAGTGTAACACATGATGACGGGATTGCTCTCGGTCCCAAGAGTCTTGGTTAATGAGCTGTAATTAGGCATTTAGGTTAGAGCTATGCTAGTTCTCACTTAGTACAATCAGTTTATATTTATTATCTGTCTAATATATTCAGCATTAGAGCAGGTGCTGTGTGGACATAGGCGAGATACAACTATCACCCTGCTTTTGAATGTTTTGGGGGAAGGAAGGCAGGAGGTGTAACTTAGCCACAGACAGCACGCTTAGCATGCTAGGTAGAACCCCTAGCAATGAACACAATAAAAAAATCATACAACTCTTGCATTTTCTTGGAGAGGTCATGTGCTCTGTAAAAAACCTTCCTTATGGGTTTCATTCTATATGACCCATAAGAAGACCAGACGTAATGTGCAAAATGTCTAGTCTAGCTTATTTCAAAGGAAATACGAAAGGTTTTTTTTTCCGTAGTTGTGAATGAGAAGGTCTGAGGAAAATGAATCAACATTAGGCTCATTCTCTTGGAGTTGACGGAATAGGACTCTGATAAACTTTAAGAGTAGGAGGGAGCTGGAAGCACTGTGGCAGAGGGAAAGGTGTGTGGGAAGGTGATTTTCCTGCCGGGGATCCCTCTTTCAATTGTGATGCTATATGCAGAGCAACAATAACTGATACTAAAGTCTACGATGCTATTTATTCCTTGGTTGTATTTAGTTTTGAACATCAGAGAGGCAAAGAATGCACTTTCTTGACTTCTCAGATCGTAATTTCCTTACCCAGGGGCAGCACTTAAGGCAAAATGAAATGTGAAATAAGGCGTATTTCTAAAGAGTAGGAATGGATCCTTAAAACTCTGGAGGAAATGAAATCAAATTAATTTGTGAGCTGGGTCTGGTACTTCCAACACAGCCCCTACTTGGCAGGGTGGGGGAGGTGTCTACACCCAGGGACTAGGTCACTCTGACAATGGGCACTTCGGCTCCAGGGGCTTGAGCCATAGGATAAAGGTGCCGAGCAGTATTTGAAAGCAAAGGACGCCTACATAGCTCTTCTCACAGAGGTAGACCAAAGAGCAACCCGACAAGGAAGGAGATGGTTGAATTGATCCCATCTTCAAAACTCTGAAAGAGTGCTTGCCTTTAATTTGATTGGAAAAAATGTGATTTATTAATAATAGAGCAAATGGTGTGAAGACAGCCTTTCATTTTCAAATATGCACTGCAGTGGTTTCACAGCACATAAACATTTATGGCTGGACGTAAAAGATCTCAGTGCCCGAGTATTGAAGTCACCACCGCTGAACGATGCAGTGGTGCCCTGAATAGGTATGACCCAACAGACTGAAGGGGGTGTGGGGCTCCGCACACTTACTTTAGAATGGTTGTAGGATGAAAGATAAAAAAAATTAAAAGGACATCCTCAGATTCCATAGAGTTGGGCTGGAGGTGTAGCTCGGTGGTTAAGCCGGTTGTCTAGCAAGCAAAGGGCCCTGAGTTTGATATCCCAGCACCACATAAACTGCACGTGCAGGTGCATGCCTGTAATCCCAGCAATCGGAGGATATGGCAGGAAGATTGCCTTGAGTTCAAGGCCAGTCTGGGCTGCACAGTGAGTTCGAGACCAGCTTGGACTAAAAGGCAAGACCCTGTCTCAAAAAAAAAAAAAAAAAAAATTCCATAAAGTTGGAATGAAGTCCACTTAGCAGACTGTCCTTTTTTTCAAAATTATCTATATAGGGCTATCTTTCCTCCTTTGAGTCTTTGCTCCAATATCACCCTTTCCAGTAAGAACTAACAGACTCTCCTGTTTAATCGTGCAATCCAAACAGCTGGGAGTGTAGCTGTGTGGTAGAGTGCTGGCTTGGCATGTACAAGTACAAGGTCCTGGCATTGAGAACCCTACTCCTGCAAAAACAAAAACAAACAACCCTCCCCTACACACATGCACACACAGTATGCAACGCGTAGGTCACCCTGCAGCACATCCCTGTGCATATGTGCCCAGTCCCCTCACCTGCTGTTTCCTTTGAATAATTGTTTTCCATGTAGCACTTTGATATCTAGCATATGGTAGGTTTGTTTATCAGGACTCTTTTTTTTTTTTTTTTCTTTTCCAGCTTTTAGAGACAAGGTGTCATTATATAGCCCAGACTGGCTTTGAACTTGCTACCATAGCCCAGGCTTGTCTCAGAATCACAATCCTCGTGCCTCAGTTCCAGAGTACTGGATGAGAGGCACCAGTCACCATGCCTGGCTTATTTATTAGACTTGATGGTTAGTTTTTCTCTATTGTGACATCAAGTTCTACGAGGACAGGATTTTTTGTCTGTGTTGTTCATTAATACATGCCAAAACCCAGTGTAGTGACTAGCACACAGTAGGTTATTCAGTAATTACTTTTTGACTGGACAAATACCCATTCAGAAAGGAATAAAGCCTACCAGTGATTGTTTTCTACATTCTTTTTTGAATGACTGACTCTTGAAAACTGGAACCCCTGTCTCTCCTGAGGTGCCAGCCCTAAGCCAGCTATTTTGACCCTGTACAACACTGGACTCAATCTTTATCACCATTATTATTCTGACAAACTAGACTCTACAATGTAAAAGGTTTTTTAAATAGCTAGAAAGCAAGCATGCTGGTAGGTTAATGCAGAAGCTCAAGGAGGAAACACCACCAAGAACTAATCAGTGCATTTGATTTAGCAACTGCTCCAGCCCTGGGAAGCAGCAGAACTTTCTATCTGTGCAGACTGGGAGTAAAAAAATGCTTTAGATTATGTTTGCTTTTTACAAGTTTATCTGCAATCATCAGGGCAGGAACTGAGTGCACCGAGTCACCTTTTCAAAATTACTTGCAGCCAATCTCTTCCTTTCAAAGCCCAAGAGTGCTTCGGACCCAGTTAAATTCCTGCCATTCTCAACATGCTTAATAAAAAGATGCCTTTTTTTTCTGGTCTCACACTCACTTGTTGCCCAGTAACGAGGAAGATCCATCCTTCCTTCCCGTGGACCACTTGCCGGTAAATGTGATCGAGAGTTAAGAGCTCGCTCCAGCAGTTCTGAAGCAGCTTCATTTGGTCATCAACCTGAAGGAGGGGGGAAAAAAACACAAAACATGAATCCACCTCTTCTTTGATTTGCATAATTCTGCATATTTAAGAACAAAGTATAAGCAATGAAGTCTCTACTCATGATCACAGATGCTCAGAAGTTTTATCATTGCTCCTGAAAACCTTTAGTGCCATTCAGACAAACACTTTTATATAAACACTTAAAATAAGTACTGATAATCGATGCTCTGCTAGGAGAGGGCACTTCAGGAGATTGGCCTGGCCAACATCAACAGGGTTATTAGAGTGAGATTGTGAGAGGCACAGGAGGCTTGCACTGTCCTGGATAGACCCTACCAGAATGACCCCAGATAGCTCCTGCTGAAGTACTCGAAAGTTAATACACTGAATTGAAACTGAAATAGCAAGCTGGACAAGTAGAGGATTTTGCGGGAACAGGGAATTAGTACGATAGTCCAAGTGAAGATGGCGGCCCACGGACACAAGATGTCATCAGTATTTTATGAGGTCAGACCATGCTAGACTCTGGACAGATCATCGAGTAAGTTCTTGGTATTGACTTACACTTGACTTTATCATTCACTTCTCCCATGAACTCTATAAACTTCAGTTTCCTCATCTAAAAAAAAATATAAATCAAGAACATATTTTCCTTTTATGAGATTCCTCTGAAGATTTTTTTAAAAAAGTGCTATGCCACAGTGGGCATACATGATGCATGGGCCATTTGCCCTCCAGGGAAATGTATTCTTCAATGGATAAAAACAAACCTAGTTCACATACAGTCCACATACCCACCAGGTATGTGTAACGAGAATATGGATGCTTTTTCATGACTGTTTCTCTTTGTTCACTCTTCCTTTTGAAGTCAGGCAACAACACTGGAGTACCCAAATCCAGTTACTGGGTTGGAGCATATACTAGGTGTTCATAAGAATAATATCTGAGGGGCTGGAGGAATGGCGCAGTGGTTAAAGCACTTGCTTTGCAAACACAAGGCCCTGATTTTGATTCCCCAGCACCACATAATTCTGGGCGTGATGGCACATACCTGTAATCCAGGATTTGGGGGACTGAGACAAGAGGATTTTCTCGAGTCCAAGGCCAGCCTGGGTTACGTAGTGAGTTCAGGACCAGCCTGGACTACAGAGTGAGACTCTGTATCAAAAACAAAACAAGGGGCTGGAGGAATGGCTCAGAGGTTAAAGCACTTGCCTTGCAAGCACAGGCTTTGAGTTTGATTCCCCAGCACCACATAAACTGGGTGTGCCATGCCTGTAATCCCAGCACTCAGGAGGCTGAGACAGGAAGACTGCCATGAGTCCAAGGCCAGCCTGTGCTCCACATTGAGTTCACAACCAACCTGGGCTACAGAGTGAGACCCTATCTCAAAATAAATAAATAAATAAAATTATATCTGAAATTTCTGTGTTGTGGACTATTTTTGTGTGTGACCTTAGATTTGACTTTCAGAATATGCTCCTGATATTCAATTTTGAGATGAGAAAACTGGGTCTCTTGAGAAACACTAGGGCAAGCCTAGCGTTGGAATTTTTTATCCCTTTCAAAATCTGGGCTGATGGGGTAGATCAGTTATTGCAGCACTTGCCTAGAAAGTGCAAAGCTTTGGTTTCGAGCCCCAGCACCACATACTAGGTGGATGTGGTGGTACACACCTGTAATCCCAGCACTCAGGATGCTGAGGCAGTAGAATTGCTGTGAGTTTGAGACCAGCCTGAACTGCATGGTGAGTTCAGAACCAACCTGAACTACAGAAAGAAACCCTGACTCAAAAAAAAAAAATCAAAATCAAAATCTAAGCATTGCCAAATTATATAAAAAAGTCATAGATTTTTCTAAATCAATAAATTTAACTCATTTAACAATCTTTTTTTTTTTTTGAAACAAGCTCTTGTTTGGTAGTCCAGCCTGGTACTAAACTCACTAATGTACCCCAGGCTGGCCTCAAACCCATGATAATTCTCCTGCTTCAGCCTCCCAAGTGCTGAGATTACAGGCGTGTACCACCATACTCAGCTTACATGATGCTGAGGAATTGAACTTAGGATCTTGAGCTTGCTAGGCAAGTGCTCTAGCCCCAACAAATTTATTTTTATACCATCTTTAGCCACTAGAAAAATATAGGTCAAAACAACACTGAGGTTCTATCATATCTCAATAAGAATGATTACTACCAAGAACTCAAAAAAAACCAACAAATGCTGGTGAGACTGTAGGTAAAAAAGGAACCGGTCATATTCTTGGGGGGCTGCGGACCAGTACAACCACTATGGAAACAAAGCAGTATGGAGATTCCTCAAAAAACTGAAAGCAGGTACCCTATTTGACCCGGCTATCCCTCTTCCAAGTATCTTTCTGAAAGAGTTAACGATGTCATACCACAGTGACACAGGCAGACCCATGTTTACAGCAGCATTAACTCATAAAAGCTGAATCTTGAAGCAACTGATATGTCCCTCAGCAGATGAACTAATGAAGAAGATATGGTATATATATGCAATGGAGCATTACTCTGCCATAGAGAAAGATAAATTTGAATCATTTGTAGGAAAATGGAGAAATGGTGACAGAAAGGATGGAGTGGGATCATGCAGGGGAAGGTCCATGGTAAAGTGTAAGGCAATACACAAATGCAAACACACACACACACACACACACACACACACACACACACGCGCGCGCGCGCGCGCTCCAAACTGGAAGGCCATGTAAGTTCTGTTGAGAAAGGAAAAAGCACTTGTGTGGATTGGCAGTGACCATCAGCCATGACCGTGATTAGCAAAAACACCCCTAGTACATCTCGATCAAAAATCTCCCAGGCCATTAAGTCTATTCTCCCCAAAGTAATTTCATTCATTAAGTACCTTTTATTTTTTTGAGAGCCAATGATTAGGAACATCGAAATGCCAGACCCAGGAATAAAAAGGTAAACAATGTAACTACAGTCCCTGTCGGGGTGCAAATTACGCCTGTGGGGGACAGACCATTGGGCCAGACACCGTGGCGCAGTTCAGATGACAGTGGGACACCACGTCTTTTTTTAGAGGACGGTGACCAGAGTGCTGCGTTGATACCCAAGTCAGGCTGGGATAGCAGCTTGCAGACACCTGCCTCAGCTATCTGACGCTAGGAGCAGCGGCCCAGTATGCTGGCGACACAGGGGTGGCCGCACCCAGGATGGATTCCTGCAGGGTCGCAGATGCTCAGGTGCGATTTTGAAACACAGTGCACTTTGCTCCTCTGACTTTTATGACAGTCTCAGACACTATCAGCCTCTTAGTTCAGATTTATTAGTCTGCGATGGCAATTGAGTTTCTTACAGTTTTTCAGCTCTGTGAGATGAAGCTTTAGCTATTTATTCCACCCTCAAGTCAGGGAAGCCAGGCCCATTGGGTCGTCTCCCCGGAAACAGCCACGCGTGTGACTGGCCCGGAATTTCCAGGTGGGTGGGGCATATAAATTGCAAGTTCGTTTATGGATGCATAAACAGGCCAGCTTAAGGACAGCAGAAACGTTATCCCCAGCGTGCAGGTAGAAAAGTGGAAGCGCTAGAGGCTGCTGGTCACACAGGAAGGAGAGGTGAGCAAGCACCGCGATGTGAGCCGTCTCCCCTTCCTCTTCGTGGGCCTGAGTCAGTCGCTTGCTTACCTTTCCTATATGATAGGAACAGCGGTGACGAGAGTTTGCATAATGATTTCTGTACTGTACAACTCATAAGATATGAAGATAACCTTTCTGTGGCCCTGGGGATTTAACCCAAGACCTTCACACTGAGCTCCATCACCAGCCCATTTTTTCTTTTTGATTCTGAGACAGGATCTCAAGAGAATTGGCTCCCCCAATCTGAGTATTTCCTGCTTCCTCTGCTTCTTTAGAAATTCCGGGGAAAACTGAAATTGACACAGCTGTTCTTTGTAATTAGTGTCTCTCTTTTCATTTTATATGCTGTGCTGTTCATGGTATCATTTCTTCCTCTACATCTGTCCTCCGATAATTTCTCTATTTTCACAAAGAATTGCATTGGTTTCTCTGCCTGGCCTCCTTGAGGCTGCAAGTCTGAGAAGCATCTGGGGAGTGAAAGACACACTTAACAAACACTTGCTTTGTGAAAAAACATGTGTGCATTTGTCTGCTTTTCCCGGGGGGACCCACGCACTGCCTAAGCCAGTGCCTCCTTCTGTGTGTGTGGGATGAGCGACTTCTACCCCGCTCTGAACACGCCAGGGCCTGGCATCTGACCCTGTCCACACATGCTCTGAGGCCCGCACCCACAGGCGCCTCTTCGTAAAGACCTTTTGACTGATTGTGACTTCACCACTCCTCCCGAGCAATTGATTCCTTGCTTGAACACTCTCCGAGGAGGTTTTCCACGCCAACCTTCCATTTCATTATTTTCCATAATTGATTATGTGATATTTTATGTTATCTTGAAATTGGTGAGTATGCAGCTTCTCAGTGCCTTGGATGACAGAGTTTTTATGCGGCGCTATGAATAACAGGCCGTGGTAAATATGACGGCTGGCTTGTCCCCAGTCGTTTGTAGTACTGAGAATATTTGCTCTGTAAAAACACACTTCTAACGGGTCGGCAGCCAGAGGGAAGAAGAGAAAAATGATTTATTTTTTTTGGGGGGGCATATTCTTCAGGGATTAACGCTGCCAATGAATAATTTATAGTGGCTTTTGGGGAGCCTTGGGGTGGAGCAACGGGGTATCAGACCCATTCTGCATGGAAACCTCACCCACATTACTAGTTACCAATAGGACCTCCTATAATCCTGTTTATCAGATGTCATAAAAGGAAGGATTTATCTCAGAAAGCGAGTTCCTCACCAGAGAGGCCATTTAGGCTGCTATTATAGGGGAGAGCACAGAGGAACACAGGCCCCACATTGTCCTCACGCACAACTTCCCACAACCCTGAGTGTTGATCGCTGGAAATGGGGCTTTCTCATACCCTCAGTAGATGTGGAGAACAATTAGGAGAAAATGTGAAGCTCTTCTCATGTAACGTGTCCACCCTCTGTGGCCTTCGTCCCTTCACCTCTGAACAGTCCTGCAGCGGGGCTGTTCTTTCACTTTCCCTCCTGCACAGACTCTTAGACACTGGGAATCACTGTGGCCAAGCTTTAAGAAAGATATTTTTAGGAAAATATTCCCTTGAATGGACTGGGAATTTAAAGTGGATGTATAGCCATTTCTTATTTCTGATTCAACTTGGTGGGCCTGAGTTAGAAATGTAAGGGGTGCAGGTGACTCAGATACAATCTCTGCCTTTAAGATCTCACACGTCAGCAGAGGAGACACGCGATCAAGGGCTTGATACCGTTCCATGTTTAGGGGAGACAACCGCGGGACCAAGAAGGGGGGTCTGTAAGTACAGCTTTGCCTTGCAGAATCACTTAACTTTCCCATCTGCAGGGGTTCCTGTTACAATGGTCTTGGATTAAAAATACAATTAAAGGGTTGGAGGAATGGCACAGTGGCTACAGTGCTGGCCTAGTGAGTACAAGGCCCTGGGTTTGATGGACCAGCACCACATAGGCTGGGTGAGGTAGTTAGTGCACACCTGCAGTCCCAGCACGTGGGAGGCTGAGACCGAGTGAGTTTGAGGCCAACATGCGCTACAAGGTGAGTTCAGGATGAGGCTGGGCTACAGAATGAGACCTTGACTCAAAGTAACACAATAGTTACTTATAAAACAGAAAAAAATATGATTTGGAAATTCTTTAGAACTGCTATAAATGGGAGATGGGGGTGTAGCTCAGTGATTGGAGCGCTTGCCCAGTGAGCCCAAGGTCCTGGTTTTGATTGTTCAGCACCACATAAGCCCTGCAGTGTGGTACACATCTATAATCTCAACACTTGGGAGGCTGAGGCAGGAGAATTGCCACATGTTTAAAGGCAGCCTGAGTGACCCTGTCTCAAAAACGAAAGAAAGGGGGCTGGAGGAATGGCTCAGTGGTTAAAGCACTTGCCTAGCAAGCGCTAAGTCAAGCGCTAAGTATATGAGCTCGAGTTCAGTTCCCCAGCACTGCATAAACTGGTCATGGTGGTGCGAACCTGTAATCCCAGTACTTGGGAGGCTTAGGCAGGAAGATTGCCACAAGTCGAAGGCCAGCCTGGGCTCTATTGTGATTTCAGGACCAGCCTGGGCTACAGAGTGAGACCCTGTCTCAAAAGAGAGAGAGAGAGAGAGAGAGAGAGAGAGAGAGAGAGAAAGAGAGAGAGACCCCTATAAATGAAGTTCAGCTATTATTTGGTTTAATTTTATTTTCCTTTCTGGCAAAAAGGAAAAAGAAAAACAGAAATAGGTCATCATTTCTTTTGGAAACAACGATGACATTTATGGATAAATATTTACAAGTAGGAATAAAAAAAAAACAGCACCCCCTTCCAAAATCCAAGTGAATTTAACAAATCTCAACAAGAACCTACTTTGGGCAAGATGGATCCACCACTGCTTTAATCTTTTGGCATTTTTATAGCAAAAATTGATGATTATCTGAAACCTCCATAATAAACTGCTACAAAGTCCAAGAAAAAATGATTTCACATTAACAATGATTAAACAAGCACTAAAACAATACTGTACAAGAAAATAGCCAGTAAAAGTCCCTAGTCAATTGTTATAATACCCAACAGATTTATAATCAGAAGTTCTCCCCTGCTCGAGATAACTGGAAGTGATCCCGAGCTAACTGGGCTGCTCTTGTTCCGCGGTACAAGGACCTGTCTGTCAACAACTTTGCCAGGAACTGAGCTATTCTGGCTCTCTTTCTGTTTCTTCAGTGGAAAAATGGGATTTCCTGCTCCTATCACCCCTGGGATCTGATGTCTCAGCCAGGGAAGCAGGAGGCAGAGAGGTGGGGCCACATGACACAATTTTATATTCCCATCAGCCCCTCTGAGTTTTCACTTTCCACCTATGTTAAGACTGATATGTGCCCAGATGCTAGAACCAAGACTGGTGACACTTGTTCCTCCACCTCTATCTACTTAGACACACAGTTCCTGGAATGTTCACTTTCGTTCATGTTGTTCATCCAGGCAGGAACGTCTTCCAAATTCCATAGACTTCCCTTCAAAGATGTCCTCCGACTCAAAGAGCGGTCTCATGCTATCAGGACCTGGGGTCTCTGGCAACTTGTTCAGATTACTGCTGTGCACCAGATCGATAGTACCATTTTCTGTGTGGGCAATACAATGAAAAGCTTTCTGTGAAGGGTCCTTTCCCTCCTCAGCTTTCTATCTCATTGCATCCTGGTCTTCCAGGAAGTGTCGCCTGTGTGTGGTAGGCGTCTTTTTCAAGGCCTCCTGCTGCCCTGGCTACTGTAGAATCCACCTCCCTCTCAGCACTGTTCTGAGGTTTCCTTCTGGCTGCTAAGTGAAGGCTTTGTGAGTTGTTTATTACATATAAAAAGGCAATTTGTAAAAAGGCCTTACATGCATGAACTCAGCTAATCTTCTAAAAACACAGCAAAGGAAGGCTTACTATGATCCTGATTTTACCAATGAGAAGTCTGACTGAGGTCCGAAGATTAAGTAGCTTGCTCAATATTAGGCAGCTAAGGAGCAACACAACCAGGATTTTAAAAGTTCATGATCCTAGCAACGAGGGATATAGTATTACCCTTACCTAGAATATCTACCCTTTCCCTAAGAATCCAACCTAAAAGCTGCCCCAACAGGAACTCCTCCCTGACCTGCCCCACCTCAGGCTGATCACACTTTATTAACAGGTTAATGCTACATCCATTGATTTGGTTTCTGCCAAATTCTTAAAGTAGGGGTTCAAAACTGGTGTGTCAATGGATATGGAAAATTAAATTGTGGACAACAATCCTTCTTAGATTTTTGAATTCTTTATCCACTGGACATACCACCATAAACCAGCAGTGATGGAGCTAAGTGGCTGGCAGCCAGTGGACATCTTTCACCCTCAGAGATGTGGGTGACCGCAGGCCTGTCTCATCGTCACATGATTAAGAGGGAAGAGAAGAGTGGAACGGCAGGGAGAAATTCCCAAGGGGGCTGTCAGCAGAAGCAGGAGGCAGAAAAGGAGTCTGCCCTCGAATTCTGCAGCCATTCAATGACAGAATCACTTGGAACACAGCACAGGAGCTGCAGATCTCAAGAGCCCCTCAGGGACTCTTGTCACTCAGGTAAAACAGTGGGCATTCACACTTGGGAAGAATTGCTAGCAATGGGCTCACCAAATCCCCTGTATAAGAAGGCCGGGAATATTTATAACCTGGGTTACGAAGCTTCTGTCAAAAATTTCACTGGCGAAGACAAATTTTTTAATTTAAAGAAAAGTGAGTTAATTCCATAAGTGAGAAACATATCTGACCTGCAGCTGCATTCTCTGAAATTGTTAGAACATAAATTTTGTCTGGCTCTTAACCTTCCTCTTAACCATATTTCAAAAACCTTCTTGTTGAAATATGAATTTAACTATAAGGTAATAGGAAATTCATTTTATTTGGGGAGTGCGAATGAGAATTTCCACAGTTATCCTGGTAGAATTGTGCTCTGTTTACCACAGGTAGCCACTAGTAATCTAATGATGGTACGTACTGACAGGTAATGAGACTCCACTTGCAGCTGTGGAATCAAGCACACTTGCTGTTTCAATGTCAAAGCATGGATACACATAAAGAAACAGAAGAGAGCCGGGCCTGGAGGTGCAAGCTTACAATCCCAGCACTCTGGGAGGTGGAGGCAGGAAGGCCACAAGTTTGAGCCCAGCCTGGGAAGACTCAGTGAGACTCTGTCCCAAAAATAAAATGAAAAAGTTGGCTGGGGTTTGGAGGAATGGCTTAGCAAGCACTAAATCAAGTGCTAAGTAGTTTAATTCCCTAGCACCACATAAGCCAGGTGTGGTGGTGCACACTTATAACCCAAGTACTCTGCAGGCTGAGACAGGAGGATTGCTGTGAGTCCAAGGCCAGCCTGGCTCCATTGTGAGTTTAGCACCAGCCTGGGCTACAGAGCAAGACCCTGCCTAAAAAAAAAAAAAAAAGAAAAAAGAAAAGAAAAAAGAAGAAGAAAAAGGTTGGCTGTTGGCTGGGGAAGCATTGGGTGAGATCTCCACTCTCAGACACACACAAATGCACGCACACATGCACACATTCATGCACATACACATGATGGGAAAGGGCAATAAAGTATCTTCACTGAACTTTAGCTATGTCCATACCTCACCTAGAATTATCATTGAGAGAATGACTTGATAGGGGTGCCTCTTTCGGGCATGTGTGCATGATACCAGAGTTTGAACCTGAGCCTTGTACGTGCTATGCTAGGCAAGCACTCTACAACTGTGTTATTACTCTACCCAATTGTATTTAATTTTTTGAGACAGGGTCTCACACTTAGGCTGGCCTTGGCCTCCTGAGTGCCTGGGATGGCACTCTCGTGCCTGCACTTCTGGGGACAGAGGTGACTCCTTCCTAAGACCGCAGTGTAGCAGAAAGCAAAGAACACAGAAATGAGCTCATTGGTGAATGTCATGGCCAGCCCAGCCCCAGATTTTCTGAGACTGATACAAATACAAATATAGGTATAAGAGCACATTTAGCCTAGGATGATTACTGACAGATTATAGATTGTCAGATTATGCACTGGGGTATATCCGGCCAACATTAAGGAAAACAGCAAGCTGAGTGTGGCCGCATGCACTATGATCCTGGCACTTTGGGAGGCTGAAGCAGGAGATGGCAAGTGAGAGCCCAGATGGGCAACTTAGCAACAAGACGCTTATCTCAAAAATCAAAAATCACACGGACTGGAGATACAGCTCAGTGTCAAGGTGCTCGGTTCAATCTGCTATGCTATAAAGATTTGAATGAACATATCACCTACTTCTTATCTTCAAAAAACTTTATGAATGACTTGGAATGAACAAGGCATATACAATCTAATTAGTACCCAAGGTAGCATGCAAAGTCTTTAACTCTGTAATTAGAAAATGAGGGCTTGGGTGCCTGCCTAGCAATCGTGGGGGCCTGCATGAGTTAGAAGTGGGTTGGGGGCATAGATCTTTTTTTAAAATATGTGAAAGCAATTTATGGCAGTTTATATATACATGGAATAAAGGATGAATAATAAAATACGTGAGGAAACTGAGAAAGAAGAAAAATAAATCCGAGCCAAGAATAGGGTCAGTCCCCCAAACAACCAAATTGTGGGTTTAGCTGTTGGAAATGATCCCTGGCCTGGGTTCCTGCAGCTCCACACCAACACTAATGTTAGCTGATATGTGCACAAAGCAGCTTTCCCTGGTACTGGACACCCGAGAGAAACCACTCGGTCTGTGAGTTTCCCAAGGCAGGTCCCAGGTGTGGCCAGATTCTATGCTCGAAAAACATTCTCATAGTAGATACACCAATCAGCTTCCTGGAGAGTTCTTTTACTCTAGGAAACTTTTATGCCGGTCTGTTTTATTCCAAAAATGAGCACTGCACGGTGGCACATGCCTATAACCCAAGCATTCTGGGAGGCTGAGGCAGGAAGACTGCAAATTGAAGCCCAGCTTAAGCAACTTAAAGACCTAGAGAGAGCCTGTCTCAAAATAAAAAAATACAAAACGGATCAGGATGTACCTCAATACGAAGGTTCTGGGCTTAAATTCTTGTACTGCAAAACAAGGAAAACTAAACCGTGAATACCTAGAAATGGAGAGGAGATTATGTGTTATCAGTGGCCATGGCCAGGACTGCCGAACACTGGCAGGAAATACTAGCTGCAGGGTCCGAGTCCAGGCTCTGATCCTGGTACGCTTACTGCCATGTGACGTGGGGCAAAGACACAAACCATGAAATGCCGGAAGCTCTCACGGCCACTGTTGTCGTCAGTGGAAGAACACACACGTGTCCAGCTGTGAGCAGCGCCTAGAAGACATGCAACAGATGGCAGGGAGCCCCCCGTCCAGAGAAACAGGAGGGGAGGGCTCCACAAAGGACAAAGCAAAATGGCCAGCTGACGGAGAAGACTGATGAAGGAGAAAAGAAATGTCATAGTAAGGTGGTGGGGTCATCTTCCCGGCTCCTGCGGGCGTGGCTTCCTTGGGGGTCATGACCTGATTCCTGTTCCCCAGCTCAGAAACCTTCTACAAACCACTAAAGCAGCGTTTCCATGGACCCGACCCGGGGTTCTATTCATGCAAGGAAGACAAATTCCTCTTAGGCATGACTCATTTCTGTTGATTTATGACAATGTCAAGAAAGTAAGCTGGACTCAATGGCACAAGCCTATAACCTCAGCACTCTGGGAGGCTGAGGCAGGAGGATCTCAAGATGGAGCCCAGCCTAGGCACTAGCAACTTAGTAAGACCCTTTCTCAAATAAATGAAAGGGGACTGGGAATACAGCTCAGAGCAAAGGCCCTGTGTTCAATCTCCACTACTGCAAAATAACAACAACAACAACATTTCCCCAACAGGGTCATGGAATTACATATATATATATATATATATATATATTGGTGGTGTGGGGGATAGGGTCTGGCTCGATAGCCCAGACTGGTCCTGAACTCACTATGGAACACAGGCTGGTCTTGGACTCAGAGCAATCCTCAGGTCTCGGCCTCCCGAGTGCTGGGATTACAGGTGTGCGTCACCACGCCCAGCTTATGTGGTGCTGGGGAATTGAACTCGGGTACTTAGCGCTTGATTTAGTGCTTGCTAGCCAAGAGCTCTAACCACTGAGCTATCCCTCCAACCCTGGAATTATACTTATATTCCTTATTTTCCATATGCTGCCTTAATGGCAGGAATGGCGCCAGCTACCGGATCTTCAGGTGCACAGCAGGCCCTTCACCTGGACATCACAAATTCAGGCATATAAATGAAAGAAACTTTTGATCACGTGCATCTTGTGAACTAAACACACAGCCAAAGTCCTGGGGATAGGAGGGTGGGGAAGGAAAGGCTAAGGACGGGGGTGTCGGTAGGGCACGCTCTAGGTTACAAAAGGTCACTAAATATAACTTCTTATTTTTCCTAGAGTGCATTTCACAGCCTTAAAAAAATGTTGAGAGGCTAAAATGTCCTTGGGTCTTTTTGGCTGGCTTCAGGCAGGCAGCAGGCCAAAAAAAAAGAAGAAAATAATCCCAGTAGCCTAAATATCACTCACCAAAAATACAACTAAAATTAGGGTGGAAGTAAAGGGAAATTCCCTAAGGACTGTTTAGTAATGGGAATTCTCTGGGTACAAAGGCTCCCGGGAGAATTCCTCAGCCTAGTCCCTCAGGGATGCACAGGAGGGCTTGTCCCTTCACACAATTTCAACTCCCTTTTCCGGGCACAGTGCTGAGTGTAAGTCTATGTATGCCTTTCAGAACA
Source organism: Ctenodactylus gundi (assembly GCA_004027205.1). NCBI lineage: Eukaryota > Metazoa > Chordata > Mammalia > Rodentia > Ctenodactylidae > Ctenodactylus > Ctenodactylus gundi. Next base: position 197,959 of record PVKB01002117.1, read on the forward strand.
GATACGCAGAAATGAATTCACAAGAAGTGGTGGCAACAGAGCCCAGAGCTGCAGGAGTTACACTTTGGACTCAAAGTTCAAAGAAGTAGAACAATTTTTACTTTATGAATATTTTTCAATAGCATATATTAGGAAATGTTTATCCCTATCCTTCAAATGTAGTATGTTAACATTAATAGTTCCTGTCAAACTTCTTGTGCCTGGCACTGGAAATAGCATCCTCTCCCATCACCTAATTAGAGGATAGTCTCATATGCATGTGCTAAATCACATCCTTGTTCTGGGCTCACAGTTGGTGCTAATTAGTACTTGTTGACCAATGTTGAAAGGAACTTGGAACTTAATTATCAACTACTTGGTTTGAAGGAAGAGGAAACTCAGGTTGGGTGGGTTTGATTTATGTAAGTTGACCTGGGGGCCTGCAGTGGATACATATCCAGGTATTTCAAATCTAGTCCACCATACTTTTGACTACTGGAATATGGAACAATCACCTTCTTTTTTATTATTATTCTTTTAACAGAATTAATATGGTTTAGATCTTCAGTGTTCCCTGCAGGGTCATGGGTTAAAAGCTTGGTCCACACAGTTTGCACTACTGAGAAGGGGGATCCAACAGAAAGAGTTTGAAGGACTCTTTCTCCTCCTGTGCCTCCTGGCCACCCTGAGGTGAGCTGCCCACTGTCACATACTTCTGCTGCCATATTGTTCTGCCTTATCATAGACCAAAAGGAGACAGGGCCAACCACGGACTGAAGCCTTCCAAACCATGAGCCGAGGTGAATCTTTCTCCTTTTAAGTTGAATATCTCAGATACTTTGCCACAATGACAGAAAGCTGACTAACATAATATATCTTGATGCATTTTGGAATGTGTTAAGGTAATATAATTTCTCTATTTCAAGCATTAAGAAATGTGTGACATATAATCTAGAAAGACGCCAATTTGGAGGGAAAGGCTACCTATAAAGGTGCCTTGGGATGAAAACCTAATGTTTACTTAATCCCATTGGGTTGGTTTTTCAACCCCAAATAAGGGAAGGACAAGCTTCTTCTGTACTCAGGAGTCAAAATGGAGAAAAGAAGCAAGTTACTAAATAAAAGGCAATACTATTGTCCTATTTTTGAAAATCGACAAAATATACATGACAACATTAATTACATTCTTCTCAAGACAAATTATTCATTTCATTATATTCTAGGATCTTTTTCCCAGTAGAAAAAGTTCCACATAGAATTGTGTCAAGATGGAGAAAGTGAATGGACCTGATATCGTCACAGCATAATATGCAGCACCTCGCCAGCGAGGTTAGGAGCGATCTGTCCCCAGCTGTGCTCACTAGAGCCAGGCTTGGGAACGCCTCCTCTCACACCTGTCTGCCATGTGTTCCGCCACCATGTTGACTCAGGCTTCTTGGTAGTGCTCCTGTGTGTTCTAGCTTTGGTCCCAGGAGGTTCACAGGAGGACTCTCTGTTGCCAGTGTCCCCAGCTACTACTGCTGGTAGCTTGGCAGAGTGCAGAATAGGACCCAGGACTTCCACTAGTAGGTCCAGCCCTAGAACTAAAGGACACTACTGTCATGGAGACACCTTTCACAAATATTGTATAGCACAACTTTCATCATCAACTTCTTCTTTACCCTAGCCTTTTAACGGAATGAGACATCTTACCCAGGTTGCAAGTTAAAGATTTTAGAATAAAAACCACATGCATTAGATTTTTTTTTAGCAACAACATTCTTAGCTCTATGATTCTACGCATCAAGGGGGTCCACATGAGGCTGGGGATATAGCTGAGCACTTGAAGCACTTGCCTCGCGAATGCAAGGCCCTGGGCCAATTCCCCAGTACAACACAGAATGGTCATGGTGGTGCAGGCCTGCAATCTCTGCAGGCTGAGGGAGGAGGATGGCCTTGAACCCAAGGCCATCCTGGGCTATCTAATGAGTTTAGGACCAGGGTGGACTACAGCGTGAGAACAAAATTAAATGAGTAAATAAGTGAAGTATGGATCACCCAGAAAATACCCATATATTTTCAGAAAAAAGTCATCTGCGCATACACAGTTCATGAAGAGAGATCTCTCTTGAGACAGAGGAGCTCTGGGGTTCGGTGTTTTCACAGGGTCCTCACGATCTAGGGCACACACCTGACCACGGGTACTGCAGGTGGTGCTGTTTGGTGACACGCTGCCTCCACAGTCTGAGCTGAGCTGGCTGCCGGCTTGGTTGGAGTGGGTTGGCTGATTTATGGCAAACAATAAGGTTAACTCAGCCAACTTCTTAAGCCAATTAATTTTTTATTTTGAAGTGGCCAGCGGTTTCTAGATGGCAAATCTAGACACAAGCCTAGACAAGAGTGATTCCAGCACACCCCTCCCTCTACGGCACTGAAATACCACCAAGCATCATGGTGTGGGCGGGGTTCTCACCACTGCGGCACCCAAAGTGAGGACGAGGTTTCAAAACTAATGTGTGAGATGTCCTTGTCTTAATGACACGGGTCATTACATACAAGTTAGAAAGCAAAATGTCTTCAGGTCCAACATGTAGTATTTTTCCTATTATTTCTTTCTGACCATTTAGGACTTGACAATTTTTTACCTTTATGTATTTATATATTTATTTATTTAGTGATGCTGGGTATGAAACCCAGGGCCTTTGTACTGAACAACATACCCAGCAGATTTTTTTTTTTTTCTGTTTTTGATTAGAAACAGGATCTCTCTCAGTTGCCCAGTTGTCCAGGCTGGGCTTGAATCTGTGGTCCTCCTGCCTCAGCCTTCCAAAGTGCTGGGATTACAGGCCTATGTCACTGTGTCCAGCAAAGAAAAATATCTTGTGTTTGTTAATGATGATTCAGGACCTTTCCCTAGAAGATCTCCAATCACAGGAGAGAGTGTCTGACAGCGATTACCAATGCACACAGAGCCCGAGCTCGGGGCAGTGGCGCGGAGGCCCTGCAGCTGCGTGTGAGCTGCTGGTGCCCTTCTTAGGCGTGGGCTGAGGACCCTCAGCGCCCGTCTCTTGGCCGTTTCAGCTGCTCAAAGGCGCTCAGACAGAGGCTGGCTGGGGAGGAAACCACAACTTTTTCCTCATCACGAGCATCTGCCTTCCCAAAGGTAGGACACCAAAGAGATATGCGCTACAGTTTGGAATGTCACAAAGATGTCCCTTCTTCATGTTCATGTTACGTTTAGGACAGGAGCCCCACCCCCAAGCCAACAGGACAGATGAGCAAAAGGTGGCGCCCAGCGAGTGAAGCCCCGCCTCCCGTCAGCGCTTTCCTGTCAGGTTCTAACGCTGCTGCTGATGTGACAGGGGGCGGAGCTTTGCTGCCTTCTCTCCTGCAGTTACAGTTAGGGAACATCTAATTCAATCGCATAAAAAGATTTTTATCTGAAAAACATTGGTGCTTTTAACATTCCAGAGGTGGCATTTCATAGAAGCTCCCGTTTTAAAGAACAAAATCTGGGCTAGAAATGTAGCTCAGAGGTGAAGCCCTTGCCTAGCACCAAGGGGGTTCTATCCCCAGCACTGCAAAAACAAAAATTATAAGATTTTTCAAAATAACAGAATTACTTTTTATTTCGTTTTGCAAAGATTGCCATGGGGGGAATTGCCTGAAACTCAGGCTTACACCCTCTTTCAAGGCAAAGCATGGCTTCGTTGCTAGAGGAATGAAGTCTAGGGTAAGTCCGGAGAAGAGAAAGAGGAAGCCAGCACTTCCCACTTGCGTAGAGCACCCTTGGGTGGAGGGGATTCTGGGTGGCAGGGAAGTGTTCCTCTAGCCATCTGCAAGCAAGAGGAGGGAATCACCAAAGCTGGGGTTGAGGAGCTACTGCTTTCCTGGTGTCCGTGTCTGAGCATCAGGAGGGATTTGGGTAGGACTGGGTCCAACTTGAATCTATAACATACGTATTTCTTAAGATGGCATACAGTTGGCTGGTTGACTTAGCAGTTACCTTATTTCTAGAATGTACAGGGTCTATTATGTCCAGGGAAAGGGACACAGTGGTATTACATGAGCTGGGTGTACCAAGGCAGCACTTGCTCAGTGCTTCTGTCACTCATCCATAACGCTGATACGGGAAGGTTAGTGATTGTTTTTTTGTTGGGGTTTGGTCCTGGGGATGGAACCTAGAGGTATTCTACCACTGATCTATGCCCCCCAGCCTGCTTTGTTTGTTCATTTGATTTATTTTGAGACAAATTCTCACTAAATTGCCCAGGCTAGCATGCAACTTGTACCCTCCTGCCTCAGCTTCTCAAATAGCCGGGATTCAAGTACATGCTACCATGCCCAGTGGCAGTAAGTCACCAAGGGGTACCCCTGAGTCCTAACAAACATAGTGAGTAGGCAGGTGCTCTTTAAATGAAGATATGAGCTGAAGTGGGCACTGGAGCATAGGCATATAATTAATCCTAGTCCTCTGGGAGGCTGAGGCAGGAAGATTATCAGTTTGAGTCCAGCCTGGGCAATGAAGCGAGACTGTCTCGAAAGAAAAAAGAAAGAAAGAAACAAAGAGAGAAAGGAAGGAAGGAAGGAAGGAAGGAAGGAAGGAAGGAAGGAAGAAAAAAAGAAAGGAAAGAAAGAAAGAAAGAAAGGGCTAGGGATGTAGTCCTGGGTTTAATACCCAGACTTGGGGTGGGGGGAGACATGAACTAGGCATCGATAATATCTGCACGTTTACCTGTATTTAGATAAATTAAACTCTTACTTGGAGCACACACAATTTATGAAAGCTACAAAGGAAAAACAACACTACCCACGGTAGAAAAGCCACCTGTTTCTCCTGAAACCCTTCATTCTGGGTAACTGATAGAGAAGTAGGAGATCCTAGCATTAGGAATCATCCACCCGGATAGAATCCTCAGGCTCTGCAAGCAATCCGTCTCCATTCACAGCCAGCTGGGCAGTTCAAGGAGGGGAGCGCCAATGGGCTCTCAGATCAATATGGCGACCTATGGAGATTGATCTCAAGCCAGAGTGAGTGCATTAACGAGCTCCTCCAGACGACCTTTGCCCGCAAGTACAAATTAGACTCCACCACAAGCCTCACTCTTCAATGAGGACCTTCAGCCTTTGTCTGCTTTTAATAACCCACACACATTTCAGGCAGACCTCAAAAATGACCACCGAAAAACACGGCATACCTTTTTACAGACCAGTAAGTCCTGCAAAGTTACTATAGCATGTCTGAAGTTGGGGACAAGGTACCGTAAAAAGCTTATAAGCTAAGACATACTATTTTTTTAAGTACTTAAAATATTAATGGTGCTGAAGTCTCGAAGCAAGAAGTCCTGCTAGTGATGGTTTTATTTAATCTCTTCATAAAAGTTCAGAGAGGTACAACCTGTTTCCAACTCATGCTACCCTGTGTCACCTATGCTTTATCCCAGGATGCTGATAAAATGCATATCATGCCAGGTATGAAGGCACATAGCAGTAGTCCCAGCCATTCAGGAGGTGGGGGCAGGAGGCTCGTTAAGTTAGCAACTAGTCTGAACAACTTAGCTAGACTGTATCCCAAAATACAATTTAAGTGTAAGTGTAAGGACATAGCTTGATGGCAGAGCACTTGCCTAGTGTTCTCAAGGCCCTAGGTTCAAGAACTAGGGTCAGTAGGGTACACTACGTCTCAGTAGGTTTGAAATCTGCATATCCATCAAAATGACTACAGTAACAGTGCTGATGGCTTGGGTAGCAAAGCTCGAGAAAACTGCAGCAAACAGCTGACTCTCCACGTGTGCATGTGTGAGAAAACCGTCTCACACGTGCACTCACGTACCCAGATTCCAGCCGCAGGAATTACGAAATGAGAATCACACACCACGATGGGCAATGCCGACGAGCTGTGGAACCTAACCAGCCAGGGGCAAATCCGAGCTCCACCAGAGACAGGCCAAGAGACCTGTGTGAACTCACACAAATAACTTCACTCCCTGAGTCTTACAATTCTACTCATTTGTGGCATGTGCCTCTTACTGTTACGAGGATTCATCGAGCTAATGTGTAAATAGAACTTAAGGTGAGACTTGGACTCAGACAGAAACAGCCACTGATGGAAAGACACCAGTCTCTTCCACAGAGGTCAGAACCAGCTCCTCACTTGTAATATGTCAAATATGTCAAAGCAATTAAGAGTTCAATGCAAAATGATGAGCACAGCAACAACTCCAGGCTTTCATTGGGGCTGAACACTTCCTCTGATTCTCTTGCCTGCCTTGGTGAACATTATGGTTTCCACCCGGAACGTCCCCGAAGCCTTAGGGACTTGGGTGTTGTGGATTATCTATGGATTTCAAGCACTTGTTAGGAGGCAGGCCTGGTTGGGAGGGGGCAGATCACTGAGGTGATCACTGTGGTGGGTCACTGAGCACACAGCAGATCGCCAAGGATCTGGCTAGAAAAGACATACTCTTGCTCCACCTTCTCCCCAAGGCCTGAGAATTCCTCTTGCAATGCCACAAGCAGCTGTTCGCCACCCAGACTCTTCCCGACTTTTCCAGGTGCCCACGGATGGGATGGAACTTAACCTCCTGAAACAGTAAACCAGTGTCGCGTATTGTGTCCCAGTAATGAAAAAGTAACTAAGATAGGATACTCAGAAAGTAGTGGCGGTAGTCAGACCCCAAAGTGTCCTGACTCCCGAGAGCTGGTACCCGCTGCCCATCAGGGCAGCTCGAGGCAGCCAAGGCACAGGGTGGCACCAGATGGAACACAAATAAGGACAAGGCTGAGGCCCTCCGCTTTCTACTGCATTACCGGGGGCACACAGTGTGGCAGTGACCGTGGCCTGGAGCTGGAATGAAGAGCGAGCCTGTGCCTGTCGTTCAGGGACCGACGCGTGCTCGCTCCATAGCCACCTGGCCTTGCAGACACCACCCAGCTGGAAGCGCAGCCTCAGCCCCACTGGGGAAGAAACCCCAACATGCTGAGAAGGCTTTCTCTCCCTCTGGAGTTTCCTCTCACCGTTTGACTTATTTGCTGATTTCAAAATTCCATTTTAGGAAGTGAAGTCCACTGGCATTGAACTTTGATCCTCAGGAAAGAGTGGATAATACCATGTGAGTGATAATATTTAAATCAGTGGTTTTCCAAGAGTGGTCAGGAGGTCTAAAAGGTTAAAACTATTTTCTCAATTATACCATGATGCTGTTTGCCCTCCTGACCTCTATCTCTCAGGAGCGCAAGAGGCTCCGGGATGGAATGACATCATCGCCCTGGTGGTAAATGGAATGTGTGCTTGTAAATTCTTGTGTTATAACCATTTCAGTTTTAACTCTTGATACATTAATATTGATAGTTAAAACTGACATAGGGCCAGTGTGTATTGCCCAGTGATATTATGCATGCTAAGCATAGCTTTAAATTCAATCCCTCATACAACAAATAAAAAAAATATTTTTAAAGAAATGCCACGTAAACTAGCCAGGCATGGAGGCATATGCCTACTATTCCGGCACTGTGGAAGCTGAGGCAGGAGGATCACAAGTTCAAGCCCAGCTTGGGTAACTTTGTGAGACCCTGTCTCAAAATAAAATTTAAAATACCTCACATAAGCTAAAAGTTTTTGGAGTCCTCTGTTATCTAACAGGGCATTGTCCTGAGACCAAAAGATTTGAGAACCAAGGCCTTCAATCAATGGCCATTGCATTTCTGTAATACCAAAACTTAATTTTAAACAAGTTAAAACTTCAGTTGAGTAACTGTCAAATTCAAAACTATGCTAGGATTTGTAGGAGCGAACAGTGACAATAAGGATCGGGGAAGAGTTGGAGAGACAGATGTAAGTAACACAAAACAGACCAGAACACAGGGTGTAATTATGATCATCAAATGTCCCTGATTTTGCCAGATGGTAGTTCCGTGCCCGTGTTTAGACTTGTCTAATCAATGGCTTTGAGTCTGGGAAGAAGAGACAGAAGACAGTGATCACAGGACACCTGGCTGGGAAGATTTTTAACTTTTTCTGTGTATGCAGTGGTAATTTGTGAGTTACATGATCCAATCATAAAATCCAGAAAAATAAATAGAAAAATATTGCAGAACAGCACAGAGAATGAAACAAACAGAAAAAGGGACCACAAGAGGCTTCTTGGAGGTGGTAAGCTTTGGTGTATTTAGCAAGGAATTAAAAATTCTACTGGGCATTTGGAAGAAAGCGACAGCCTGGCAAAAATCACTAGAAGAACATGAAGAGGGAGAGGGAATGTGAGTGGAAAGAGGGAGGAAAATACTGTTGAAGGGTTGGGTAGAGAAAGAGGAGTGAGGGAGGAGCCCCGTGAAGAACACTCAGAGGAGTGCACTGAATAGGGTCCCTGAAGTCTGTCCCAAGAAGAAGTTTAGGGGCGTCAGGACAGCCAGGTGTGTAAAACGAAAGAAGACGAAAGCCAAGACGCAGCCCAAGTCACTGGAGCTGTGTGAGAGCGGTGGCCACCGGGCCACAGGCTGTGGAACTCTGCCACACTGTGCCAGGGCAGCCTAGCAAAGGCACCAGGAGCAGAAAGGGCAGGGTGTGGCAGACAGGCGGAGTGAGGAGGTGTGGAGATTCCCTTTTAGGAGGAGAGCTCGGCCTACACGGGGGGCCAGTGAGAGCCAGCGGATGGGGAAGATTCGAGTTTGGCAAGTGATGAAAAACCGCGGTGGGCGTGAGAGAAGAGAACGCAGGAGGAGTCAGAGAAGGGGGGACACCTCCAGCGCAGCAGGAGCAAGACTGGGACCGAGCCTGAGGCGAGAATGCAACGCTTCCTGGAGAGGAAGACTGGTGTGGTAGCGTGCGTGCATGAGCTCTGTGTGTGGGCACACACACGTGTGCATGCACGGTTGGGTGCAGAGGGGCGCGTGTATTCATGGGAGATGTTTCAGAGTACTGCACAGGTAGGTCATGCACAAGGCTTCAACGCAGAGGTCCCCCTCAGCTACTGCAGAAACTGAAACTTGTAGGCCCTTTGTTTGTAAGTCTGCAATATTAACCCAGGTCAGGGTTACAGAGAAGAGAGGGACTACAGTTTGCTGGGACTTTAACCTTCCTTAGGGGACTTCTATTATTGCACTCACCATATTGTAATGTAATTAAGAAGCTTTTTAGTTCTAAGAAAGTTTCTTGAACTCATCCTCTCCCCACCCTCATACCTTTCCATTAATAATAGACTCAATTACTCAGGTCGGCACAAAACAAACAGGACTAGTCGGCACACTAATGAAAGAAAGGCCAAGAGTCGCGTATCAACAGTCAATGGGTCACACTGGGCACTCTTCGAGCTCTGAGCTGGTCTGGCTTTCTCCACCTTAATCCCCACCAGCATTTTAGTATCTTTACCATGTAGTTAGATGAACGGATACGCAAACTACCCATGAGTAAAACACTCCTCCCTTCCCTCCGTCTGACCCTTCTCAGCGACTAGGGAGCAATCAAGGCCAACCTACAACAGGCCCATGAGAAGAGCTTACCTTACACAGGCTCAAATTGCCTCAGAGAATTGTTTATGGAGGAGATATCAAATGCACGTGAATTCACATGTGGGTTAGTTTCAGAAATAAATTGTGTTGGTCTTCAGGAAAGTGTAGCTCTTGTTTGGTAATGTTGAAATACAAGTTCAGAAGTAACATCCTAACCTAGTCTCCCCCCGAGAAGAGCACTGTTTCCCTGATCTTTATAGATACCTTCCTCTTGGAAGGTAGGGACCATTTCCAAGTCAACTCTGTGTAGAGATTCTAGCACAGTGTTTTCTGCAAGAGTTACTCAATTTTTTAAATACCAATTGAGAAGTTAGGTTAGATTACTTTCCTAAGAGGATCAGACCAGCAAGTGGCAGCACTGGGGTTTCAAGTCAAGTTTGTTTAACACCAAACCCACCAATTTTCACATCACGAGGCCTCTGCTGTGATAAGAGATTAATTGTGTGTCCAACGCCCTGTCCCAAACCTAAAAACCTGGTAAATGAAATGAATACTGCACCCAGGGGCTTTTAAGCATCCATAAAGAAGAGAGGAAATCAGCATTTCCTTAATATATATAATCCCCCTGAAACTTGGTTTGTGCTAAATCATTTCATTTCTTGCAAAATCTCTAAAAGAGGTTAATACCATGTTTTACAGCTGAGGAAACTGGTCCTTCAAAGAACTATATGCATAACCTACAACTATGAATTGGTGGCCATGACCAATGGCCCTCTTCCACCCTTCCCAGTTCCGTTAGGCTGGAAGATCACAGATTATTAGCAATAATATATCCCTGGATCCCTCTGCAGGCACAATCAGGGATCCTTCCACTGCCTGTCTCATCTGCAAGTTTCAATAAATTATTTGATCTAGTGCAAAACAGGTTAGAACATAGCCCTAGCAGATTTAAAAAAAAAAAAAAAAACCTAAATGCTAGTAGAATTCAGCACAGCATTATTTTGTATACAAAATCTGATTATCTTTTGGTAAATGCACTTGTTTCTTGTTACTTTTTGTATTCATGAATACAATTCACTCCCACACTGCACTTTGGTTATGCCAAAAAATTGTTGATTTTCCTTGTATTGTAAAATCAATGAAGTAGAGCAAGCTATTATACAAGAAGAATGCACTGTTAATTATATTGCTTGGTATGGCTTGTTATTCAGTAGGAGTACCAGCAGATCTATGAGGTTTACAAGAATAAGAACTTTCGGAGTTTATCCAAAGGCCAACATAATAGGCCTCATTTACCTGTGACAGAAAAGCATTCTTAAAGATTCTATCGAGTACTAAAATACACTGCTTATTCATATGACTTCCACCCTGATGTGTCAATTCCCTTACTTGAAGTTACAAAATTTAAATTTTCATCTTTTAAAATAGTATTTCGAGCCAGAATTGGGGCTGGAGGCATAGCTCAGTGGTTAAAGCACTTGACTAACATGTACAAGATTTGATTGCTGTATTTGATTCCACAGCATTATTAAAAAAAAATTAGCTGGGCACAGCAGTGCACACCTGTAATTTCAGCACTCAGGAAGCAGAGGCAGGATGATTGCTGTGAGTGTGATGCCAGCCTGGGCTATATAGTGAGTTCAGGACCAGTGTGGACTGCACAGCAAGACACTGTCTTAAAATAAGAAATAAAAAAATCAAAGACAGTATTTCCCCCCTTACATCATTGTTACTCATTTTCCCCTGAGCTCTGGGTTATGGTCCTAAAGATCCAAACTGGGGCTTTCGCACTGAGCTACACCAGTCTAAGTGCATTCTTATATTTATTTAACTTACATATTTTCTAGTTTTAATTTTGAGACAGCGTCTTGCAGAGTTGCCCATGCTGGGCGTGACCTTGTGATCCTCCTGCCTCCATCTCCCAGAGGGCTGAGATTATAGTCTTATGCCACCAGGTAGCCTGGAAAAGAACATTGTTAATCTAGACCTTGAATATATGCATTTGATATCTGCACATACAGCACATGGGGAGAAAGGTGAGGACACTGGAAGGCTTAAACAGAGGGGAACAGAAACACCCCACTACTTACATAGCCTTAGGCTCGTTTGTTAAATAACTGCTTACTTCAGTACAAACATGTAAAATAAAGACCACATGATTCAGGTGGAATTTTCGTGCCCCAAAATGTTACCTGGCATACAACTGTCATTGATAAACATTTACTGTGTGCATAATAGACTCTGAAGTGTATCCAACAATCTGACTGTACAAAGATGCAGGAATCTGGACCTCGATCTAATTCCTTGGGATAAAACAAACTGATTTGAATTTCAGAAATACATTGTTTAATTACTGCATGCATTTCTTTTCAAAAAAGTTTCTTATTCTGCTTTAACCATATTTTAGATAAGCCACCGGAAATAGTGGCTTATAAAATGACAGTAAACTCGATATAATATTTTATGTTGTTGATTGTTGCCTACAACCGATTGTCTTGTTTCAACGCACCACTAGAAATCTGAGTTTTGCAGAGTAGAAAAATTGTGACTGTTTACTTTTAAGTAAAGACAAATAGTATTTTAAATCTTAGACTAACTTCAGTTCAAAATCATTTCATCTGAGTTTAATTTAAGGCTTCTGTTAGAAATATCAAACCAATTCCAATAACAACAAAAGCCTAAATGCTTTCAGGTAGCTTGCATGCATTTTTTTAAAAAATTAAAAACAGATTAATAAGTGTAGAAGCTTTGTAGGTCCGCAGCCAGTGCTTCGAGGGCTTATGTTGAGGAACTGACAACTAATTATAAAAGCCTGACTGGACTAATCAATTATTCAGATCAACATTAGGTGCCTATTATATACTGGAACGTGGGAATTACGTGTCCCTGAAGTGATGTACTAAAATCATGAGTCTAAAGCACTTTCTGTGAAATGCAAAGGCACAGCAGTCTTAATACTAGAAATTATTCCAGGTCATGAGTTGACATGTGTGCAGACATCAGACATAAAACAGACGTTTGTGTTTCAGTTCGGTCCCTATCTTTTTAATTTATGTATTTTTTTTAATTGTGGCAATGCTGTGGATTGGATCCCAGGCCTTGTACATGATAAACAAGGACTGTGCCACCGAGTTGCAAACCCAGCCCTGCTTAATATTTAAAAAAGATAAGTGTAAAATGAATGGTGCAAAACACCTAAAGTGATACTCCTAACATGATAAACAGAAAAAAAAAATCATGCTTATATTCTTCAATGAACTTTTAGAATTACATACAGAGATATAAGTATAATTTCTAGAATGTAAACATACTGAGCTTTTAACATTTCTTCCCTAATATAGAGATTTTTCTAGGAGCATGAAAACAAAATCTTCCCTCATGAGCAAGCTTTAGGGGAGCAGTTGCCTTCCCTCCAAGAGTCTGTCTCTCTTTCTCTGTGGCATTTAGGAAAGTCAAGCTCTTAAATAGATTCAAATCATAGGAAAACCAGAAATAGATGCAACCAGACACCTGCTGACAAACAGTGACAAATCCCAGTGACACCGCAGTGACCCCCAGTTAGTCAAGATTTAATTAAGGGGCATAATTAAGTCAGTGGAACTGAACACTAATGAGTGTTTTTTTTTTTAAATGGGTAATTTACATGTAAAAATACAAAGTGTGACGGAGATCTAAATATATCATTAAAACGAATACTATAGAATAACAGAGTACTAAATATGCACTATTTGTTACTGTTTATAAAGAAAAAAGGTTAACTATGTTTCAGATTGAGTAAAACTCTGTTAAGTTTATGGTGGCTTCATGCTGGGAATATTTGTTATTCTAATTTTGCAACAATAAGCCACTATGTGTATGGAGATCCTGTTTTCAATGCAGATTCCATCAACTTTGAAGTCTTTCTGTGATTGGTATTTTGTCCAACTGCAAATGAGCAATTAAGACCCTTTTTGTAAGTATTCGCCTTCCTCTGGCTCAGCTTTCGGAGGTGTCCATCTGAGCTAGGAGATATTGACAGCTGTGCAAAGGGGCGACATGATTTCCTACTAGAGAGTGAGCTTCTATTGTAACCAGTTGTGAGTCTTTCATCTTTGCTTCCTTCATTGGCAAAACCCACAGGACTGGGGTCTGCTGCCTCGCAAGTACCACAGAGAACTGTAAGTACCACTCACATGCGCTGGTAACTTTTCAAACATGAAAATGAGGCATTCAGATCAAGAGCAAACATGACTCAAATGACTACATTGTGTTCTGTAATTGAAAAGTGTGCCTGGGTGGTTTGGGACCACATCTTCTGGTGGGGCTATTTTGTCTCTGGTCCTCTGGAAGGGTGAGCTAAGTCCTTAGCAGCCTTCTATCTGGGTAACTAGGTAGCAAGTGGAAAAGTGGATTCCCTGCACAGCCCACACATCTCGTGCCACTCCCCAGGAGTAGATTCGAAATCTTTTCTTTAAAAAGTTTGTGACATTTTCTGCCTACACCTATTAAACATGTCTCTTCAGTCTTCCTGCTTCTGATCCAACCTCTACTTTGCAATATTCCAGGGGGGAAAACATTTTAATAATTTCATTATTAATAGAGGCCAGTGGCCAGATACTTCATCTTTCTACTGAGGGGATTTGGATTTTTGTTTGTTTTGCAAAACTGGGGATTAAACTAAGATCCTTGCACATACTAGGCAGGCTCTCTACCACTGAGCTACAACATCCCCAGCCGTGGTCTTAATATTGCACGAGTAAGGACTGTGATAAAGGCCTCTCATAAATATATGTGCAAATATTAATAATTTGTCCCCCAGATGCTCTTCATTCAAGAATTGAGATTTCTGGGCTGGAGGAATAGCACAGCAGTTAGAGCACTTGCCAGCCAAGCACAAGGCATTGAGTTTAATTCTTCGGCACCACATAAACCAGGCATGGTGACACAGTCCTATAATCCCATCATTCAAAAGGCTGAGGCAGGGGGCCTGCTGTGAGTTTGAGGCCCACCATAGGCTACATGGTGAGTTCAGAACAAGTCTGGACTATTTCTCAAAAGAAAAAGTTTCTGCTGATAGACATTATCTGATCAGATATACAGTAATAACATCTTATAGATAGCACTAATGCATTTATGATTATAGTAGAAACTTTATCAAGGCAAATAATTTTTATTTATCTACTTATATTATTATTATTTATTTCTGAAGCAGTGGGGATCAATCCCAGAACCTTCATACTAAGCTACATCTCCGGACCCTTTTTACTTTTGATTTTAAGACAGAATTTTGCAATAGTTCTGAAATTGCCTGGACCAGGGTTGAACTTTTGATCCTCCGGCCTCAGCCTCCCAGAATTCTGAGGCTGTAGGCCCATAACACTAGACGTAGCTAAGAATTTTGTTTTTGACAAAGCTCTCCAGGATGAAAATATCCACACATGGAATTTTGACATTTCATATAGTAATATAAGAACTCAGACACATGAGCTGTGGAGCACAAAAGAACTGAGAAGAAAAATCACCTTTGGTTCAGACAGTGAGCTTACAGAGCTCATTTTTCCTTAATGCTTGCCATAAAAATAAGCATTATCTTTCTGACAAGGGTAGTCTAACATTTATCAGGAATTGTCAAAGATTTTATGTATACACATCCCACACCTGAGTTAATAATTAATTTCAAATCATTCTAAATGTGGGTATATTAGAATAAAAAATATGCCCATGAATATTAAGACTATAAACACCAGGACGCTGGGGCTAGGCCTTTCTGCAACCTTCGCTTCTGTAGTATAACTCCTAAGAGGCCACACAAGGTTAATTCAAGTGACGAGTTTCATTAATCTAGTGACCGATTCAATTCCTTTGCAACAGTTGAGCCATTAGACATTTTGGGAGAACACTGCCGAGTGGTTCTTGTTTGGCATATTAACCCTTTGTCTATATAAAGGGCATCTTCCCCCCCCCCCCCCGTCTATTCTCCGTCTCCCTCCAGACCACACCATAAATTTTTTGGAAACAATAAAAAAGTTGAACCACTTGTTTGAAGATTGGAAGTAATGCAAAAACAGTTATACAACCAAAAGCTATTTCAAGAGTTTCTATCTTGGGCTGGGTGCACAGCTCACAAGTTTGTGTGGTGGCCAAGCAAGTGCAAGGCCTTGGGTTCGATTCCCCAACATCACAAAAACTGGGTATAGTGGTGCATGCCTGCAATCCCAGCACTCAGGAGGTTGAGGCAGTCAGATTGCTGTGAGTTTGAGGCCAGCCAGAGCTATCTAGTGAGTTCAGGACCAGTCTGGATTACAGAGTGAGACTCTCTCTCTCTCTCTCTCTCTCTCTCTCTCTTTCTCTCTCTCAAAAAATACTATCTATCTTTTAATAAGCAACTTCTGAAATCCAAATGACTGCATTTTGGACTCCACTCATTTTACCAGCTTGGCCCACCTGGTTGATTCCCAACAGCCCCGCACTTTCTCGGTCTCTCTCTCTCTCTGCAAGGCCACCCTTATCAGGTTATGTATGAATGAACAGAAGTGTCTTTCACCCCCCACTTGCCTTAGGGTTCAAAAGGAACTACAGAAATAGCAGCCACAAAAATCCACAGCCTGCCAATGGGTCTGCACACGTCCCGTTCTTAAAGGCATGTGAAAGGTTGGAGAGCTCAGCAAAATTTTTATGTACGGGAGCAGGCCCAAGGAAAACTCACACGCCATAACCAATTGTGGACAGAGGATCATCTATCAGCAGACAAATGCAGGAACTCCAGAATGTCTCTCCTCAAATGAAATAATATATCTTTGAAAGCCAATGCCCGTTTTAGGCTCGAGGCCCATATATCAAGCCTGAGAGGCTTGTGGAATCGCTCCAGGGCCATTAACCTTCCACCTGTTTCCCCTTGTCCTTCAGGATGAGACCCTGCCCTTGATTTTACTCCCTTCTCTGTTCATCTTCCGACAGAGTGTAAATGTAAAGCAGCGGGCCTGTGAAATAATTCAAAGGCAATGGACCAGGGGCATGGTTACAAATCTCTGCCACTGGCACTGTGACTTATGCAGGCAGTTTGTCACACATGAGCCAGGTGACCTCTGTGACATAACAGAGAAAAATATCGCCAGAGATCAAAGATGGGATTCGGCGCGCTCCAAGCAACTCCGGTCCACAGAGTGAGCGGGTTATATCTGGTATCCAAGGATTTCCCCTTATACCAATAACATTTGTTCTAGTGAAACAGAAAAGGTGGCCCAGGGACTCCCTAATTGAAATCATTTCTGTCAAGTAGCACTGGGGCCTTTCCTGCAGCATCAGGGCCAGAATTTCTGTTTCCTTGATCATGCCGGATAGCTGCAAGCAACGTAAATCCATCCCAATCAGCCTCAAGACAGAGAAATTAATAGGATCTGAGTCCATCCAGAAGTTCCTGAGTTCTTACCAGCTATGCTGGTGATGGTCAAGTTTTACTATGGCTTATGAATTTGCTAGGCCAAGGCTGCTTGGCACATTTTTTATTCATCAAAATGAATCCTATGTGTTTATTGTGTATTATGTATAACACAAAAAATAGTAGCTAAAGGTGATACAGAGATCATGCACGTGAGCATACATGCTAGGTATTTGTTTCTGTGGTGCTGAGGATAAAACCTAAGGCCTCAGCATGCTAGGTAAGGGCTCTTGCTCCAAGCTTCATCTCCTGCCCTGGAAGTTACTTTCAAAGTCCAACGCATTCCCCGAATGATATTGGAATTTACAGAAATATAGATAGAATGACCAGTAAATGGCTTGAAAAAGAAAGGCAACCCTAAAAGTGTTAGGAAAGCAGACGTTTAAATATTGGTATCCTCATTCCCAACTTAAGTTCTAGCTTGGGTTTATTAATTAACATTGTGAGTTTCCCCGGGCGTGTTGGGCATTCAGATATTTTCTGTTGGATCCACAGAATAAACCCACCCTTGAAATAGTCTAGTCCTCCGGGGTTAGGCCCCATGTATCTTTGGTAGAAGCACTTCATTTCTAATTCCTCTTCAATTTAAAAATAATGACAACAGGCAGCCTTGATTCCCCCACCAGCTGAGAGGTGTAAGCACACACCTGAGTACTTCCTGTTCTGCCTATTCTGAGGCAAGGAAGGGCTCCAGCAGAGGCAGGGGCCAGTGGGGTTCCTCTCTGCCTCTCCAGAGTGCACGCAGCAGGGTCTCTTTCCACGTGCTGTTCCTAGCCTCAGTGGCCCATCGACTGTAACATGCTTCTGCCTTCTTCAGCCTGCTGATCAAAGTGTCACATTCCCTATATATGGAAATGGTAGCAAATAAAAACAACCCCCTTATTGTTTGCAATTAGAAAGTTCTCTCCGAACTCCTATTGTGCACACGATACTGAGTTCTCACACAGCATGGCATAAATATTAGTATGTATCAATTCAAAATCTAAAAAGACAGGCTGGTGGTACAGGCTCATCATCCCAGCGTGCTGGGAGGCTGAGGCAGGAGGACTGCAAGTTGGATCCCAGGCGAGCAGTTTAGCAACACGGTGACATGCCGTCTTGAGATAAAAATAAAAAATAGGCTGGGGTTACACTTCAGTATGGAGGTCATGGGTGCAGTTTCCAACTCCTGCGACCAAATTTATGATAATGACGATCATCATCTGTATATAACTTACAGCAATAGATACGTCATGTCCATAAGTATCATAGAAAGTTTCGATGCCTAAGTGTGGAGGGATTTCAATGCCCACTAAAATCTCCACAAAAACAGGAGGAAGGCAATCTTCTTTTCCCTGGCCAGACACGGGGGCTCTTAACCTGCAGCTATGGCTGGACCTTTAAGGGGGTTGGGGAAATCCCAGGACTCCATGGAAACTCTTCTCTTTAAGCACATTTCTGGGTCAATTAACAATAGCCTTCATCAGATACTCAAAGGTGTTTGATTCCTAGCAAAGCTAAGAATGCGGGGGATGGACACAGCTGGAAGCCTTAAGTTTGTATTAGCCGACTAGAAACAAGAGTGGTGAGAGCAGGGATGACTCCAGAGGTTACCTGACCCGGCACCTGCCAGGTGGGAAGAAGCTGAGGTGGGGGGGGGGGGGGGCACAGGACCACGGTACACGAAAACAATCGGGAGTGGATGTTTGTGGGACTCCAGATTGCTGATGCAAACCTTATCCCTACTGGCCCTGCGTATACACGGATCCCTCCTCTGGATGTTGGTTAAGTCAGACTTTATTTTCATATCCCTTGAA
Organism: Ctenodactylus gundi; assembly: GCA_004027205.1. Classification (NCBI taxonomy): domain Eukaryota; kingdom Metazoa; phylum Chordata; class Mammalia; order Rodentia; family Ctenodactylidae; genus Ctenodactylus; species Ctenodactylus gundi. Next base: position 216,577 of record PVKB01002117.1, read on the forward strand.
TAATTTTCCTGCGATGTAGAGACCTAATTATGAGAAATACCTATGTTTTTAAAAGAACATAAAACATTTTTATAACTATGGCCTTAAGGAATCTGTTGGCATGAATAAATGTTAAAAGGCTTTCGTTTGGGTGTTAATTTTTTTTTAATAAAAACACCATTAGAGTGATAGATACCATATCTGTACTTCTGTTAGGTTTTCTTTCTGAAAAATATCATTTGTATCCACGTGCTGTGACAGGGTGTACCTAAATTTTGAGCAGCTTTGGTTTTACATGTCTCACCGTAAGCATGCCTCAGGGACTTAGTAAAATATCTCAGTGACATAGAACAATTCGTCTTTTATGGTAAATATGAGTTAAATGATGTGCCTTTGTAGTATTTATGAGGATCTCAAACCAAATCGTGCAATGCTGCCAATTTTCAGTAAAAATGCTCCCATTTATTGTCTGATTACTCTAAATTTTCTCTGCTTCCAATTATTAGCAAAAAGCCCAAGCAAGGCTTGGTATTTATTTCAGTGCAAATTCTATGCCTACCAGATAAAACACTAAAACTACAAAAATCTAAATGCTAAATCTGAAGAAATGTCACTTGCTCTCAGAATTGTCAAGCAAAAGCCATTCTTTACTTTCAGTAAGCCACCAAACGGGTCACACTCCTTTCGAAGGCAAATTAAGAAAAAAAAAAGGACAACTTAACCTAATACTAAGTTATCCTTAATTTTTTAAAATCCACTAATGTGCTAGGATTTCAAACAAATAAAATATGGTTAGCCTGAAGCCAAAAAAAAAAAAAAAAAAGTCCTGGGCATGAATCACTGCTTACATTCTTTTCCACCCACAAACAATTTCATTTGGGAAAGTTGCCACATAGTATCGACAGTGACAACAAATGGCATTGTCCCACGAACATCTGTTTCCGACTCCCACACTGATACTGCAGGCTCCGTCCGCGGGACTCGGTCGGTCGTCGCAAATTGCTGAGCCACAGAGGAACTGGAAGTCACTGGTACGGTCAGGTTTTATTATTGGAACACAGGAAAACTTTATCATCATGCTGGGAAGTTCTGTATCTTTTGAAATATTGGAACCGGGGTTATGTTAGCACATTAAGCCAGGCGGAAGACTACTTCTGAAGAAAGGAGAGGGAAAAAAAAATTGTTGCCTCGTAAGTTGGACTCAAAACTATGTTGTTTTTTAAAAGATGTTACTGCATTTCGTTTCTTGTTGAAATTGAGAGAACAGAATACCAGAGAAATTCTAAGCCAACATGATAAATAAACACTATTGTTTCTCGGCAAAAAAGTCCAATGCAACCAGAAGAGCTTTTATATAAACTTTTTTTCCTCTCCCCCTGAAGTCACACCACCATGCCCGGAGTCTCTCTGAGAAGCTGCCACCGGCAGGCTCATAATGTCCCCAGCAAGGTCAGCTACAGCTCAGCTGGCTCAGCTCCGATGCGAATAGGAGTGGGGCAAAGCCAGCACAAGCCGCACAAGCGGGGGCGTGGGGGCGAGCTGCGGGTGGAGTGGGGGGTGCGCTTTTGTAGCTGCACCTGCCCTGTAAGGGGAATGGTTCGTGCCAGGCTGTCACTTGATTCAAGTGCCTGGGACAGACGGCTGCTCTTTTGAGATCACTCCTCCGTTTTCCACCTTTGCTCTGTGTGGCACTTACTTTTAGAAGACGTAATAACGAAGGGAAAGTGGTTCACTAAGGTCACTCTAAGCAAGGCATGTTTAAGCCATTGGCAAACCCCATGGCAATTTGCACATTGCTACACTGACGGCCTTCCCGGTTTCTCATGGTTAAAATGAGAAGCGAAGACTCGGGTATGCAAGCAGTGTGGCTTGCCTGACTTTCTAAACGCTTCATTCTGCACAAACATCCCGAGACATTCTGTAAGATACTGCTTAGCTCTTTGCCGTTCCACATAACAGGCTCTCAAAAGAAAATTTTTTTTTTCAAAATTTGGAATCTTTTGTAGGAAAACGGAGGCACCTTGAGACCATGATGCTCAGTGAAATGTATCCGACCCGGAAAGTTAAATATCATGTGGTTTCTCTAGTATGAGAAAACCAAACCATAAGAAATGTAAGAGATGTGAAAGTCAGAAGATGGGCTGTGTGGAGAGAGAAAGGGAAAGTGCGAGCAGAAGTGAGAGGGTGGGAAGAGGAGAGAGATGCGATATGCAAATTTTAAAAATAATTTAAAAATTTTAAAAAATATATGTTCAGTAGATTTCCAAATGAAATGCTCTAAGCTGTCTGATTGAACATAGGACAGTAATAAATTTCTACAGCTGAGGAGGAATTCTAATATCCCGCCTATGGTATTTTCTTTCACCAGAGTGCACATACTGTCTATGAATAATGATGTTTCTTTCAATAACTAATCATCTAATTATTACAAAATATCACATCTTCTGAGTTTCACAGGCACACTTAAAAACATACTTAAAAATAATCCTTCAGTCTATCATTACTACTTGTGTTTAAATAGTTACTTTGTGTGTGTGGGTGTGGGGTGTGTGGGCGAGTGGTGGTGTGGGTGTGGGTGTGGGGTGTGGAATGGCAAGGACTGAACTCAGCGCCTCATGCATGCTAGGCAAGCCTCTACCACTGAGCACGTTCACGGGCCTCATTCATGTGGTTCTGGTCCATACTGATTTCTTCTTTTATTTTTTTATTTCTTTTAAATTAAAGCCCTTAAGATTTGTGCTTCTTTCACCTTTAAAGTCTTTTAATCAGTTCTCCAATACTTGCTTTTACAGTTCTCAAAACAGGAAAACATTACCACAAGCAATCAGAAATTAGAAGTAGGTTTGTAATATTAATACGCATGAATCCCTTTGTTATAAAAATAAGAAAACTGAAATTTTGTATAAAGTGCACAGATGACAATAATAGTATATGTTTATTTTGTCATATATGCATTCCATCATTTTATCATGCGTGGATTCCTCATAAGGCCCTTATAAGCCAAGCAGAGCCTTTTTTTTTTCTTGAAGGGGGAAAGCAGAAACGTAAAGCTTATGTTAGTCAAAAGGGAGACCCAGAAATGTTGGCTGCCCCTTAAGTACAGCCACTTTCACACAAGGCATCCTTCAAGATTGGGTTGATCCGAATGGCAGAAGAAACTCTACAAAGTTTTCCTCAGTGTCCCCTTCGTCGACACCAGCTCTGCCCTGCAACCACAGGAAAGCACATAGCTCACTTCTACCAAAGACCCTTTGTGATCCTGACTGTGGCTTCTCAAGCCCGTTTCTCTGGCCACGTGCGGCTTACGGGCAAGGACTAGCTATGTGGATTAACCTTGTTTCCTTGCTACTTGGCATTGTCCCTAGAATATCAGGGGACTCCGTATATATGTGCTACATTAGTTAGCCAGAGAACTGTAGATCAGAGGGAAAGAGTGTGCCAGTGTGTGCCCACACACACGTGTATAAAAACACTTTGCCCGAGGCCACAGAGCTCCTCCGTGACTCAGGTGAACCAGAGGCCTGGCTCTCGGTCCAGGGCTGCCTACTGTGTCCTGCTGCTTCCAACTGCAACAACAGGAGCAGGTCCTCCAGAGATGCCATGCGATAATACCCAAATAAGTTAACAAAAAGGCCAAGCTGTGAGCGCTGATTTTAGCAAGGAAGTGGAGATAAAATTCTTCCTCACACCTTGTATCACCCAGAGGAAGCATCGGCCTGCCAATTTTACAAACACGCCAGTAAAAGAATTTCCTTGGCAACAGGACAGCATGGAAACGTCCTTTTTAAAATCAATTAACCCCCTGGATTCTCAAGCTCGCCCAAAGCACTTCCTATGCCAGGGAGACTCCACTCAGGGAGATGCTGTGGCCCTTTCTATTTCGGGACAACTTCTTTTGTTCATTCTTGCTAAAAATAGCAGCAGAGCTGGGGACACTATTTATAGTCCCGAGAGTGGCACGCTCTGTGAACACTTCATTCATTTATGTTTCCCGTGTTTATTGTGACCTTACCATTTTAGTAATTAAAAATGTTCATCCAAGATTTTATTTAGTAACAAATCAGTTGTAAATAGCATTTCTTTTAATATATAAAGACCTATATTTAGACCCAATAAAATATTTCACTCCCATTTCCGTATTAACTAAAAACAGATTACCATGTGGGGGAGGGTATGTGAGTGTTTTCTTTCCAATTTTTATATGAAATTTAATGACTTGACCTTAGGTGCTTGGCTCGGGTCACTCAAGAGTGTTTCTTACTGATTGATATGAAATTGCCATTATGACCAGCTCACCATGTGTTTGTTAATCTTTAGTCTATAGCTCTAAAATATAGCTGATCATTATTATAATAGTTGGAAAATATAAAATTAAGAGTACCTCCTTCATATCCCAATAAATTTCTTGGTGGGAAAAAAAAAACGGTGCTTCAAAATGGTCCCACTGAGGACTTCCCTATGAAACTGACGGGACTTCTAGCATAAGGAATACCCCAAATCAGAATTTTTGCCAACTACACTTTTGCTATCCTTTACCTTGATTTTTGGTAAGTGAGCCAGGCTCACTCCCTTTATAAGCATTTTTTCTGAGGACAGTGATACCAAACTTCCCCACACCAGAAAAAAAAAAAGAAACAACAGGAATGCATATTCCGTCTGCCTGAACCCGCACTCTGTGTCCATCAAGCCCTGTCTCTACCCGACAGACTGCCTTAATCACAAAGTCAAACTCAATGTAGTATATGTGCATCTATTTGAAAAAGTGATCAGTTTTCAAGACTCAGAGGGGAAAAAAGTAATTTACTAAGTCCTGAGGTTGACTCCACTACTGAGAAGGGAGAGAGAGAGAGAGAGAGACACCGAGTCACACAGGTGGTGGCGTTGCCTGGAATCATGGCCGCTTGCGTCATACCCTCAAAATCCACTAGAATGAAGACAGTGAGGTGTGTTCTTTTGTTTTAAGCTAATACACTCCATTTAGAGAGCTAATCAGCAGTTAATTAAAGCATTCAATCTCAAAAACTCTCTGTTTAATAAAAATATTTTTTGCTCTTTTGCTCTAAAACAAATTGAACTAAGAGACTCAGGAAAAGCAGGAGCAATTATGTAAACATGTATTCACCAAGTCTCAATATGAGACCAATTAACCTGGATTTGCGTTCCACTCAAGTGTAATGGCACAATATATTTTCAGCAGCACTGTTGTTTTAAGTATCATTTCAGGGTGTTTTTCCATGATGTTTTGTTTTGATAAAGTGAAATAAACACTCCCTACCTGAGAAACCATTGTAAAGCATCACATCTGCGCATCAAGTGGTTTCCTATCTGAGCTAATTATTGCTATTGGATTACTTTCCTCTACCTCCTGACACAAAGTGGGACAGGGCTCAAAGTTATGGAAAAATCTACAGCACGAGCTTGTGAAATAATATTCTGTGGACATTGGTTCCTCTCCCTGAAAACGTTCTGTCTGGTACCTTTGATTTAAAAATCAAAGTCCATTTTAAAAAATAGTTTAAAAACAAATGATTTGAGTGATGGAGAATTCTCACTAAGTAGACTTGGGTAAATAGTTCCTAACCAAAAAGTCTAATGCTCAAAACTAAACCCATGTCATCAAAGATATGTATCTGGAAAGTAGGGAGTTCTGTTCTCATTTCAAAAGATGATCTCACTTTCCCTCTCATTCAAGATATGCAAACACATTTCTGTTATTTCCTACCAACTTTCCCAGAATTCTCCCATCTACTCGAGAGTCTGGCACATAACCTGGCATTCTGCTGTGCATCAGTCAGAAGGTCTCATGTACACATACCATCAGATATGGTTGTCCTCTCACAGCAGAAGCCAGTGACCTGAGCCAGTTCCTACCCAGTCTCATTTACACATTCAGCTAATTTTTTGAACAGATATTCAATTTAATGTTTCCATATAGAAATAGATGGTCAGATCTCTATAGATGGATCATTTCATTAGAGGATATAGTAGTCTTTGAATTGTAGAAAATTTAAAAATTAACACACCAGACAGTCCAAAATATGACCAAACTCATAGAATTTGCAAGGTACTTTCTTTCTTTACCTTCATTATTCCTAAAGCCAAAAGACCAAGAAAGCTCAAGCCCACAGCAAACGCATGAAGGCTTTGGCTGTCCATCCAGTCCACTGACATCACTGACAACTTACCATGAACTGGAAAAATTACCAAGGACCAACTAGGTGCAAAACTTGCGAACAATTTGCATCAGTCCTACTACCTCACAAACGATAAATACTTCAGAAACTCAATTCATTTTTCTGACAATATTTAAGCTGAGATCTATAATGCCAGCACTTTTGGAGGCTGAAGCAGGAAGAAGACAAGTTTGCATATAGCCTGGACAGTTCAGCAACTTAAAAAGACCATGTCTCAACATCAAAAATGGAAATGGGCTGGGAATATAGCTCAGCGTGAAGGCCCTAGGCCTGATCCCCAATACCACACACACGCACGCACACACGCACGCACACACCCCCTACCACCGCCACCAAATTTTTTTTCTCAGAATATTTTTTATTTTTGTTAAATTTTGAGCTTTAGACAATAATTCCTTCATCAAGATATTAACATCTCATTTTAAAGTTAACTAGAGACTATCAAAGTTAACTACTGATGGATGCATACATACAATTAGAGGTTATGTTTGCCAAAAATCATTCTTAACTAGTCATTTAGTTCTTTTTACTTAGTTAGATGTGGAAGGCGAGACTATAAATAAAACCAAGCAGGAACTGTCAGATTTTAATACAGACTGATCATCCCCATCCCCAAAATCTGAAATCTTCAAGGCTCCAAATCTCAAAATGCTCCAAAAGCCAGATAGTGTGACTTTATAAGGAGAAACCTCTATTCCTGACCTCCAGGAAGAGGTCATAGTCAAAACATTAAAAATGTCTATAGAAGTTGAGGCAGGACTGCATGTTCAAAACCCATCTGGGCAACTTAGCTACTCAGAGAGACGTCACCAAATCAAACATAAAAATGTGTGGGGACAGTGTGAGGATCCTAGGACTGATTCCCAGTAACACACACACACACACACACACACACACACACACACACACACACACACACAAATTACTGTCAGGGTAGGGGCTGGATGAAGAGCACAGCAATTAAAGTGCTTACCTCGCAAGTACAAGGCCCTGAGTTCAATTCCCCAGCACTACATAAACCAGGTATGGTGGTGCATGCCTATAATTCTAGCCCTCAGTAGGCTGAGGCAGGAGGATTGCGATGGGTCCAAGGCTAGAGCCTGGGCTACATAGCAAGCTCAGGACCAGTTCAGTTCAGAGACTTTGTCTCAAAAAAAAAGAACCTTCAAGCTATGCATACAAGATGGATAGGAAACATAAATGAATTTCATAAACAAATTTCATGTTTAAACTTGGGTCTTTTCCTTTAGATGTCTCATTAAACATATCCAAATATTCCAAAATCGGGAAACAAAAACCCAAGTCCAAAAGTTTTCAGGTCCCTAGTGTTTTGGATAAAGGAAACCCAGTCTAGAATTTATTACCTGATTCATCTTCAGGACAGAAAACCTGGGTTTCTGTGGTGGGAGGGCCCTCAAAACCTTCCAGCACTTCCTCATCTTCACAAAAGAAAGCCCACCTGCTCCCAGGGAGGGCCCTGGAAACTGCCCGGTCCCCCATCAGACATGAACTAGACCCTCTAACATATTCTGCTGGCAGGTGCTCAATATCTGCATCGGAAATCCCATCGGACAAGGCGCATGGAAGGACCAAAGGCAACTGAGCCCAGTGTCAGCCAGCGAGGGCGAGGGAGGAGATCGTGGGGAGTCTGAGGCTGTGGGGCCCAGGCAGTGTGGGGCATTGTGGAGCCTGACATGTGAAAAGTGCCTTCCCGAGACTACAGGCATCACTGTCTACCCAGTGCCGAGGCCAACACAAAGCGGTTTGGCAGAAAAATTCAGTAAAGGTGTCTGAGGTCATGTCTGTGTTAGTCATTCTGGACAGTCTAGACTCAAATCCTGTTAGATCACGTGTTACAGTATTATCACCTATGTCGATTTCACCTCTGTTCTCCCACCCAAGGGGCGCTCTGCAGGAGAGACACCTGAGCAGGACCACAACCCAGAGGCGTGGTGACCTACAACCAACAGGCTGGAACTTCAGAACCTTGGCTTGCGTGGCCACTTCCCCACTTAGTGGGGTCTGTGAGGGACAGGTACGCACAGGCACACATGACAAACACGTATAAACAGAGTCAAAGGTATTTTTACATTCTTTTTCATCAACAGCCTTCTAAACTATGCAAGCTCTGGAGTCCAAAATTCTAGAATCAGGATGCGGGGAGTAGTGGTGGTGCAAGTGTTTGCCTAGCATGAACAAGGCTCTGGATTTGACTCTCCAGCACCACATAAAAATTAGCTCTCCGGAGACTGAGGCAGGAAGGAGGATTGGCGTGAGTTCAAGGCCAGCCTGTGCTACTTAGGGAGTTCAGGACCAGACTAAACTATACAGGGAGACCTTGTTCCAAAAACCAACCAACCAAACAATAACAACAACAAAAATGAAGTGGAGATCAATCTCTGCTCCAAGGGGCTATTGAGTTGGGCTAATGAGGGTGACTGTCAGAGAGCCATAGTGTCATATACCTGTAATCCCAGCACTTGGGGAGGCTAAAGCAGGAGGATTCAAAATTTGGTTTTTGTTTTGTTTTGAGACAGGATTTCACTGAGTTCAGGTTGGTCCTGATCTCACCATGTAGCCTAGGCTAGCCTTGAACACTTGGAAATCCTACTGCCTCGGCCTCCTGCAAGCTGGAATTACAGGCGTATACCACCGCACCTGGTTTAGGATACTAAATTTAAATCCAGCCTGTACAACTTAGTGAGACCTTGTCTCAAAATAAGCTATTAAGAAAACAGGCAGGGAGGTAGTTCACAGTGGAGGCCCTCGGTTCAATCCTCAGTACAGAAAAAAAAAAAAAGGAACCGACAAGAAGTTTTTGTTTTTGTTTTTGTTTTCTCTTTTTTTTGACTAGAAATAAATGAAGTACTAAGTACTGGGAGACCAAGTTCTGTCAGATTACTAAAGACTTAAGAATTGCAATAAATAAGGGACAAGAGGTGTAACTTAGCAATACTAGGCCTAACTAGAATGCATGAGGCCCTAGATTTGATCCCCATGACCCCACCCAAAAAAGAATGGCAGAAATCATAGTAAATAAAACACTCACTACAAGAGCAAAGTGATTGATTCTGATAGGTATGACATAGTCATGCTCATCGGATTTGTTTTTACTCCAAGTACCACCTACTGGCTGGCTCTTGACAAGATGATGAATTTGACCATCTTGTGTTACTATAGAAAACAAAGTTCAAAGAGATCTTAACAGAGCAGCAAAGATGATTAAAATATTGAAGGTAAAGCTTAGAAAGTTTTTTAGAACAGCTACCAATTTACTCTTTTTTAAAAGCAAGAACTAGGCTGCGGGCATATTTCAGGGCCCTGCATTGGAGTCACCAGTACCACATAAGCCTGATGGGTCGCATACACCTATAATCTCATCACTTGGGAGGCTGAGCTGAGAGGACTACCATGTGTGCAAGGCCAGCCTGGGTTAATAAAGTGTTCTGGACCAGCCTGAACTACAGTGACAACATTTCTCAAACAAACAAACAAACAAACAAAAACCCCAAAACAAAACAAAACAAAAACTGGAGGGAAACAAACAATATGAAGGTACTGATGCAAAATCTTCTGTAGAATCCATACTGAGATAAGAAAAAAATACTTCTAAAGCAATATTCCACCCTCTTAAAACAAAAATTTTCTTCTTCCTTGAGCCAAAGCTCAGAACCTGTCACACACAACAAGCACTAAATATTCTCAGCCATGAATTCCTTGTGCACAAAGTTGGTTGAATTTACAAGCTGGTTGGATGGTGCCTGCGCCGGAACTCAGTGTTAGTAGACCTTTCTGTTAGTCAGAACGTTTAGTTACAGAATTCCAAAATATAACTCAGTCACCAGGGAATCTTAACTTAATTCTGCATTTCCCTGGTGACTGAGTTATTTTTTGGCTTTCTCATAGCTGCGATTCCACAAGCGATCACAGAAAAATATGTTCTACTAGAGCAACAGACTGTGCATCACCTCTGTGGGCAGACAGACCTAGGCGGGGTAACGTGTATTGCTTAAGGAAGGTGTGTATGGCAGGATGTCTTGACTGCTAATAAAACTGGGAGTGATTGCACAGAACCTGCAGGGGGCGCTGCCCTTGAGAAGAGCTTGAATTCTTATCTCTGAATCCATGGGACAGATGAGCTGGATTAATGTGTATAAAAGGGGTTGGAATGGGTCAATGGTTCCCAGAGGTGGCATCTGACAATGACCCTGGCATACAGATGTATCTGTCCAGCAGTTTATAGAAAATGTACAGGACTCGTCCCTGGAGGCTCTGGGTCTCCTGCTGCCTGTGGCTCTAGGGCTCAAGCCAGAAACCTAGTCTTGCTTTTCTTGCTCTCTCTCTCTCTCTCTCTCTCTCTCTCTCTCTCTCTCTCTCTCTCACACACACACACACACACACACACACACACACAAAGACATTCTAGCAAATTCAACTTCTGGTTAGGTTCTCAAAAGAGTTAGTTCTTATTACAGCGATACCTGCATATGCATGTATACAGGTATGTAGCAGCACAATTAGCAATAGTTGGGCTCTGGTGACCAGCTATGTACGTGCCCATCAGTGGACCAACAGAAGGAGAAAATGTGGCAGATATTCACAATGGAGTTTCACTCAGCCACAGAATTCATGTCATCTTGAAAAAGAAAAAAGGTTGGATCTTGAGACTATTGTGTTAAGTTAAATAAGAAATGGTCAAGATACAATTTATATAGGTACCAATTCCCCCACACAAATGTAAATATTATGTATTGAAATCCAAACCAATAAAAATACTGGCTCTAGTTATTTCCCAAGCCCATCCGCATCTCCCCTGTCTCCACTCTCCTGCTAAGGTCTCAGCCTCCAGAATCTGTCCCTTGCCACCCACACTGCTGGATCTCCTAAGTCACCCTTTCTGACAACCAGCAGTATTTTTTTTTCTACTGAGAATTTGGTGGTAAACCCATTTCTTAAACTTTTATGATATTCTTTTCCACACAGATGAAAACCCAGGCCCTCATGAGCTGGGCATTGTCAAACTATTTGACCTTATTCAGAGCTCCTTCCCCCCAACCCACCCCACTGGTGGTTTCTGTGGGCACTGGCTTTTCCTCAGGTCTCTTAAACATATGAAGGTAGTTTCCCCACAGCACGTTCTGCATTCTATTCCATACCTGATCTGTGTGTCTCCTGGTTTAGCAGCATGACATGTTCTTGGGGTATAGATCTCATCTCAAGGGTCAGTTCTCTGTGTGGGTCTTCTCTGAACCCCTAACTCCTCTCTCCCTCCTTCCTCCCATGCACCCCACTCATTGATTCCATCACTTTACCCTCCCTTTCTGAATCCCCCTCCTTCCTCCCACCCAACGTGATCTGATACCTCAATTTAGAACAGGGCTCGTACTTTGTGGCTATGTTGAATGAATCAATGAACAAATGAATGAGCGATTCCTCAGGTTTGGGGTGGAGCCTGGGAATAAGCGATGTTGAAAGGCGGATGGGGTCACTGAGACACACTGCACAGACTGTCCCCTCCCCTTATGCACACACCAGAGGCTGACTGGAGAGACAAAATCAATGACTATGAAGTAAAACAGCAGTGAATCTGCTTGAAATTTAAAAAAAGGCTTTCTGGTCAAAAAAGAATGTTATATTGAAGAAATTGTAATATATTACATTTGTTTAAATTAAACAGAACACAAGGACTAAGACCTCAAATCCACATATGTCACCAATAATCAAAAATTACTTTAAATGGAAGAATAATAAAAAGAAGAGCATAAAAAAGACAGCAGTTATGTGAATCTTGTGTAACAATGGCAAAGGTTAAGTTGTTCTAAAAAATATTGAATGCGCTTTTTACTAAATACTAGGTAAACTAGGGTCGGGGGTTACCTACACCAAAATAAGAATTGTGAGTTGTACAGCAGGCCCATGCCCAGTAGTTACTCTGAGGCACCTTCAATCCCCCGGTCTCACTGTGTAAATGGCTCTGGGGGGTCCCTTGGCCTTGAACCCAACCCGCATATAAGGTGGCTCCGACGATGGTCCAACTTTACCTCTTATCCCTTCCCCACAGTTGACCGTCCAGCACAGCCAATGCCTCTCTACTTTTCTGGGAGGTAGAGAGGAGAGTCTTGCTGCTCTATAGTCCAGATGGGTCCTGAATTCACTTTGTAGCCCAGGTTAGACTTGAACTCCCTGCAATCCTCCTGCCTCAGCCTTCAAAGTGCTGGGATTACAGCTGCGCCCCTATACCCAGACCATTTTTTTTAATGCGGCACTGGGGAGTTGAACCCAGGACCTTGTTCATCTTAGCAAAGCTAAGTGCTGAGCTATATACTCTGTGTACACTCTGTTCTCACCTAGTGATGCCTCCCCAGCTCCCTGCCACACCCTTTGCACCTGGTTTACAACACCTCTTCATCCTCCCAGACTCCTCTGGGGACAGCTTCCTCCTGCCCTGACTACCTTCCCCATTGCGGCACTGGGTTAGGACCCTCTGGAGAGTTTGCACAACACTCAGGACAAGCTTCTATCTTTTTTTCTGTTTTAGTCATTGCTGGACCAATGCTGTACTTCTCAGAGGTTTGATTATTGTCTGTGAGAATTAAATTGTTTAAACTGAAATGTAATCAATTGAAATGTAGTCTTATTTTTGGTGGTATTGTTACCAGAGATTGAACTCAAAGCCTTCACACTGAGCTACATCTGCAGCTTTTACATTTTTTGTTTGTTTGTTTGTTTGTTTGTTTCGAAGGCCAGTGCACAGAGCGGGCTTGAGCTTGCAGCCTCCCAGCTGCTGAGATCACAGCTTTGTGTCATCACGCCACTTTGGAATGTAATCTTAGGTCTCGCCACCTTGGTGTAAGCATAGGCAGGCTCACCCATGTGCCAGTGCCACCAAGCGGTCCCCAAGGCTTCAGAGCCATGGCCTGCTCTTGGTAGTGCTGGACCACTGCCAGCAAAAGGGGATCCACTTCCAGTGAGAAAAGTGCCCTGGAGGCTTTCCAGGTGGGCTGTGAAGACCACTTTTCAGCTCTAGGAATTTAGCAAAGATTCAAATGTAGTGGGAGTTCAATGTTTGACGTCTGACTGAGTGGATAATAAATTCATACATGAATAAAACCCCAATCTGGCCTAGTCTTAGGTTATACTCACTACAAAACTATTGTTAGGGGTAGCTCAACTGAAAAATAAAATTTAAAAGGCTGGAGATGGAGTTGAGTACTGCATGTGAAAAATCTTGAATTCAATCGCTAGTATCACACACACACACACACACACACACACACAGACACACCAGAAAAAATAAAATAAAAAACAAAAAACCTCCCACCACATCATAGTGCGTCGTGAAACGCTGCCATAATGGGCTTTGATCTTTTTCAAAAGCTAAAATGTCAGTTGAACTCTTCCAAATATATAACTGGAAGGAAACTCTTTTCAAAATTGTTACATTTCATTGTTACAGCCATAAAAGCAATTCTCAACAATCAAACAAAACTCCTTCCAGAGTATTCATAACCCTTAAGCCCAATTTGCGAGTGCAACATATTTGTGCTTTTCTGAAGCACACAATTTCTCACAAATGTGAACCAGGCTGTTCCCAAGCTGTTGCTAACGGGGATGTGAATCTGGAGTGAAAAGCAATATTACTATTGTGCTGGAGCACCTTCCCTCCCTGGACTAATGTACCAAATAAATCCAGACTTTTTCCCCTCCAAAGTTACAGTGAGAATCAATTAAAGTACATAATGATGTGTTAACAACCTAATACAGCAGTTAACATTAAGGGCCATTTGAGCCTCTGAGCTTTTTTTTGCTCTGTAAGATCTATAATTGAAAGAATACTGTGAGAGACGCCTTTCATCAGCTCCGTGAGTCCCATTTCCTGCTTTGATAACCACACAAGGCGAATCTAAGGCACTTCAAGCCTCCCAATTACATTTGATTAGCTAGTCAAAATAATGTAACAGCTTTTCATCACCCAAAGGAAAACTTTTGAAGAACTCTGTTGCCAACACTTCTACACAAACACTAACCTATATTATTATTTTACAAGGGGAAATGTAATATTTAGAAAGGTTTGTTTTTTTTTAATGAGGCAAAAAGTAAAGCCTCCGATTCATCACAACTTTAGATCAAAAAGGTGCGACAGTGTGCGATAATGTGCCGGGAAGCGTTTGCGGAGATTTCAGCAGACAGAATCCAGGGGTGGAAACACGCTTTGGAAGGAGCCCACGCTTCAGAGGACGTGTCTCAAAACAGGATGTGCACTCACACTGTGGTGCACAGGCACGAAATCTGCCAGGGAGAAGAATTTCTTGGGACCTCCCCAAACCTATGCTTGTAAGAAATCATGCACTAGAAAATGTAGTCGAGTCCTCAAAATAATAACAAATCAGCAACACTAAGAAGTCCATTAAAACACGATTCTGAGAATTTACACATTATTACCAATTATTTAATGTTGATCACAAGCAAAAACAAGGGGCAGGAGTAAAACCCAGTGACAGGATGCTTACTGGGTTAGTATATACAAGGCTCTAGATTTAATCCTTATCAATATTTTAAAAAATAGTTAAGACAAAATGTATACATACTGCCTTTACCACTAAGGCGTTTTTCTCCTTCCTTTACCATCTTAAGCACATTAATTCAAGATGTAGCCAATGTCTGTGGTGTTTCATTCCCATAAAAATATGCTCTTAATTTAAAGGAAACGATTATCCTGCTCTCTCAGGTACAACATTCTGTAAACAGGGCACTTAGAAATGTGATAGTCAGTTCACCGGAGGTGGTCCGCTGGAGACTTTAAAAACCAACTCAGTAGAAGCACTGACCAAAAATAAAAGGCTGGATCCATCCACACTCCCAGAATGGAAGGGAGACCAGGGCTTCAAAAGCACATCGGGCCTCTCCTACGCCCCTCTTTCACAACCAATGTAGACTTTAGACCTGTTAGCCAATCATTCCATCAGCCATGTAAGGAGAACCGAAAGGGGGATCAAGTTTGGTTGTAAAGTTAATCCCGAACCTTGTGCAATCCCAGGGATTTTTCCAGATATTCAAGATAATGGGGTTTTCCTTTAGCTTCTGAGGAAAATGAATACAGCAGCGGTCCACGCCTTTTGGGCTTCAGATTTCTAGTGTTTCTCCTCTATAGTTTTGACTGTGGCTTTAGAGTATGCTAAGTCTGAAAAATCCATAGAAGTGCCCTGGGTAGGTAAAAACTATGGCACTTGGAAATATTTCCAAGGAGGAAGTTAAAAGTGAGGAATATGCTGGTGACTGTCTGTGGGACAGTGGGGGATGTGACTGAGAGACTGACACAGAAATGCCTTGCCGTGCACAGAAATTCCTACAGCCATGAAAACAGGAGAGGAATCTTAACATTTCCCTCCTTTTAGAATGACACGGGACCAGCCACACTCACTTGGCCAAGCCCTTGCCATCAAAGTGGGTTTGTGCTATGTTTTAAATCAGAAAGTCCCCACAAATGTCCCATCTCATTCATGTGTTTGGAGGTGATACTTTTGGAAGGGAGCCTTCTCCCTTCCTGAGTGGGCTATGAGGACGTGGCACCAGCCCTGAGGAATAAGGCCCCCAAAAGTATGCTTTACTGGGACATGGGTCCCTCCTTTCTCTCGCTGTGTTTCAGTCACCATGAGGTGAAGAGCTTTTCCTCCTCTACACCCTTCTGCCATGTTCCTTCCCCACCACAGACCTGAAGTGATCGAGCCAGATGACCGTGCTTGGAAACCAGGAGCCAAAATCAGCCTTTCCTCTTTGAATTTTTCTCAGATATTTTTCACAGCAACTAAAAAAATCTGACCAACACTACATGGCATTCCTTGGACAATGCCACTGTGTGAGACACATCTGATATGGTGGAAGGACTGGAAAGAAATTCCCCTGCTATCGTCATGTATGGCCCAAATCTACGGCTGCCTACTCAAATGTATCTCTCAACTTTTCCGCCCGTCCTTAGACCTAGAGAATATATGGGCTGCCCTCCCCTCACAACTGCATCCCACAAAAGCCTCTGTGGCCAAGGGCAAAAGTTAGCAGCTACATGGTCCTACTGCACTATTGTACAAAGTTATGCCTACCAGTCTCTGGAATCCTGAGGCCTGGAGGAAGATAAAAAAATAAGCTAAATACAAAAAGAAAAAAATAGGAAAGCTGAGGCAGGAGGATCATGAGTTCCACAAGAACAACGTGGGCTACATGACAAGGCCCAATCTACAAAAAGAAAGAAATGAAACAGGAAGGAAGGAAGGAAGGAAGGAAGGAAGGAAGGAAGGAAGCAAGGAAGGAAGGAAGCAAGGAGAAAAAGAAGGAAGGAAGGAAGAGGCTGAGTCAAGAGAATTGCATGTTCGAGGCCAGACTGGACAACTTGACAAAATCCTATCTCAAAATAAATTGAAAAAACTTAGTGTAGTCCAATACTCAATTAAACACACCTAGACACCCAGCCATTGACAGACAGACAGACAGACAGACAGACACACACACACACACACAGTGGCTCTGCAAGTCTAACAAGATGAGCAGCAATACAACAATGAGGTTCATATATGACACTTTGAACGCAAAGCTCAAGGAAACTGCAGCAAGTAGGCACCCATTTCCATCTGTGCCTGTCTCAATTTAAAAAAAAAAAACTAGAAAGGGGCTGGGACCACAGCTCCACAGGAAAGCACTTACTAGCATGTGGGAGGCGCTGGCTTCAATCCCTAGGCTACAAAGGCAGAAAAAATAAGCTGCAAGTAACAGAGAATGTGAGAGTGCCTCCACAGGAGCGCAGGGCTTCACCCCAGTAGCTGCCTGCGCTGCGCCCTGCACATCCAAGAGACCCCAGCGACGGGTAGTAGACGGTTAAGGAACGCTCAGGTGCTGCCAAAGGAAATGTAATACCTATTGTTGTGTTTGTGAGTGGCATTTTTGGGTCAGAGATCAGTGTGTTTAATGTGAAAAATAGCTTAAATGTCCAATTTCCATGTAGCCATCCTTTAAATGGATGGGAACTCTCAAAGATTTGTGTGATCTACTTCTCAAGCCATAGAATAAGTCAGAGGAAAGTCACTCTCTACTTACACTGGAGAATAAAACGATCTGCTTTACTTCAGAGGTTCAGAGGGTAAAGTCCTTCAACAGTGTATTAAGGGGTATCCCGCATGAGTCTTATTTTCTGCCTTTTTAACCCATTATCCGATGTAGGGGCTCAGACTCAGTGCATTCTGCCTCTCCACCACAAGCCATGGAGTTGGCAGGCTTTTCTTAGTCCAGTGAGCAATCTGTGTACCCTGCTACAAGTGCCAGAGTAAGCAAGGACAGCCGGGCTTGGGGGGACGTTGTGTGGTCCCAGCACGCTTGCAGGCTAGGGTAGGATGGTTACAAGCTTAAGCCCACACTAGGCAATTTAGTAATTTAGCAAGATCCTGTCTCAAAATCAAACATAAAAATGGGCTTGAGTACTGGAGGAACAGCTCAGCAGTTAAATGCTTGCTTTACGAGCGCAAGGTCCTGGGTTCGATTCCCCAGTACCACATAAGCTGGGTGTGGTAGCACATGCCTGCAATCCCAGCACTGGGAGGCTGAGGCAAGAGGACTGCTGTTGAGTTCAAGGCCAGCCTGGGCTACAGAGTGAACTCAAGACCAGCCTGGGCTACATAGTGAGGCCCTGTCTTAAAAAAGGGCTGGGGAGGGGAGGTGGCTGAAGATGTAACTCAGTGCAAAGGCTCTGGGCTCAATTCCCAGGACCATAAAACACAAATACATAAATATATAAATGAAAATAGCCAACAAATTGGATTGTAAAAACAAACTGTCGAAATGTCTATATTAAATTTGAGTGATTTTATGGGAGACTGTTATCTTATTCTTCATTTCTTACCTGAATTTTATCTCTTCTTTGCTGTCTGACTTTTTATCTTAGAAATTTCAACTATGTATACTAAATAATGAAAAAAGAATAGAACAAGCAGGACACTAATTATTCTCAGCAAATAGCCATGTGACTCTCTCTAAGCAGACAAGCTGATGAACCCGGTTCTCCTGATTAATCTGTAGGCAATGGTCCTGGGCAGTGGGAGGTCTGAGGGGCAGGGAAGCCAGGTTCTCAGCAGTTGGGAAGGACATTGTTGTTGCACCTGTCTCACTCAGGGCACCCAGGCACATTCCAGTTTACAAACTAAGTTTTAGAGGCTCCTGACTTAGTTCCTGCGGCCAATGACAAGCACCTATTTCTGTCCCAAAGTGGACTCAGTAAGCCATTCTGTACTCAGTTTCTTAGTGTCCTCTCCTAATTAAAAAAAAAAAATCATAGCAAATTCATACTTCCTTAAGTCAAGTGATGAAAACTGCTCTCTGTACTGAAGAGAAACGGCACCTCTCAGACCTACTGGTATTGGTATGGACATAGTGACAATGGCAACATTTTGAAGGACGTCACAGTTTACAAAGGACTCCATATGCATTCTTTGGACTCTCCAAGATCTGCGTGATCTACTTCTCAAGCTGGAGAATAAGTCAGAACAAAGTCATTCTTTACCTGTTCTAGGAAATGAAAGATCAATTTTGCCCCTACATGTAGAGAGTAAGGTCGTCCAATAGTGTATTAAGAACAGCATTATTAACATATTACCTATATGATTTGGGTCAAGCCACTAAATATCTCCAAGTCTTAATATCCTCATCTGCCTACTACACAAGGACAGGTTAGTACTAAAGGAGGTAACACATGTAAAACTCTTAATAAGCACCCAATTCATTGCTCAATACATGGTAGCTATTATTACTTATTACCTGTTGTTCTGTAATTTAGGAAATGTGCAATTATATTCTGCTGAACCGAACTTACTCCCCTAAACCTTCAGCTACTGTCGTCCTCCCAGATGGAGATTGATGTCCACTTGGTATTTTCCCCTCACGCCTTTGTTCTTTCTCTTTCTTTGATGCCAGTCTTCTGCACAACTCCAAACTGATTCAATTGCCTTGGTTCATTGTACTGATACTAGCAAATTATTTAACTAAAAGGACTGGTCATGTAAAAATTGAGTTAGCAAATTTTGTTGATCAATTAATTTGATGTCTCATAGGGACAACTCTAAAAAGCGAAAGGAGGGAGAGATGGATGTGTTTTCTACAACAAGGGTCCTCAGCCCCCAGCTGCAGACCTGTAGTGGTTGGAATCCAGGTGGGACAGGCGAGGAAGGCCTTGGTGACCTTTGGGCAAAGCTCTGCCTCCCATCAGTGCACTCCTATTAGGTTCTAATGCTGTAGCTGATTGACAGAAGGCGGAGCTTCACTCCCCACTCTTGCTGATGCTGGCCATTTCAAAGCTGTCCTCCAAAAATCCACTGCATAACAAGTGCTCTGCTCCTCTTTGGGAAAGCAGCCTTCAGCTAAACCAGTCTCTAGTGTCAAAAAGATTGAGGACCACTGTTCCAGAAAGAATATCCTGTGTGAGAAGATGGTGCCATTCTTTTACTGTATTGGACCTACAGGAAGCCACATCACAAGGCTGAATGCACCCAGCACTACAGCAGGGGCTTAGTGGACACCCAACAAGTTACTTCTCTTCCCCTTCACCATTTGACCTTGAACAGACTGAGAAAAATACTGCTTTGTTTCCTATGCTCATCCTTTATTAGAAATTTGCGCTTCTCAGGTATGGCTGTTTATTCTGATTGTCTCCCGTGATTCTACCGGATGGTGAGTAGATTAACAAGAACAAGACGCGAATTGAGTGTGTGAATAAGCAAACCCAATGTGAGCTATGTTCCTCACCAGAACACTCTTGGCCAGCCACCTGGCTCCCCGGGGGCAATAGGAGCTCACAGCAAGGACCAAGGGCTCCAATGCGTTGAAGCCCAGGGCATTAGGAAGTCTGAACTGAGCCTGAAGTTTGCAAATGTAAATTCTAAGTAAAGCCATTCAAGCTGGGCGAGGCAGCCTCTGCTGGAATCCCAGCACTCCGGGAGCCTGAGGCAAGAGGATCACAAGTTTGAGTCCAGTCAGGGCAACATAATGACTGGTGGGAGTGTCTCTTAAAACAAAAAATGGCTGGACAAAAAGACCCAACCACAAGAACTTCAAATGCCCAATAAAATACACAAAGAATGTTTAATATCTTTAGCCACCAGAGAAACACAAATCAAACCAAACTGAGCAAGTGCTAAGTCAAACTGAGACTCTAGCTAACTCTGTTAAGAGCGGCTGACACCAAGAACTCAAAAAATAACAAATGCGGGAGAGGTTGTGGAGAAAAAGGAAGCTTTCTACTTTGTTGGTAAAGTGGCACAACTGTTACGGAAAGCAAAATAGTGATTCCTCAAAAAAGCTGAAAATCGACGTCCCATTTGACCCACATGTATGTCTTCCAGGGATCTTCCCAAGAGAGTTAAAGTTATTCTTGAAGAGTGATACACACATACCCATGTTCACAGCAGCGCAGTTTATAATAGTCAGAGCAGATGATATCTCTATCAACAAGTAAATGGGTAATGTATATACACAGAATGGAGCACTATTGTGCCATCAAGATAAATTTGTGTCATTTGTAGGACAATAGATGCACCTTGAGACCATCACGCTGACTGAAGTGAATCGGACATAGAAGATTAAATATCACATGGTTTCTCTAACATGAAAAAAACAAACTATAAAAAAGTAAAAGAGCCACATAAAAGAGAAATGAAAAAAATACTAAGACTGTGGAGAGAGAAAGGGGATGGGGTAAGTGAAGAGAGGGAATGGGGAACGGAAGCAAACATGATCAGCATGTGATACATATGTGCACCAATTTCTCAAGCTGAGTATTATTATTATGTATCACGAGTACATGGGGCTGGAGGAATGGCTCAGATGTTAAAGCAAATGCCTAGCAAGCTCTAAGTCAAGCGCTAAGTACCTGAGTTCGATTCCCCAGCACCACAAAAGCCAAGTGTGGTGGTGCACACCTGTAATCCCAGCACTGGGGAGGCTGAGACTGGAGGATTGCCTTGAGTTCAAGCCAGCCTGGGCTCCATAGTGAGTTCAGGACCAGCCTGGGCTACAGAGCAGGACCCTGTCTCAAAAAAAAGTTTATCACAAGAACATACTACTAAAAAGGGGGAAAAACAAGCTAGAGATGTAGCTCAGTGTGAAGATCCTAGAAACCATCTCAACTAACATACACATAGCCAGTAACATCCCCCCACTCACAATAACTAAAACCTGTAAGGACAATAGCATGTAGGTTTTGACAGGAGGTGTAGAGAGTTCAGTATAATGGGCTCAGAAGCACTTTGTGGGATGACAGCACCGTGTTACGTGTCTGTATTGTAAGAAGAGTAAAGCTTAGGACAAGTAAGTGACACCCTAGTGAGCAAAGAAGTACCACCGTAAGGAAGCTTCCCAGGTGCCTGGTGGACTTTCAGGACATAGCTTGGAGAACGCCCAAGCTGAAGAACGCACACAACCCAGCGGTTGGATGGTGTGCACTCGGCTCTGTTAGCAAACTAACCACAGCACACAGAGTTACTGACCGCGTGAGAAGGGCCGATCCACCCTGCACCGCATATATAACCAGATAGGGCGGAAATAATACATTCTCAACACCTTTGGCAAGATGAGAGGGTTCTGGATCTCAATGGCCGTAGGGAACCACAGAACAGATGTTTAGCATTAGAAGAGATGGGAAGGGCCATAAGGTCAAACCTGATGACCCATGGTTCTTCCCAAATTCACAAAGGTGGGAGACAATGTCCCGGAGTGTACTTCCTCCTGTGGAAGAAAAGCCAGTGTTCTCACTTCCCTCTACACCTGAATAGAGCAGATTTGTTTTATTCTGACAACTTTTTAATGAGTTGAACTGGCAGTACACAGTTTAATCAAATTTGTCTTTGGATCAAATTTTCACTGGACAATTACCTTTTAAAGTTTGTCTCCTTCTAACCAGCAATCTCCAGGTGAGCCACTTTGCAACCAGAGAAGTGAAAGTGAAGGTAATGTGGCTGGCTGGCTATGACTGCAAAACCACTTGGACACACAGGACTGCTGAGATTGGATTGGACTCGTGATTCTTGACTCCAGCTGGGTGGCTAAGACTAGACAGCCGTGTGGCTGGTGAGTGTGAAAAGACGTTGTGCAGGCAGTCTCTCTCTCGCTTTCTCTTTCTCTCTCTCATAGGAAAAAGACAAGACTGCATAAGTGTAGTAAGGAATATACCTTAAGGGGCAGGGGATATAGCTCAGTGATTATAGGGCTTGCCTAGCACATGAAGACCCCAGGTTTGTTCTCCCAGAACTACATAGAAAGATTATCCAAGCACAGTGGCACCTGTCATCCCAGCACTAGCGAGGCTGAAGCAGGAGAATTTCTATGATTTTGAGGCCATCCTGGGCCACACAGAAAGCTCAGGACCAACCTATACTACATAGCATGATCTGGTCTCAAAGAAATAACATACATCGTCAACCTGGAGCAGATCCAGAAGGCCTAGGATGAGAGATCTGCACTGGTTGGGAAACAGGAAATATGACCAGGGAAAAGGAATCAGCTCTGCTCAGAAAGTCTCTGGAATGAAGCACAGGGACAGGAAGGCCTGCCCCTCCCCCGCAGTCTCGCTTTGGAGAAAACCACACTTAAAAATCAGCTTTGGCATGGAAGAATTCCTCTGGCACAAACTCCCTGAGTCTCCGAGACCTATTTTCCACAGAAACACTAGTTATGAGTTTCAGTCAGGATTAATTTAGATTTTTTTTTTTATTCCTACATGTATCAGAATCATTCATGGAGGGGAAGTTCTTATCTATCCATTCCCAGAATTCTCTGAAGACGCCTGGTCTCATTAGAAGATCAAATAGATTCTCTAGGTTCATTAGTTGTTTAACAAAGTGAGAATTATTTTCACTGCTCTTGTGTTCATGAAATATTCTAGCCACTGGTGAGAGGAAAATATCGGATAGAAAATGCAAAGCCTCCTTTCCTCTCGAGGACAGCTCTTTTGGCGTAAAGAGGTGAAGTTTCTCTAAGTTGCCGGGCTGGGCTCTTGATATTTCTGTCATTTAGACAAAGACAAGGAGAAGTGCAAGAGTATGGGCTATTTCAGGACAGATGCAGCCTCCTGTACTCTCAGCTATTTGGGAGGCTGAGGCATGCGTAATCACCTGAGCCCGGGAGTTTGATATCAGGTTGGGCAATAGAGTGAGACCTTGTCTCAAAAAAGATTTGGTTTTAAAGATTGGGAAATGTATTGGATATAAGTTATGATAAGTTAGAAAATCTCATATGCATGACACATCTCTGGCCTGGTTATGATTCTTTTGGTGCCCATCTTCACAAACAGACATCCAGAAGATGCCACTCTGAATGCTTAGCGAGAGTTGTGCTTGGCCGTTGACTGTGACCCATGTGGGGTAGACAAGTGAGTGTCCCGGTATGGAAACCCTGTGCCGGACGAGGCACTTGAGAATTCTTAGCCATGCCCTTCAAGGCCCAGAAGTGCTGCCTGCTGGATCTACTACCCCGAATGACACCCCAGTGGCCTGAAAGAATTATTGAGGCTTTCTAAAGTGGCTCATGGACTCCCTGGGGGACGTCCGGGCTCAGGGAAAATCTGTCTTCCTGATTATTAGTGATTTAGTAATTGGGTAGCAGTGATGGACTTCTGATAAGCCAGAGATTAGCTATAGCTTCCCTGGAAGGGCCTGTGGTTTCTTTGGAGCCAAAGGTCACTGCGTGTGTGCATGTGCATGTGGGCGTGTGTGTGGAAGCAATCGGGGACCAGGGGACACAAAAAGACTACTTTGTGTGTGTCTGTGTATGTGATACTGCGGGGACTTTGCATGGACCTACACCCCTAGCACGTCTTGTAGTTTTTATTTTGAGACAGGCTGTCACTAAGTCATCCAAGCTGGGCTTGAATTTATGATCCTCCGGCCTCAGCATCCCCTGTGCCACTGAGCTTCTTTGCTAAACCTGTATCTGCCATCGCCGTTCTGGCCTTCAGTGGCTTCTGAACCCTGAGCAAATCGTACGCCCTTTCCTGCCTCGGTCTCTTCATAGGAAAAAGAGATAAAGTCACCAGGTAGTTCCCTTACATATGTCCTCCTACCCTTTTGCTCTTATGGCCTTCCAACTTGGAAGTTTCGAGGTTTCTATAAGCATGCTTTCTTTGTTATTTTTGTATTTATGTATATTTTCGAGGAACTGGAGCTAGAACCCAGGGCTTCACCCACGCCTGGCAAGTGGTCTAACATGAACGCCCCCAGGTCTGTCATTTTTTTCTGTTTTTGCTATGTGCCGCTTCAAAGGCTGAGAATTTGGGAGTTGTAGTTTCCTCCTTCTCAAATTACTCTGAAAAATTTTCCAATATTTCAAGGAGAAACAAGAATCACTTTTTTTTTGTATTTTGTAGATACATGGAAAAAAATTACCCACCAGATTTCCTCTGGTCCTTCTGTTCCCCTAAGTAGTAAAGAAATGATAGTTCTGTTCCTCCTTTCTACAGGTGTGGAGTGTGACTTGGCCTGAGAGTGTGAGCAAGGAGTCATTTGTAAAAAATTGCCTTATTATCCTGGTATTTGTGACTTTGCACTTTGGGGTTGCAGGATACAAGCAACCTGTCCTAAATGTATCTCACGTGATGAGATATTTGCTGTGAAGTTAACAAGAAGAAGACAAATGTTTAAAAACAGTGTCCTCCAAAAATACACTTAAAAACTATAATTTTAAGCCAAGTATGATGATGTACACCTATAATCTCAACTACTTGGGAAGCTGAGGCAGGAGGATCGCATTTCCTGGGCAATATAGCTAGACCCTGTGTCAAATATATATATATATATATATATATATATATATATATATATTATGGTTCAGGGTGTAGCTCTGAGTTTCATTCTCAGTATTATAAAATACATACATATGTACATAAAAGCACAACTCTTATTATGAATGGCAGAGTGGACTTAATTGACAGGTATCAGAGATATCTGAGAAGTCATGCCCAGAGAAAGAGACCCTTTGTTAAGAGTTGTCCTTAATGGGGACAGGTGAACAATGGTCAGTGGATGGTCCACAAAAACCTTCCCTACAGCAGAGAGGGTCATGCCTCACCAGTAGGTTGTGAAATTAATTTAGTGGGTCATGATCAGAATTAAAAAATAAAATAAAATCAGTAAGACTACAGCAGAATAGAATAGAAAATATTAAAGTCCATGACACATGATCTAGCAAAACGTTGTTTCGTTGTTGCTGTACATGTGTGTGTGGGCATGTGCATGTGGATAAGAGGTAGGTTTGGTATATCTCGTCTTGGTGCAAAATCATTTCCTACTGTAGGTCATGGAATTTGGGAGCTACAGCTTCGGGGATGCCTCACTGCTGGCTTCAAAGAACTTGCTGGGGTTTTTTTTGACAAAGTAAATTTACAAATGCAAGGAAATTTTTTCAATGTGAATAATCACAACTGTACAACTGTCTGCTTAAACCATGTTTTTTTTGAGATAAGATCTCACTCTGCAATCCAGGCTGGTTCTGAACTCATTATGGAGCCCAGGCTGGCCTTGAACTCATGGCAATTCTCCTACCTTAGCTTTCCTGAATGCTGGGGTGGGAAGTGTATGCCCCCACACCCAACTTATGTGGTGCAGAGTCAAACTCAGGGACTTATACTTGCTAGTCAAGCACTCTAACCACTGTGCTATTTTGCCAGCCCCTAAAACACTCTTATATTACTTTGAATTCTTCTTGTTCCCTGAGAAATACTTAAATTGCATCACTGCCCTTCAGTGTGAGCTCAAAGCAGTGAAGTGAAATCAATTTAAGATTTGCCACCTCCTGGAGCACCTCCCATCCTGTGATAACATATATTTCCCCTGAAAATGCATTAGAAACACAGTATAAATACTGACAATGCTAATCAAAATTTAACCTCATGCTGTATAAAAGAACCTCATAGTAGAATCTGGCAGCAGACGAAGGAAAATTGGGGTTAAGGGAAGTGGCTCAGTGGTTAATGTGCTTGCCTGACATGCACAAGGCTCTGGGTTCAATTCTCAAGCACCACATAAAAATTAGCTGGGTGTGGTGGAACACACCTGTAATTTCAGCTCTGGGGAGGATGATACAGGAAGACTACTGTGAGTTGGAACCCAGTTTGGACTACATAGTTCAGGACTACAGCCTGGACTACAGCAAGACCCTACTGTCTCAGAAAAAGAGGGAAGAAAATTATAAAGGAAGAAAAAAAATCTTCCAAGAACTCTTGAAGTAATGATTTCTGAAATGCACCTTTATTTCTTTCAGTTGTCTTTAGTTTATTCTTGTGGTGCTAGGAATGAAACCCATGGCATTTGGACTCTGCTACATCCCAGCCCACATTTGGGGTTTGATTTTGAGGCAGGATCTTATTATTCTGTGGTACCATATATAGTTTTACAGGTGTCAGAAAAGCAGAAATGAATAGTCCTTGTGTTGAGGACCTATTTTCAGCACACAGGAAACACTGACGAGCTACCCATCCATGAAGCCACAGCTATAGTGGGAAGATAGAACTAAAATCAAGTTCCTGGGCTGGGGACATAGCTCAGTGGTCAAAGCACTTGCCTAGCAAGCGTAAGACCTTGGGTTTGATTCCCCAGTACCACATAAACTGGGCATGGTGGCACACGCCTGTAATGTCAGCACTCAGGACTCTGAAGCAGGATTAATATGAGTTTAAGGCCCAGCCTAGATTACAGAGTAAAGACCCCAACTCAAAAAATTATTTAATTAAAAAATAAAATAAAATTTCCCTGACTGCAGAGGCCATGCTTTTCTCAATCCATGACCCCTAAACATTTCATTGTATCTAAAAATTATCATTTTTCAACCAAGACCTGTTGTTCCAATTTATGATGGCTGTTGTGGGTGTACGAATGCCAAGAAAGTTGCTTGTTTTTTTGTTTTTTGTTTTTTTTCAACCAAGACTGTTCTGACTGCCATAAAATGGCTTTATCTGGCCAGACTGTGCTAACCTGATGCCCTCCCCTTGCCCTTGGCAGGATTATAGCTTCTCCTCCAGCCATCTTTCAAGGTACCAATAAAGCACATGAAAATAAAGAGCTAAAGAGCTGGCTCTGCCCACAGCCTTACCAGCATGCTGGTGATATCTTACTACCTTATTTAGATCTATGCAGATAACATTTTTAACAAATAATAGTGCTTTAAGATGACTTCTATGGCGAGCGTGACCTTCCGCTTGCACTGAGAGCCCACGTTCCCTAGTCTTCCTGTGTACTGCACATGCAGTCTTAAACGATCTTTCACCTTTTAGATTTAAACTCTGCATTATATCATCCTTCTTTCAGACCTTTAAAAAGTCTCTGACTGCCCCTGGTAATCAGAAGCCACATCTCTCATGGCAACAAAAAGAAACTGATAATTTAACAGAATACACTTGGAAAGCAGCCTAGTCCACAATTCACTTTTAAATCAGGAATGAAAGCACTGGCCACCAAGTGTAGTGGCTTTGGTAGCCAATGAGATTCCAAACTTTTGAATAACTTTTCCATATTAATTCAGTTGTAAGTTTCAGGAAATAAAATAATCACATAGTGAAACATAGATCCTTATACAAACAAGTCCTGTGTTTACCATGTAGCAGTCTGTTAAAATCAAGGCAGACACACATTACGGGAGCTAAAGCCCAGCCAAATAGAACAGCATTCACCCTCTGCCCAGTGCTCATCCAATGACACTAAACACCCTATAGCAACGCGCTCCAGAGCTGGAGGAATAGCACAGCAATCAGAGCCATTGTCTAGCAAGTGCAAGACCCTGAGTTCAATTCCCCAGCACCACACAAGCCATGTGTTGTGGTGCATGCCTGTAATTACAGCACTAGCGAGGCTGAGATTGGAGGACTGCATGAGCCCAAGTGCAGCCTGAGTTGCCATAGTGAGTTCAGGACTAGCCTGGGCTGCAGAGTGAGACTCTGTCTTAAAAAAAAAAAAAAAAGGAATGTTCCCCAAAAAACAAAGACTTTACCAACTTAATGACAAGGTAAACAAGTAGTAAATACCTACTTGATGCTTCTAACCAGTGGTGTTATTTGCATTCTTTAGGGTCAAACCACGACTCTAGATTGGCATTTTTTTCCCTCGGAAAGAAAGCTTCAAGATGGCATCATTATAACAACGAGCTAAATATATAAATAGTTTACCAGCTGCTGTTAGACATTACATTTTTTAAAGCTAGGAACCACGTGAATTTAAGGGATTAAATACATCCTACATTATAGAGAAAAAAAAAACTCACAAATTTCCCATACTTTATGTTAAATGTCGTCCCCCAAATTAAGAGCTACCTACCCAGTATAACAAGCACTCGGGATTGAGCTACAAGAGTCCTGAAGTAATGGTCAAGAAAGACCTCTTTTCAGCACATGGAGTATGTTAAGGGCGGGGTACCATGAGTTACGACAGCTGAGACTTACCTTAAGTTCCCTGAAGAAGATGCTACTCCGGGCCCACTCCACGATGGAGAAGAGCGTTTGATCCGCCATTTTGCACATAAGCCCAAAGGTGCTCAGCTTCTCATGTCTGCTTCGGTTGGCCTGCTCTCGCTGCAAATAGTCCATGATTTTGGCTTGAACTTGGGGCTCGTCTGGCTCACACTTCAATAGTTCTAGTATCAGATGTGGGATGCTTGCCGGAGAGCTGGTCTGGTAACTGTCCACGTAGGAGTAGCCCATGATAGACTCTGGCGAGCTGGTGTAGGGGTCTGGGTACTCAGACTTGATGGCTCTGCCAGGAAAGTGGCCATATGCTTGGTAACCTTGCAGGCTGCCATGAGGTGGCATTGTCATGCTAATGGGGGATGTGACAAAGGGACTTCGGTCATAGTCTGTAGGAGGCAAGGCAGCATGGTTCAGAGGTAGGCCTTTGGAGGCAGAATGGATGTTCTGAATGGCAGAGGAGATGGTCAGGTCGGAGGGCATCGCCTGGATCACCTGAGACATGGCTTCTAGCTTAAGTCCATTGGCTCGAATGAGGGCCTTCTTCTGTTGCTTCAGGGCCCTGTCTCTCTTGTACATCGGCCCAAACTTATTCCTTCCTCCACGCATCCGGTCGGCCCTTACCGCTATTGGGGGACAAAAGGAGGAAGAAAGGGTGTATGTGTATCAAGCATTCTCCAGCATCTCCAATTATTTACCAAAGTTGAAAACTGAATAGAAATGGCTTTCATGTGGTTGTTTTCATTACAAAACTCCACAAACTTCCAAGAAAGTTAAAACAGAACATCCTCTTATTTCTGAGTTCTTTTCTCCAAGTGCATTTTGTTAGCAAAAAAATATTTTAGATACATAGAGACACATTAACACTTTCGTGGACTGGCAGGATCTTATGATCGTTGCTACAAATTGGATACTTAACATGGCTAAGAAAGAACATGCTTTCCCTCTAGAGTGTCAGTTTCTGTTATGCCAATCATGTGTGATTCCGTATGGAATCTGCTTTGGAGCTTTCGTTGTTTTGTTTGGTCTTGTTTGCGTAGTTTAAGGGAAAAAAAAAAAATCAAGTAACCTACTTCCGGATTAAATTGGAAATATCTTTCCATATGACATCTTCATGCCTCCAAGCCATTTTGGCTAATTAGTTGCAAAAGGGCCAGGGACATGATGTTCTTAGAAAATCATTTTCACCTGGACTCTGTAAGTATCCATCTAATCTAAGTATCCACCTATCAGTTAGTTATTGCTTTTCGTTTCAGCAGAATTGGATATACATAAGGCAAATTCCTCCCAAAAGCTACCTAAAGGCTCTTGGACCACCACAGTACATGGATTCTAGGGCCATGCCTAATAAGTTAGTCAGTTGTTCTCTCCAAGTCCATAGTGGCCAGTGGCAATTAGACAGGAGCCAGCGACCTCTCACAGCTTGTGACACATGGATATTGCTGGAGGTGAAGTTTTTGAGCTTTTTATCTTAGGATTAGTATCACATTAAAAATTTATTCTGAATTCTACGTATCCAGAATACTGTAGAAGATCATAAAGAGTTTTTCATCTGGATGATAATTTATTGAACATTTAATTATTTCAAACCACTGTTAAGGAAGTATGAGCATGCACCATGAATGACTTACATACAGCGAGAGCTTAATTTCCAAGACAGAGAAATACACTCTTTGTTTAAAAAAAAATCAAATGACATCACATGAAAACATAGCATCTACTTTTCAACCTTTTTTGTCTTCTGAGTCTCATACTAAGCATCTACCATAAAATCCTGCCATTTGGTAAATAATAAAGTGACTGGCAATAAAAATTAATATCATCCATTTCTTTTCTCTATCTCTTCTTAAAAGCAGTACTACCTTCAGTCCTATGATGCTCAAAAGGGCTACTTCTATTTGGAAGAAATCTGTTAGCAATCCGGCAGATTTATTTGAATTTTTTTCATATTTCTATGAAGTATGAGTTCCTGCTAACAAAAAAAAATCTCCAAATAAAAGTAGCCTGTGCTTCATTGATCAAATAAAATGCAGTCCTGTATCCAGTACCGTCAGAGAGATGTATTCCTCGTTACTACTTTATTTGCAGTACATTTAATCTGTGGAAAGCCAGTAGGTCAAAGGCTGAAAAACAGCAGCACACTATAACAGTCTATGAAAGTCTATGAACTACAAATTATTTACAGCAGTCACATATTAACTTTACTGCCTGCCAATTTGAACACTGTAGAGTGGAGCTGCTCTTTCAGAGTTTACTGTATCTTCTGAGAAGCCATTACTCTTGCCCTTGCCAAACTATTGCTACTGATTTAATAGTTCGTTATTTTTTGCATTTCCTACTTATCAATTATTTGGCAGACCCAGTCATTATCTTTTTAAAATGCAACGTGCATTTCTGCTCAATAAAAGAAAAAAAAATTCTACACAAGAAATCAGTCTTCACAATTAAAGGCTTTAGTCATTGCCAACTACTCACGAGATTAATCACTTTTACAACAAACTCATCTATTTAAAAAGATTGAAATTGAATGTACTAGAGCATCTGGATTGGAAACTTTAACAGATATCTTTTATTTTATATATATGTCTGGAAATTAAGTTTATTTATGCTCAGTAGAGTGACTTTAGTCTTGTTTTCAGCTAACCTGGTCTTTTTAGTCAAATGTCTGCTTCCCAAACTCACAACAAGGGGAGGAGGGGGTATTTAATTTTTCTAGTAAACGTCACCACATTTAAATGAGACACAGGTTGTTCTGCAGACTGAACACCAAAGGATCTTACATTGTTGTCAGTAATGTCAAAGACTGGGACAACAATGTTACCATGTTGTAAGTGCAATATTGCTTTAAATCCCATGCATGTCCTTGGAGACTTAACAGGCAGCAGTCTTAAAAGAATCTTACCTTCTAGTTTCATTCCAACACTTAGACATTTTTGAAATCGACAGTAAGGACAACGTTTTCTCTGTGTTTTGTCAATTTGGCAGTTCTGGTTTTCTATACACGTGTACCTTTTATTATTTTGTACTGTTCGCTTAAAAAATCCCTATAAGACAGAGAAAACAGTGAGACCTATTGCAAACTTAACACCCACCTCTTTCATTGTTTTATTTTAATGAAATCAACAATAAATCTTTTCATTGTACCCATTGAACCCGTGTGTGGGTCTTTCGTTTTATATTTCCATTTCGGCAAGATCAAACCTCGAAAACAGTGCCGGGTCAAGTGGGAGATTTATTCCTGAAGAATAATGTTCAATCTTGGGGAGATCTTGTACACCATTTCATCCCAATGACAAGATTTAAAAAAAAAGCACACTATATTGACTGATGATTTTCTTAACGAAATAAAAATCTATTTTCTTGTTAAACTTTATGGTCCAGACAGAGAAACTTCTAGAGATCTGCATTTTGTTTTTAAGCTGTCTGCTACAATTTCAGTGAGACTGCAAAAAATGCCAGTGGGAAAGCCTAAACAGCAAAACACCTCAGGTCTTTTAGAAACGTCAACGCGAGATAGCTGAAAGTAGAAATATTTAAAGAGTAAAGGGGAAGATGCTCGTAATTCCATTGGAATATGTTCAAGTATGAGAACTGTGTTTTAAAAAAAGAAACATAAGTGACACTAGTGAGTGGGACAGAAGCACTGATCACACAGCTGATTTGGAGCAGGACGGTTGGTGCTTTCCTTGTAGTTCACTCAAAACATTACTAAAAAATAAAGTTTGCAGCTTGATAACTCAACACCAGCTTTACAAAAATGGCATTCTTTGTTAGAAACAATTTTACTTTGTTACAAAGAATGAAGGGATTTTCCTGGCAGTGGTTTAAGTACTTGTACTTTTTTCTGAATAAAAAAATGTTGGAAAATAGGGAATATGAGTTTACTGGGACTACATAGAAAAGTCTGACATCAATCTTCAAAGTATTATTGATGTTATTATTAACAACGGAATACATTTTATATATTCAAATTCCTTGCATTTAAACAGGTCACATGATGCATTTATAAAAATAGCTTCATTGGGAGCTAAAACTGATTTCTTGGTCTTATGATACAATTTTCAAAAACTCTTAAATTATTTTTAATACATCAGAATGAAATCACGCAGTTGGGAATTTAGACTTTTATCTCTGTGGATAAAAAACGCGTAGACTTGCAGCACAGAACGCTCTGAAGTTAAGACATATTTGGGAAATACTTTGTCATGTCCCCGGTGAAGAACAATGACACTGTACATATATCCATACAAGTCAAGCCAAATCAATATTTAAGACTGTTAGATATGGAAATCTTTCTACAGCAACATCACTTGACTCCAATAAAATATTTTAAGACCATGAGGCTGCCCAAGTTTTCTAAACAGCATAATTTTTTTTGTCTTTTGAACTAAATCAGATATGTATTTTCCCAAAACCATCTCCCTAAGACTAGCTTCCTCTCTCAGGCTCTCATTTTTTTATCTAAAAAGGCATAAAATATTTAGCTTTAAAAAGTACTTCAGTGGTTTATTTTGGTATATATATAGTTTTTTCTTTTTTCTTTTTTTTAAGGTAGGAATGTGAGAGCAAACCTTGCAGCTTTCACAGGTGAGGAGCCCATAGTGGTACCCAGACACTTTATCTCCACACACGGGACAAAGTTCTTCAAGGTCTTCATCATAAGAGTAATTCACCATTTTAAATTGAGACACTGAAACGAGAAATAAAAATGTTCACACACATTCAAGTAATTTACTCTGTAGGTTTTAATCTTGCAAGTTAAAACATTTGAGTATGGGTGGACAAGTATGACCAGGTAGAATAGAAAACAAAAATAATTTCTACCTCGGGGTGCCGAAGGGAACTATTTGTACCCAGTGAGTGTAAAACGCCTTTGGGTATCAGTGTGCCTGCGCTTCCTAGTTTTAAATTCCAACATATTATAATTCTAACTCCTTTGTTTAGCATTTAGAACTGAGGGTTGGGGCCCAGGAGTCTTGTCACTCTGCAGAGCAATACATCAGGACAGAAATATGCATTAACTGCACAGAATAGCGAACTAGAAATCCCTTTTAAACTTTTTTTTGGTGCAGCTCTAAATCGTCACCTTTGCCTAAGGAAGAGAAAAAACCACACATGACCCCCAGCTGGTGAGGTAGTTTGCTGCTCCTACACCTTGTTGGAAGGAGAGCAGCCCCCTGCCGCAAAAGCTGCTCACAGGGGGGCCAGAAGCCCCCCGAAACCTGCTCCGCAGCAGCCCCATTTCACACCAGCCCAAGGCGCCCCTCGTTCAACTCAGGCTTAATGGAAACACCAGTTCTGTACTGACTGTCTTTCTCCTCTGCATACTTTCCTTGCGTTTTGAAAATGCCCTGTAAAAAAATAATAAAGTGAAGGAAAAAGAAAAGACAGAGGTGGGGAGGACAGAAAAGAAAAAGAAAGATTTGGATCCGCAGCACGCGCTGAGGCCCCTTGGGGAGCTTCGATCACCGCGAGAGAGATCGCCCTGTTCCACAGAAATCAGGCCGCTGCGAGGAGCGGTTCCCTGCTACAGGCCGCCAAGGCACCTTCTCAGCCAAAGGACAAACTACACACGTGACGGGCAGTGGACCGGGGACCCCGGGGAGTACCTGATCGGGTACCTCGGCAGGTCGCGGGGCGCGGCGCGGGTGGGCGGGCGGCGCCGAGGTCCGCCCTCCTCTCCGGGGATCTCTCTCTGAACGGTGGGCGCACCCAGCGCTCCCACCGCGCTCTAGTCCCTGGCCCAACCACACCAGCAACAGCAAGTCGAGTTTAAGTTAATCAGTGGCACCGCGGGGCGGGGCATTGGGAGGGACCCGAGGCCCGGCTGCAGTTTCCTCTGATTTGTTTACCAGGAAAACAAAAAGAGTGCCCCCACCCCACTGCCAAAGCACCTGACCACTCGATCGCCATAATGACCTCCCTGCCGGTGATTCTTTTGTAAAATAAAGTTGTTGTTTTGCACACGGCTTGAGGGCCCTGGGGTGTCAACGAGGCCCTTGGCGGCTGGGGGCCGAGCGCAGACCCGCCGAGTTGGATTCAATGGCCTCTACCTGGTGAGTGAGGCAGAGTTGGGGAGAAGAATCCCAGAACAGCGGCTGAACCCAAAGCCAACCCCTGAGCCGACTGACACCGACATTAGGGGCGCTGAGCGCAGTTCCACTCCCGGCGCCGGCCTCCCCTGGGCCCTCAGGAGCTCTGCCGGGGTTCGGGACCCGAGGGTTGGGTCGAGGCTGAAAGTTCTAGAGGTTGTTTAAGGCGCTCCAAAAACTCCTGACCGCTATCTCCAAGAATGGCTTTGGAACGGAAA
Source organism: Ctenodactylus gundi (assembly GCA_004027205.1). Lineage (NCBI taxonomy): Eukaryota > Metazoa > Chordata > Mammalia > Rodentia > Ctenodactylidae > Ctenodactylus > Ctenodactylus gundi. The sequence goes on from PVKB01002117.1 coordinate 251,534, forward strand.
AAGTGTATTTAACCAAGTGTGGGTTTTTTCCCCCCTTCTCTAGGCAAAATAAACTCAGCTCTTCTCCAAGAGGCACAGAGACGAGGACTTACGGAGGGATTCGTGCCCACCTCGGGGCTCCAACACTCAAAAGATCCAGCCATGGGGCGGAGAAACCTCTTGGGAAACCCAACAAGAGGGACCGGGAGGGAGACGGAAGCCCCAGGGTGAGACTCTGCCTCGCTCCTTTGGGGTTTCCAGGACCCTAGACCTCGGTGCCACCCATGTAAGTGTTTAAAGAACCGGCGTCAACGGGGCAAAGACCTCTCCAGCCAGAAAGGGTGAGAGGACAGGGGGACCTGGCCAGCTAGAGATTAGAGAAGCGCTCCACGAAGTCCCTCCGGGTGGGCGCGCTGAGCCAAGAACCCAGCAGCGGTTTCTCATTCTGGAGGCATCCAAGGGTCGAACCTGGTGCAGGCAGAGGAATGGGTCCGCGACCCCGAGCCACCTCCTGCGGGTCTCAGAGGAAGTCGAGTCCAGGCGCGGCCCACGCTGCTTTCGAACCCGGAACCCAGAGGGTTCTCCAGAACCCTGGACCCAAGGGCAGGCCAGTTCTCCTGTTCGTTGGCAGTGCGTAAGTTTCAAAAGGCCCCTCTCCATCTCTACAAAGAAAACATGACCTGCCACCCCAGCGTAGGTCTCCCCTTCTCCTACTCCTTGTTCCAGAGTTCCTCCGGAAAAAAAAAACCCAAACAAAATAAAACAAAACTTTCCTTTCGGACCCAAAAAGCGCGCCGGCCTCAGTGGGAGGCCGCAAAGGTGGATCCTGTCCCGGGCTGGCGTGTCTTTTTGGGCCAACCCGGGTCGTCAGCAGCCAGATCCGCAAAGTTAGGGTCGGGGTTTCTAGCCCCCGGGGACCTCCACAGGCCTACCCGAAGGCTCTCAGAGTTCCAGGATCGCAGAGAGGCTAGCTGACCCACCCGCGAACTGTATGCCCTCCTGCGGGGCGCCCCTCTCCCTGTCCACGCAGGGGCGAGGCCAGGTCCCCGGCCGGAGCACCCGGCGCGCCGCCCCGCGATCTCTGCTCTCAGCGCCTCCCAGACCCTTTCCAGCCGGCGCGAGGGGACGGGGTGGCAGGAAGCATTCCGGATCACAGGACCGCCGGCCCGCACTGCGCGCGGGAAGGGGCGAGGATGGAGAAGCACGGCGACTTTTCCTAGCATTGTTCCCTCCCCGGCACAGAGCAACGCGACCAACTTCTGAAGGGCTCCCGACAGGCCAGATGCACAGTTGCTATTTTGGAACCTAGAGCCAATGTAGCCGGCGGGCTTGTCTTTTCCGTTGCTGTTGCTGGCGATCCAGGGCTGGGGAGTGGAAGGGGACCGCCCCCTTCCCAGCCCGGGGACAGCAGAAGGGGCAGGGGGCCTCCCCCCCCCCCCCCCCCCCCCCGGGAACGCTGTCCTCTCCGGGGACTGGGCGGCAGCACTCTGGTCCCCGAGTCCGCCCTGCAGTTCTGCCGGCGTCCGCACGCGGCCAGCTCCAGGGTCCACCGAGGCTTCGGGGAGCTACAACGCGTGCTCTGACCCCGCCGCCACTTTCCCCGACCCGCCTTCTCTCTCCGCAGTCGATGGCCCTAGACCGTCTCGGTTCTCCGCGCGGGAATATTCAAACGCAGCGGAATCCCAAGCGCCAAGGCGCCCGCTCGGGGTCCGGCGCGACCCGGGTCCCGCAGGACGATCTGGCCGCTCTATCCACGCGCCCCTCCGCCGCAAGCTGCCCCCCGAGCCCCGGGCGTCGCCGCAGCCCCCGAGCCTCTCTCCGTCACTAGCGGCGGCCACTTAGACACCGGCCGGGAAAGCTCTGCCCGCGTTGTTGAAGAGCCGTGAACTTTTACGCCCGGCGGGAGGAGGGGGCCGGGCGCCCCGCGCCCCGCAGCCCGCGCCCTTACCTTGCATGTTGTCCGGCATCTGCCCCTGCGCCCCATGCGGTCGAGCCAGTCCCGGGGCTTCCGTCTCCACTTTGGGCAGCATGACAAGGCGGCCGCGGGCGGGAGCGGGGGGTCGCTGTCGGTCCGGAGGCCCAGCACCTGGACACGGGCAGCACAGATTCAACTCCGGCGGGAAGAGGGCCGGGCGGCCGGGCGCCCGCTGCCCACCTCCGAGCCCCGTCCGGTGTCGCGGCCGCGGGCCGCCGCCGGGCTGCCGGGAGCTCGCGGCTCCGACACCGGGCGAGGGCAAGCCGGTCCCGGCGCCGGGGTCCGGCTCGGCGGCGGCTGACCCGGGCGCGTCGCGGACACCGCCGCCACTGCGCCCGGAGCGCGGCGTCGACTCCCTCCCGCCCGCGCCCGCCTGCGGACCGGCGGGGTCTCTCTCGTCCGCGCCTGCCCGCGCCCGCCCCCGTCTCGCCGCTGCGCCGCGCCCGCGCCGCTCTGCCCCTCGCCCGCTCGCGGCCGCAAGCGCGGAGTTGCGGGGTCCCGACCTCCCGCTCCGGCCTCGCGCGCTCCTCTCGCGCGCCCGCTAGCAGCGCGTCCGGCCCCGAGCGTGACGGCGCCGGGCGGCCCACGCGGCCGGCTCGGGAAGGGAGGTAAGCGGGGCCGGGGGCGGGGAGGGAGACTGAGCCGAGCGGGGACGCCGCGGTGTGGGGACACCGGTTCCGGACGCAGGTCGGACACCGGGCGCCAGCCAATGAGGGCGCTCCATGCGGCCCCCTGCCGGCCCCAACCCCGTCACCCCGCCTCAGCCCACTCCCACCCGCCCGGCCTGTGGTGGGGGTGCGGGGCGCCGGGGCTCACAGCTGGGGAGAGGCGACCTCCGCTGCGCGCCGCGGCGAGCGGTCTGCCCCGGGCGGCGGGGAGGCGGGAAGGGATGGAGCCGTGGGGAGCGGGGTGGGGGCGGCGCGCCCGCCCGCCCGCCCGCACGTCGGGCGAGGAGCCCGAGACAGTCACAAAGGCAAGGGGAGAAAAGGGGATGAAAATTCGCCTGACCTCCTTTTCATATGCAGGGTGGGTCTTCCAGTCTAGGGTCTCCCGGCTCCATTCCCCGGGGCCCTCAGCCTACACAGGCCACACCCAGGAGGGGCCCAGGGTGGGCGCTGTCCGAGGGGACAGCCGCGTCCCGGGAGATTTCACTCACCAGCTGGGCGCCAGGGGAGGGGGCTGCACTCCTGTTTCCCCACTGCGCTCTGCAGTACTTTGCCCACGTCTAAACCACCCTGTCCTCGAGGGCACGCCTCTCTCCGTGACTGGCTTCCCAGCTGCAGTGAACCGCTCTGTCACCCAGAATGCAAAGATCGGGCCTGGCTTGCGCTGTTCATCCTGGGCTCTCCCGGGAGAGAGGATCCACGTGAGGCCCAGAGAGCTCAGCGTTCTCAAGTTTTTAAAGAACCATCTGTTATGCAAGCTCTTCGGCCACCAGCCCGGCCACATCTTCAAAGTTTTCAGATCTCATCCCAACACGATGAAAAACATTCTTGCCGGCTTCCACGGTGCCCGCCGAGAAGCCTGTAGTCCGGGTCTGCTGTGCAACCGGACCCGCAAGGGGGTGAATTTGAATGTCAAAAGATCTGAATTTATTCTACTTAAATGGCATAGAGATCACACATTCGGACTGCCTGGTCTACTAAAACGACTGCAATCGGTGCAGTGCCTAATTTACACTTTCATAAAGGGCGTTGCCCACTCATCCACTCCTGACAATTCGGATACTGCAGCCTCAGAACTGACTCGCCCCTTTGTTCTCTAATAAGTACTTGGAAATCTAAATGGTTTGCATTTTGCTTTAATTACAACTTCAATTTTACAGAAACACAATGAAACTTAGGGAAGGAAGCCCAGTACTTTGCATGGGAATGGGCCAAAGTTACCAAACATGATGATCCTGGGGAAACTTAGCTTTCCATGATAAGGTCAAGCTATGGTGTCAATGCACCCTCAGGATAACCAGTGTTGAGGCTACCACGGTGAATTAAAAAGACACCCCCCCACCCCCCCGCCCCGGCTTACATCCTTCTGAGAGGCAGTGAGCCACGGTTCTAGTACGCTGTGAGTTCAGGTGAACTTGGAAATCAGTTTCTTTCTAGACTGTTTGAACAACTCCTCCCATTGCAATTCAAAGAGCCTGGGGGGGGGGGCACATTCCTCAATGCCAGCCTGGCCAAAATGTGGGACTCCAGATTCCTGGTTTTAAGAGGAAGCTTCCAGCCCCAGTGATAGGGTGGAAAGACCTCCGCTGGATGGCACAGGAGGGGGAGGTAGGGAGAGCGGAGAGTGGCTCCCAGAGGTGCCCCTGGAACCTTGTAAGGGCAGTGTGGCAAGAAACTTTCTATGACTTGAGGCTGGGGCTGACCTGGGGAGTCCAGCTTTGTGGTCACACTGCCCAGATCAGCTTCAGGGTCAGAGGGGTCTTGCTCAAGCCACATTAGCAACAAACACTCCCGTGCCGTGCTGTCTGCCCTCCCACCACATCTCCCAAAGACTGAGGTGACGGTGGCAAAAAGCCAGCTGGCATCCCTGTATCTCCCCACAGGTAGGCTTTCCAAGAAAGAAAGAATGCTTACAATGATGGGAGGGCGGTGGAAGAAGAGCTTTGCAATGAGGTGTAAATGAATCTGACCTTTAAAACGTTAGCAGTCTCGAGGAGAGCCCAGAAGAGGCACCGAAGAGCTGGAGCCCTCAGGCAAAAAGAAAAGTGCCTTTCCTAAGAATGCAAACCACTCAGCTGTGGGCACCCCGGGCCTCGCCTTCAGGGTGGGACCGCTCCTAGCCCGATTCCTTCAATGGCATCAAAACCCTCTCCAGTGGAGGTCGACACCTGAGTTTTGCTGAGGTGGGTTCCCGTCACAGGAACACTCACCTTCAGGGGTCGTGCCCTCAAACACTTCTGGAGAGCCGCGGAGGTCTCCAAGCCAGGTGGGACGACGGGGACCAGGGCTGCGACGCCAAGCACCTCCCCAGCCCCGGGGGGCACAGTGCCCTGTGCGCTCCGTTTAGACTCTGCTCTCTCGGCCCCTGGAGCAGGGGACCCCGTGGAGGCCAGAAGCCCGCCTACTCTGGCTTGCGGGAATCTGCCAGGCCCTCAGGGAAGGGAAGCAGAGACGGGCAAGAGTCTAGTGGCCCCTGGAAGGGGATAGGGAAGTGCGATGGCGGGAGATGGACCAGAACCCGTGTGGTCTCAGCCCCGATACCCGTGGCCGTCCGGGCTGACCCCGAGATCCACTCCACCCGCGGGCGGGCACCGCCACCCCGTTTTCCAACGGGACACCTTTTGCCTAGTACCACCCCGGCCTCGCTGCCGTGAGTAACTTAACAGCCAGTGGACACCGGAACCCAGAACAGGGAGCCCGGAGAGACAGTTGCCGTGCGCGCACGTTCCCAGCCTCTCCTGGGCCAACTGTGGCCGACTGCGCCCCGCGTCCTCCGCCGCCGGTCCCGAGGCGGGTCTCGGGGCGCGCCCTTCCCGGCTCCGGCTCTGCCCCGGCGTGTTGATTGACGGCCGGGCGCCCGAGGCCCGATGGCTCGGGGAGGCTGCCTCAGCCTGGAGGAGCCCGAGCCGCGCGGTCCGGGCGTACTTGATCGAGGCTCGGCGCCTCCCGGCCCAGCGAGCCCCTTTCACCCAGCTGGCGGGAGCTGGGTAGGCGCCGCCCTCCCACCCGCGAGGATGCCCCGTCTGCCTCGCGCCCGCCCCTTGGCCTGCCCACAGGTCTGCGCGCGGGGAGGACGGCCTGCCCTTGACCTGACTCCCCAGGGCCGGTCGCCACGAGCGTCTCACCGCGGCCGGCGCAGACAGTCGCAGGCACAACTTTCCCGCGTGCCTGGCTGGCGACGCCTCGCAGGACCCATCGGCCTCGCAAGAAACCTGCAAACGCTTATCCTGGGAGCCCTCCCGGCTTTCCGCCTCCCAGGCCACTTCGTGGTATCGTAAAGAAACAATTCAATTACCTTTCTCCTCTTCGCGTATACCGATCAGGCCCCCGGAGGGACCTAGGGTTCTTCCTTTTCTTTCTTTCGTTCGTTCTTTCTTTCTCTCTCTCTCTCTCTCTCTCTCTCCCTCCCCTCTCTCTCTCGCTCTTGCTCTCGCTCTCTCTCTCTCTCGCTCCGACTGCGATGATGGGAGGGGATAGGGTTTACTAAAGCTCAAGCCCTCTTTTGGTCTTCCCGCCCCTCCCGCCCAAAAATCTCATCAGAAGCTGGGTTTTTCTTTTCTTTTTTAACCTGAGAATTAAGTTTCCAGGGCTGACTCGCCCGTGGGCTCTGGGCCCCGCCCCTGGGCTCCACCCGCCCTCATCCTCAGGGCTTTGTTGTAAAAAGAAGCGGGTTAAGTCTCAGGACAGCCCTTAGAGTGACCAGAGAGCATCACGTTGGACGAAGCTGTGTAGAAACAGCCCCAAACAACAAGAGGCATGACTTTTAAATTTCTTTTCTACTTCATATTTAAAAATGCATAAGATACCGTGGGCCACAGGAAAAACTGCTGCGGTGTGGACATTCTACCCCAGGAAACCTGCCTGTGGGGTGATTCACTGTCACCTTTGGGAGAGTCTCAACGCGTCATGATCCCCTTTAGCGGGGAGTAAGTGAAGGAAGAAACCATCATCCGATAATCCCACTTTCCTCACTTCCTGCCCCAGACAAGGTCCCATCCTACCCCTGAAGCAAAGGAGGGGTTTTGGAGGGAAGGACCTCCATTATCTGAGGCTTCGTGGAGGAAAAAAACTAAAAAAAATTACTGAAGAACTTTGGAACTTTCCTTTCCTTGGTGTAGGTGTGCCCAGCCCAGGGATCCAGGAGGGTCGCCTAGGTATGGCGGCACCCTCAGTGTGGGGGCGTGGTGCCAAGGAAGATCTGGTCTGCAGAGCACCCATCACCGGGCTAGGTAGTCCAACCCAGCACGCTCTTCCGTTCTGCTGTTGACATGGGCAAAGAGCCAGCTCTAGCACCAACTGAGACTTTTGTGACTACTCTGTCCATTCCTCCGCACCCGCGGGGGCATCAACTGATGGGGCAAGGCCAGTCTGGTGCCTGCAGGCCACAAAGCCCTTAGTGAAACAGGTGGTCACCAGGCAGTGTCTGCCCCAGTAACGCCTTCCCCCTACACACCTGGACTAGGACCTAAACGGTTCCAGGCTGCCTACTGAAAGGAGTGACTACTGTCACTGATTCTGATACCAAGAGCACAGGAATGGGCCATCCTGGGACCTTCCGTGGGGAGAGGAACCCTCTGGGGGTTTCCAGTTCTTGATCATAGAGCACAGGCCTGTGCAGAAGAGTGTGCGTCCAGCGACTTGGATCTCTTGGTCTCCAAGGAAGGGCAGGGTTTGGAAAGGCAGGACTAAGAGTACCGCGGGGCCCGCAGGCACAGAAGGAGAAAAGAAGGCCAGTGTTGGGTCCAGATGGTTGCAGAGGCTGCAGTGTAGGGGACATCAGCTTCTCCTCCACCCTGAAGGCAAGTTTTGCGGTCAGGAGATGGAGGCGACGAAGCTGAGGACAATTTCATTCATTCTTGGGCATTTTCTCGACCGGAAAGTGAGAAGTTGACTCCAGGACCAAGCCATTTTCCTCGCAATCCGGGGGAAGTCGCTGAGCCAAAAGAAGCTAGAGGAGGGCGGGGCAGAGACTTCCGCCTTCAGACCTTGAGTGAGGAATCCAGCACTTTCCGCGAAAGAAACGCGTTAGCCGGCGGCCTGGGACTGGCATTTCTCACTGCAGGAGGCACAGCTGGATTTGTGAGAGCGCTTTTTGAAAAGGGGCCCAGGTTGTCTCTTTCCCTATCCAGTCCTACTGAGGCCACCGTGCTTTTTTTCTATCTAAACTGTCCCTCCATTCTGAGAGATGTCCCTGTCTGCCTCATTCCCACTGGCTCTGTAACAAGGAGATGTTCCTCCTCGTGGAGTGCTGGTCGCCTTGGGGGTTGCCACCATACGCCCACCACGCCTCACTAAGTGAAGTCCTTGCCAGGAGACCTGGGAGCAGGAGAACTTCTGAGGCCACCCGCTCTGACCTCAAACCTCCTAGGTATTTTCCCCATTTTGCATTCCAGTCACTTCCCATCCTTTTGAATTCTCTAGGAATCCACATCTGATTTCCACCGTGGAATGAAGAGGCATATAAGGGACCGTTTAACTCCCTTTCTTGGAATGGAATAATAGCATAGCAGTTAGAGCACTTGCCTAGCAAGTGCAAGGTCCTGAGTACGGTTCTCCAGCATCACATACACTGGGCGTGGTGGTGCACGCCTGTAATCCCAACACTCAAAAGGCTGAGGCAGGATGAATGCTGTAAGTTTAAAGCCAGCCTGGGCTACATAGTGAGTTCAGAACCAGCCTGGGCTGCAGAGTAAACCCTTTCTCAATAAATAAATAAATAGATAGATAGATAGATAGATAGATAGATAGATAAATGTCTCTCTTAGCCCCAGTATCTTTTGGAAGAAAGTCTGTCTATAAATCAGTAAGAGCATGTATGTGGTTACCATACTAGGGAAAGTGCACAGATTTCAGAATCATATTTCTGAGGTTCTATTTGCAGTTGGCTCTCTAGACAATCTGAGTAAACCAAGTGAACTTTCTAAGTCTATTTTGAAGCTAAAAAGTAGACTTTATAGTTCAATAAATATCAGCTAGCAGTAGTTCTCTTTTCCCCTAATCTTGCTCAAACTCATCTTTCTGCAAAGAATACAAACAAGGGAATCACTAACCGAACATTGTAGGACTTTAAAATAAAAAAGAGGACCCTTCTAGCTGTTAGGCTGCTCCTCTGGCAGGGACTGACATCATCCTTATGGGCAATTATATTATCCAGGATAAAACTGCTCAACAAACATGGATATCTCTTTTGAGGTTATTGGGACTTTACAAGTTAAATATGTCTCTCTTTTTTGCTAATCAATCACACAAAAGCACATATAACAACGCTCCAGTTGACTAAAAAAGAGGCAGCCTTTGTCCGTTTGGTCAATTTCAGTCCACCTGGTTTTCTCAAGCTTTATCATTCAAGCTCACACTGGACTGATCTCAATTCTCTCAAAGGGCCTCCCCAGAGGGCAATACCCCTCAAACTCCTCAAGTTCCTTGAAGCCAACTGAATTTCTCAGAGAAATTTCTGTTTGAATAAGGTAAAGGATAGGAAGTAGCTTCTTCCTGAGATAGACTGAAGAATGTGCCGGAAGATTGCCCTGCCCAGAGACTTTTTTCTGCAATCTTCCTCTTACTTCTTCTTTCAACTTCAACCCTGGATCCAGGACAACCCTAGACATTATGTATGAAGAAGGAGGTCAAGTCAGGGGGACAGCATGGCCAAGTGTCTTTTCTCCCTCGTTCCATAAATCTTTCGTGGCTTTCAAGAAATCCCTTCACTCTGCCCACCACTTGTGGGTCCAAGCCAGTGAAGAGAATCTGGGAAGCATGATTTTGGAGCTGGGGTGGGACAGGGAAAGAGAGGCAGCTCCAGAGTTTAGCTTCTTGGAAGGAACTGGCAGCCTGAGCTTCAAGAGTGAGAGTCAGTGGACCAGTGTGACTGCCATTCTAAACTGCATTACAAATAAAGTTGATTAGAGGTTGGGATGATAACACACATTTGCTATCACATTTGCCACTGCGTGATGTCTACCTTTAAAATAGATCCCCATGAGCACAGAGCTTGCCGGAGGTTATCACTGCATTAAAGTCAGACGTCCAGAGTGTCAAGGGGACCAGACGGCAAACCTTATATCACAGACTCAACAAAGTGTTTGCTTTGTATATTATACACCCATAACAACGCAGACATAACTTCCTGTGTAATAGCATTTTGAACTATTATAACATAATGCACAATACTTTATGGAAGCTATATAAAATATTTAAGGGTGCCCCTAAAGAATTAGGCAAACTCCATGCAAATCAAGTCATGATGTTAGGCATATTTGGGAGGTCAGTAACTACTTGTTGTAGAATATATTTCCTACCATTTTTTTGGGGGGGTATCTTTAATATAGTTAAGTATTAAAGTCTTGTTATTGTGGAGTATCATTCAGTACAATAACTCTTTGGGAGAAAGAAAAGACATACTGGACCAGAAGCCGGGAATCTGACTGGTGTCCCTGAGCTTGTTGCCTTGAAGGGAACAATCTCTTTTTAGCCTGAATCTGGAAAATAATCTTATAGGTAGATGGAAGAAATGAGTTCATATTATATTAAGTTTCTGTTGCTACATGAGCACAGATCGCTACACAGCTTTCATGTTCAGTGCACGGAACAGAATGTCTGCCCGGTTGAGAACCATGTAGACAACGTTTTAAATAATGAAGGTGTAGGGCCCAGAGCAACAGAGCTAAATCACCGTAACTCTGCGTGCTTTGGCATCTCGAAGCTACCCAGGAACCCACACACTGCCCCCACGCCCACCGCTACCCAGCAGCCAGGACGTCCTCTGGAGGGGGTGGGGTCTGAAGACCCATTCCAAGAGCCGCTGTCCTTCAGGACCGAGTCATCCCTTTCCATCCAGTACATTCTGATAGTTCCACAACTCCCCCCTCCCCGACCCCCCCCCCCTTGGACGGGTCTACCCAGTCCCAAATCCCCGGGGTGACCCTCTACGTCCCTGGAATCTCCCAGGCAAACAGATGGAGTGTCGGCACTACCAGCTACAGGTGGGTCCGTAAGATGCCGCAGAGGGAACACCTAGCGATCACCTGCGGGGCCGCAACGGAGAGAGAAAGGGGCGGCAGTGTGGCCCGGGCCGGTGGCGGCGATAAGGACCGGAGACGCGACTGCACGGGCGTCCCCCGGGACCTGGCTCCAGGAGCGCCCGGGCAGATGCGGGGCGCTGGGGTAAGCTCGCCGGGCAGGGACGGGCGCCTCCTCGGGTCCCGTTTTGGAGGCTCGGCGCTCAGCTTCCCCGGGACACCCCCTGGGGCCGGGCTGGCCTCGCTCAGCCCTGCGGGCGGCCTCTAGTTACTGTCCGGAGGACCCGCCCGGTGGCCCCTGGGACGCGATTCCCCGAGCGGTCGGCCACCAGCCGGTCCTCCCACCGTAGCACCGAAGCGCGCGCACGCTGGCTCCTCGCCGCCAGCCGGTGTCCCGCGGGGAACCGCCTGGCGCGGTCCCTGCGCCTCGCTCGCGTCCCACTGGGGGCAGCCGCCCGATGGTCCCCCGCGCGGCCACGAGCCCCCGAGCGCGCCCCCGCGGGTCCCGCCGGCGCCCGGCCGCGGTTTTGCCGCCCCGCGCGACTCGCGGCGGCTTGGCGCGCCCTTCCCGGCTCCGTGCCGGCGCTAACCGCGTCTCGGGTGCCCGCAGCCTGCTTTCCTTTTCGTAAGTACAGAACTTTTTTGGGTAAACATTTCCCCAGTTGATATATTTCAGGGTGTAGTTACCCATAAAAAAGCAATCACGGCCTCCCGCGGAGTCAGCGGGCCACCCGGGCACAGGGAAAGCCCAGCCCCGACTTTCCCCCGGGGTTCCGACGGAGCTGGACCTCAGAGCTCGGGCTGGGCCGGGCGCCGGGACGCAGGTTCCAGCCCGAAAGCCAGAGAGAGCGCGGCCAAGCCCAGATCCTTCGGACCCGGGGTCCGCCGCGCCAGAGACCACAGCCCAGTGCAAATCACTTCTGTTACTTTAGATTGCATGGATATAGTAAACATTGTAACTGCGTTTCTTTACACTGAAAAAGGGCTTTATGGGGCTGGAGATATAGCTCGTTGGTAGAATGCTTTTGCCAGGCAGTGGGTTCCATGCCCGGTGCAGCATTAAAAAGTAATAATAATAAAAACGGTATGCACTTACTTGTTTATATAAAAAGGATGTGCTCATTATTTTGAAAAACAGATAATAACTTTTAATCCTTTAATTAGGGACTGATTTTCTTTTTCTTGCATGATTTTTCACTTGCCAGGACAATCATTTTTCTCCACGGGACATGACACACCCTGCTGCGGTGTGGTTGAATCTTCACACGTCCTACAAAGCTCTCTGTTAAGGTAATTTCCGTGTGATTGAGTTGTTTCAAATTTTTCAACTTTTAGCTTGAGATTTCTGATCAAAAGTAAGGCTGAAATGAATGGATTAGGAATTCTACTTTCTGGCTGTCTTAGGCTAACAGAATGCCAACCCAGTGTCCAAATGCCCATTCACACCCTTGAATCTTAGGAGAGGCAAATGTGTGATATTCACCTGGGTTTATTGTGCGCTTTCAGCAAACACCAGAGGAAAACCCACCAGTGAGATTAAGTTACATGTAACCTTGTAGTAGCAGAATAATAGCTAGTTGACAAATAGAGCAGCTTCCTACTTACCAAGAGGCGCAAGTCCGTGCTTTAGAGATTCTTGTAAGTCCCCAAGGTCCGAATTAGAAGACATTCTTAATGAAATTATTGGCAGTCCTTTGGCCTAGAGCAGAAATCATTGGCATAAGGTTCAGCTTGTCACATTTTGTGAACTTGGGGTGGACACATCAGACTCCAGTAACCCATATTTCCTTAGTGAAAGTTAAGAAAAGGTTAAAAAAAAACAATCAGAATTCAGAAAGTTACAAGCAAGTCTTCCCCTGGACTCTGTACTGTTTCCTACATTAGTGACCCGCTGTAAACCATGGATCCAGTTTCATGATGGTTTCTAATCACAAGAATGGAAACTTGGGATAGGCTTTGGCTGATCACATGACTCGGGGCAGCTTGATAAGAGGACTCAGTTATAAAGTGACAGCAGAAGAGATAAGAACTCTTGGCAGATAGTGGTGAAGAAATGATTAACTCAGAGGAGGAGAGGTGCTGTGTAGCACAGAGAGTGGAAAGTTGTAAAACAAGGGGTCAGAAGATCACGCTTAGGGGATAAAACTCCAAACCAGATTAAATCCACTGACCAACCTTAGGCTTGTGACATGCCCTCTTGATGTCATCTCTTCTTTGCTTCTGGGAGGACAGACATAGGCTCTGGGACCCTTTGTCAACACATCTCCGGCAATAATGTTGGCAGAATTTAATTCTTTAGCGACCCCCGATGTGACCTCCACTTTGAAAGGCTGCGGGTAGCATCAAAGCTGATGGCCATGGACTTATTAATATTTTGGGCAGCTCTCTTTCTCCTAACCATGGTCATTCATTAGATGAGCGGTTAACCTTAGCTTGTTTGTACATGGGTCATTTGTCTGAAAGGGCAGCCTGTTGTTTCTTTATCCCTATGAAGTACGACTTGGGCTCTTAAGATTTGTGTTGGCAAAATGATGACGGGACATTGAGTTTTCCGTAATTTTGCAGTTAGTATTCTTTGCTTAGATTCACCAGGAAAATCTGAGTTATTTTTCTCTGACAAAGAAGTATTATGCAAATGACCAAAGGAAGTTGTGGCCTCATGCTGAATATTTCTATTGTCCTTCAAAATAATAAAATCTGGATTCTTAGAATGATGTAACTTTTTTTAAAGCTATATCCCCAACCACGATGCATTATCTTTTCCTATGTTTGTTTTTGTTGTTATTGTTGGGAGGGTGGGACTGGGGACACAGAGGGATGCTTTAGCACTGAGCTATATCTTCAGTCTTTTTTGTTTGTTTGAGACAGGGTCTGGCTTTGTTGTCCAGGCAGGCCTCAAACACATGGCAATCCTCCTGCCTCAGCCACCCAGAGTGCTGGGATTATAGGTGTGTGCCACTATGCTTGGTTTATGTGGTGTTAGGGAATTGATCTTAGGACATTGAGCTTGCTAGGTAAACAATGTACCACTGTATCACTGAGCTATTTCTCCATCCCTCCAGCCCTTTTTACTTTTATTTATTCTTTTTTTTTTTTTTAAACAGAGTGGCACTAGGTTGCCCAAAATGGCCTTGAACTTGTGATCTTCCTGCCTCAGCTTCTTGGCCTCCAGGCCCAGCCTCTCATTTGCTTTGATTTGCTAATCAAGTCACCATTCCTCACTCCATCCCCTTTATAGTTTGAGATTCTGTTTTGGGGGAAAAAAACTCTTATTTATGGTGTTTTCCCAATTCAAATTTTTATTCTTTTTTTAGGATTAGGTTTGACTGCCTATGGTGGAAAACCCAGAAGCCAAATATGGTGGCATGGCCCTGCAATCCCACCCGTGTGGGAGGCTGAGGAAGGCAGATCTGGGTTGGGGGCTGACCTGGGCAAGGCAGTGATTTTGGGAGGCCCCATCTCAAAACAAACAAACAAACAAACAAACAAACAAACAAGAGGAGGCTGGGAAGTGACCAGATCAAGGACAATTTCCAGAATCAAACAAAACAAAGGAAAAAACCAGAACAATTATAATCTAAACAAGATATTTATCTCTTTTTGATTAAAAGAAAATTGAAGGGCTGGGGGAATAAAAGCACAGCAGTGAGAGTGCTTGCCTAGGAAGGGCAGGGATTCCCCTGGACCACATATTACCTGGGTGTGGTGGTACACGCCTTATAATCCCAGCATTCTGGGAGGCTGAGGCAGGAAGATCACACATTGGAGCAATTTAGCAAGACCCTGTCTTAAAATCAACATTTAAATAAATTGAGTTGGGAATGTAGCTCAGTGTGGAAGGCCTGGGTTCAATCCTTAGTACCACAAAATACATAAATATGAAAGAAAAATTTCGAAGAAGTTCAGAGGTGGGCATGATGCAATGGCTCTGCAAGGTGGTCTAGGTCCTGGCTTTCTTCCATTTTTATTCCTTATTTCTTGCCCTCAGGTTGTAAAGCGGATGTCAGAATTCTACAGAATCAAGGGCTGGAGGAGTGGCAGAGAAGCTACTGTGTTTGCCCAGCAAGCCCTGAGTTGATTCCCTACAACCACATAAACCTGGCATGGTGGCAGACGCCTGTAACACCAGCACTTGGGAGGCTGAGGCAGGAAGGAGGAATGCTGTATATTTCAGTCCAACCTCGGTTACATAATGAGTTCAGGACCAGCTTGGACTACAGAGTGAGATTTTGTCTCAAAAAAAAAAAAACTTTTAATGGTCTAAGCCAGTAAACCAGGTGCAGTGATGCATGCCCATAATCCCAGCACTCTGAAGGACTGAGCCCAATCCAGGGAATTTAGGGATTTAGAGACTCTGTCTCAAAAAAAAAAAAAAAAAGTGCGAGGGAGGGGATGTCCTTAGTGAGGAGACTCTGAGTTTACTCCCCTGTATATGGTACATAAACATACTAAGTAACTAAATTAATAGTCTGAACTGGATATGGCACCACATGCCTCTAAAACCAGCTACTCAGGAGGCTGAGGCAGGAGGATTGTAAATTATAGGTCAGCCTGGCCAACTTAGTTACCCTGTCTTTGGTTTAAAAAAAAAAAAGAAAGAAATTATCGACTCCCGTCCCGCCCCCTCCCCCATACACAAATGCACACTCAGAGTGTGCACAGTCACACGCACACCCATATATCACCCAAACCCGGTGGGCATGAATAATATATGAAATAACTGCTGATCGTGGCTGCCCATGCAATGAGGTGGCATGCGAGCTGATAGGCAGCCTATTTTTTCCTTTTGAGTTTTACGTTCTTGTGTACACATGACCGATACAATCCTCTTGTCTGCGTCAATGCCATATGAGACACTATTTAGTCAGATTCATTTTTCTTTTCAATACAAAGCAGATTTCAAAATATGATTATTAGATGGCTTTCGTGGCATAAACCTTTAATCCTAGCCCTCCGGGAGGCTGAGGCAGGAGAATCACAAGTTCAAGCCTGGCCTGGGCAACTTAGTAACTTAGTGGGGGGCAGGGCTGGAGGAATGGCATAGTGATTAAAGCGCTTGCTTAGCAAGCACACGGCTCTGAGTTTGATTCCCCAGCACCACTTAAGCTGAGAATAGTGACACACATTTGTAATCCAAGCCCTTAGGAGACTGAGGCAGGAGGATTGCTGGGAGTCCAAGGCCAGCCTGAGGAACATAGTGAGAGCTCAGGACCAGCCGGGAACGCAGAGCGAGACCCTGTCTCACAAAAAAAGGTTTGAATGTAGCTCAATGTGTAGGCCTTGGGCTTGATCCCTACTACCACTCCTACTACAATATATACACACAGTAGGCTTATTCGTTCTCCTCTAAGTTGAGACGGAAGTTCAGTGGGGACATCTGCTGACATACGAAGGCCTTCTCTCACATGTGCCCCAGGATTGGATACCTGTTTGTTGAGGCTTTTTGTATTATTCAGCCCACAACATAGCGCTGCCTGCCAGAATCTCTCAGCACATTGGCTGCAGCGCTAATCAATGATCTTCCTAAGAAACCCTGCAATTTGGGGTGGACCATGTAACCTCGATGAGCGATGAGCATGAGGACGCACAGCGAGGGGATAGTGAGAAGGACGAACTTGTGGCAGCGTGGTCCAGAGCCTGCAATTCGGAACCAGAAAGCTTCTAACACCCTTCCCTGCTGGGAGGCAAAGTGATGTATGTCCTTTTAAAGTCTTAAAACAGTCTTCTCTCTGTCTGTCTCTCTCTCTCTCTCTCCCTCGGTACCAGGTTCTTTGCACTGAGCTAACCCAGATCATTTTTACAGCGCTCCTGCCTCTGCCTCCCGGCACTCTGTGTCCCTTGGCCCAGCTCAGTACACACTTAGAAGTCATCCGAAGTAAGTACTTTTGTCTCAGTTCTACCTTAGTCATAGATACTGTTTTTTTTTTTTTTTTTTTTTTTTTTTGAGACAGAGCCTCTCTCTGTAGCCCAGGCTGGTATTGAACTCACTATGCAGCCAGGTTGGCCTTGGACTCACAGCAATCCTCCTGCCTCAGCCTCCCCAGTGCTGGGATTACAGGCATGCGCCACCATGCCCGGCTTAAGTGGTGCTGGGGAATCGAACTTGGGTACTTAGCACTTGACTTAGCGCTTTGTAGGCAAGCACTTTAACCGCTTTATCCGCTGAGCCATTCCTCCAGCCCCACAGATACTCCCATGCTCATGGAAGAGGCTGCCTTGTTCATATAATTGAGTAGCATCAGCAAACGATTGCTTCCTCTTATTTTGGGTGTGGTCGACATGTCACACACGTTGAGTTTCACACTATGCTATCTGCCGCTGATTAGAAAATAAACGAAGGGATCAGCAGCGAAGCTCTGTGGTTAGAATGCTTGCTCATTGTGCCCACGGCCCTGGGTTCCATTCCCCAGCACCACGTACGCTGGGTGTGCTTATAGTAATCCCAGCACTCAGAAGGCTGAGGCAGGAGGATTGCTATGAGTCTGAGCCTAGCCTGGGCTATATAGTGAGTTCAGGACCAACCTTGATTACAGAGCAAGACTCTGTCTCAAAAAAATAAAAGAAAGAAAGAAAAGAAAAGAAAAAGTTGAGGAGTGGTCGCGTTGCTAGATTGCCTAGTAACTCCTTCCAGAAGCTTAAAAAAGCTACTGCTCGCGGTCGGTCCTTCCCTTCCTTTCCTTTAAAGCTCTCTGGCATGCGAAGGAACCAATACATTAATGAGTTACTTTGGTCCTTTGAAGTTTATCTAGCCGGGCTAATGTAATAGAAATAGGCTCTCAGTACTTGGTGAGAAACGAACATATTTTTCTGAAAGAGCGACTGCAGTGACATCCGCCTGTGGTCCAGTAACAGGTGCTCAGAACTCAGGCACCCACCGGGCCAGCAGCTCCCGGCGGGCGGGGGCGGGACAGCGCAACACAAGCCACGCCCCCCGTGCTTACTGGTTATTTTTCTCCATCCAGGTCCTGCTAACTCTTTCCTCCTGGCGCCTGGGGGATTTTCCATCGCAGCGTTCTTCCCGATCCCACCACAGCAGACTCCCCCCGCCCCCACGCAACACACTTGCAATGACTCACATTTACAAGAACACGCATTTATAAATGATAAAGCGCTATTTGCTACCCGATTGCAGAAGGGGTCTGTCAATGATTGACAGATAACCGGTGAGTGCAAGGCATCTTTGCCAAAATCCAAAAGGTATTCAACAATGTCATCTGGGCCCCGTGTTGCATGATAATATTGCAGTTCGGTTAATGAGTTACAGTCCCCGTGAGCTTCCTGAATACCCGATTCCAAGGCATTATGACATGTGTGTTAGGAGCTGATATTCTTGTAAAATTGGGTTTATGGTGAGCACCTTACATGAACACGCCAGAAGGTCCCTCTGAGGGTGTTTGCAGGCTGGGTTTATGGAGAAGCAGCACTTGAGTTATACATCGTGGAAACATTACTGATTGCACCAGATGTCGGGAGGTCCTGCAGAGGGCCTGGGCGGCCCGACCTGCCCAACTGTTGCTTAGGACTGCATCCCTCCTTCACTAATAAAGGTATTCAGGGGCAGTGCTGATTGAGACGGGGTCCAGACTGGTCCTGAGCTCACTGTGTAGCCCAGGCTGGCCTCAGACTCATAGCAACCCTCCTGCCTCAGCCTCCCAAGTTCTGGGATTACAGGCATGCAGCACCATGCCCAGTTTATGTGGTGCTGGGGGATTGAATCCAAGGCTTGGCACATGCAAGGCAAGAGCTCCAGCCACTAAGCTATTCCCCCAGTCCCTGACACCTTTTTTTTTTTTTTTAAATCAGCTTCTCAATCATTCTTTTCTCAAATTATGATTATGATTTTTTTTTAAGGACAGGGTGTCACTACTCTCCAGGCTGGTCCTAAACTCATTATGTAGCCCAGGCTGGCCTTGAATTCATAGCAATCATCCTGCCTCAGCCTCCTGAGTGCTGGGATTATAGGCATTTACCACCTACTAAATAACATATGATGGTGGAATTTGGAAAGAAGTAACTAAAGCTTTCTTCTTGTTCTTTTTAAAATAGCTGTGAGAATTGTGGCACCTGGCAGCACAGATAAGTGACTTTCACACAGGACTGTATGACCAGGTAAATATTACTCACTTTTTATAGCACCAATAATTAAACAGAGCCTTAGTCCAATTTTTGGCAATTGAAATGTCTAAGATTATCTGAGACTTGTGCTGAGTCGCCTTGTTTATCACTCTGCAATCTATATCTGGTGGTTTATAACTCATGACTTTATTTAGAGAAAATCAAATGAACTCAGTGCCATTTTGTTTTCATTTAAGGACTTTTAAAACATTTAAGCAAGTAACTAAAGGATGTAAAATGCTTTTTTTTTTTTGGAGATAGGGTTTTTCTCTGTAGTCCAGGCTGGTCCTGAACTCACTACGTAGCCCAGGCTGGCCCCAAACTCATAGCAATCCTCCTGCCTCAGCCTCTCCAGTGCTGAGATTATAGGTGTGTACCAACACACCCAGCTAATCTTTATGTGTTGCTGGGGAATCTAAACCCAGGGCCTAGTACATGCTCAGCAAGCACTTTAACCACTGTGTTCTGCCCCTAGCCCTAAAATATCATAGTTTTTGAGACAGGGTCTTGCTTTGTGGCCCAGGATGGCCTTGAACTCATTGCAATTCTCCTGCTTCAGCTTCCCAAGTGCTGGGATTACAGGCGTGCACCACCATGCACAGCCTGGTCTGCAGGGGTGGATCATGAACACGTGATGGATTACAGGTGTGTGATGGAAGGCAGGTGTGTGGATGACAGATCACAGGTGTGGTCAATTGTAGATTACAGACATGTGGTGGGCTCTTAAACTTGGAAGGGGTGAAATACTGAGGCTGGCCCCAGAAGGGGCAGACCCTTGGGACAGGACCTGGCAGGATAGATGCTGTTTCCTTCCTTCTGGGACTTGACTGGACTTCCTGTTTGCAATGGCATGAGGAGCTGCCTCTAACTCTGCCTCTGGCATGTGCTTCCACTGCTGCTGGCTGCCCAGGAGTGGACTGAAACTGTGAGCTGAAATTACTTCTCCTCTCCTAATTAGTATATGTCAGGTAGCTAGTCACAGCAATAAAAAAAAAAATGACCAAGGCACTTAGTAACTTTCCCTTTTCCCCTCTCTTCTGCCCAAGTTGGTCCTTAACTCGCTTTGGAGCCCAGCCTTGGACTCCTGGCACTCCTCCTGCCTGAGCTTCCTCAGTGCTGGGATTACAGGTGTGTGCCATCATGCCTGGATTTTTCTCTCTCTCTCCCTTTCTTTCTCTTTGTTTTGATACAGCATCTTGTTCTGTAGTCCAGGTTGGTCCTGAACTCACTCTGTAGCCCAGGGTGGTATCCAACTCACAGCAAGCCTCCTGCTGAGTGCCGGGATTATAGGTATACACCACCGTGCCCAGTTCATGTAATGCTGGGGATTGAACTCCGGCTCTTGAGCTCACCAGGCAAGTGCTTTAACTGCTGGGCTATGCTTCCAGCTCCCTGTCTTTGTTGCTAAATTGCTGTGACCACTGCACCTTAGGCTTCTCCTTCCCAACCTCACGCACTGCCCTCCCTTGGGCACACTGTCTGGCCTCCAAGACCTTTCTCTGAAATGCAGGTGGCAGCCTCCATGGTCCCCCAACTCTTGCATTCTGTTTGCTTGTGAAATCAGCACCACATGGATGACACTAAGGTCTGCCACTGGCCTGAGCAGTAGCCTGGCCTCCTTGTGCCATGGCGGCAGCAGCTTTTACATGCCTGTATTGGACTCCTAGCAGCTGGACTCCTGCAAACATTTCTCTCTTTGGCCTTACAGAATGCTTCACAGCTTCTCAGAGATAAGGTTTTTTATTTTTCCCCTTGAGCAAAATCTTTTGCCTTTCCACCCTGAGTTGGCAAGGGGTAGGGTCTTGCTGATTTCTGAGATGCCCTCAAGGCATCTTTCCTACAATTCTAAGTACTCGGCTTCTTTTTAATGCTAATATCTTTAATAACCAGGTGCTCTTCTGCCTTACCTCTAGGGGACCTTTCTGTTGACAAAACTGTAAAATTTTGCCAGATGAAGTAGCCCAAAGCCCTTCATCTCAGTTTCAGGCAAAGTCCCAAGACAAGGCCAAAATGCTGATACTCGGTCTGCCAGAGCCCAGCATGCATGGCTTCTAGACTAATTGCCAAGAAAGTCCTCCTTCCCATATGAAAGCTCTTGAGCCTGGCTCCACACTTCTGATCTTTTGAGGTTCAATGAGAATTTCCCATCAAGCTTAGTTCACAGAAGTCTAAGGTTTTTCTAGCCAGAATCCTCAAACCTTTCCAAACTCTTCCCACAAACCAGTTCCAGAGGCTTCTTGGGTAAGGTCCCTAAACTGACCATTTCACTGGTACCAATTTCTGTCTTAGTTACTTTTACACTTCTGCGACAGACTACCCAACATCCGCAATTCAATGAAGGAAAGATTTATTTACCTCCCAGTTTCAGAAGGTCTCAGTTCATTCATGAGCAGCCAGCGATGATGACAGCACATGGCAACAGCCTGGCTAGAGGAAGCTGTGCATGGCACGGCATGGCACACAGGAAGCCGAGCCTGGGAGGAAGAGCAGAGCTAGCACACACCCTTCCAGGTCTTGTCCCAGTGACCCTCCCCTTCCAGGTCAAGCCTGAGTGCTCAGCGCCCTCCAGGGTAAGCCCCAGTGATCTGCCCCAGTAATGCATCAGACATTCATAATCTATAATCTACTACATGCCCCTCATCCTTCACACCTGTGATTCACCCCTCCTGACGAGGCCCCACCTACTACCAGCACTTACTTCCATAGGCCTTCCACAAGACCCAAATAGAGCAGGCTTTGAGGGATATTCCAGAGCCAAACCGTAACAGGTTTAAATCATTAAATCATAATAAACTAGAGATAAAAAAGAGAGAGTGGATAGTGTGAAAGCAGTGACACTGGTAAGGCTCTCTCTCTCTCTCTCTCTAAGGTTCTCTCTCTCGCTGGCGCTCTCTCTCTCTCTCTCTCTCTCTCTCTCTCTCTCTCTGACAGAGTCTTACTGTGTAACCCAGGCTCTGGCCTTGAACTCACAGCAATCCTCCAGGAGCTGACCACCTGGGGGCTGCCAGGATGAGGACACCCATCTCTGGCTGGCAGATGCAGATATGGACTAGGCAACAGGGCAAGTCATAACCTCTTTCTGAGGGATGAGGAATAGCTCAGTGGTTAAAGCACTTGCCATGCATATGAAAGGCTCTGGGTTCAACATAAAAATGAGCCGGGTGTGGAGGTATATGCCTGTAGTGCCATACTGGGGAGGCTGAGGCAGGAGGATTGTCATGTGTTTGAGACCAGCCTGGGCTACAAAGTGAGTTCAGGACCACCCTGAACTATACTCCTTGTCTCAAAACAAAACAAAATGAAACAAGGGCTGGAGGAATAGCATAGCAGTTAAAGCACTTGCCTAGAAAGCATAAGGCCCTGGGTTTGATTCCCCAGCAGCAGGATTACTGTAAACTCAAGGCCAGCATGGGCTCCATAGTGAGTTCAGGACTCGCCTGAACTACAGAGTGAGATCTTGTTTCAAAAAAAAAAAAAAAGAAAGAAAAATTATTTTTTGGATCTCTGCTAGGTGACAGGCACCAGGCTAAGTTTTTTTGTTTATCTGTTTGTTTTTGTTGTTGTTTATTTGAGATAGGGTCTCAGTCTGTAGCCCAGGCTGGTCCTGAACTCCCTGTGGAGTGCAGGCTGACCTTGGACTCAAGGCAATCCTCCTGGCTCAGTCTCTCCATGCTGGGATTATGTGGCTGGCTAATTTTTATGTGGTATTGGGGTGTTGAACCCACAGCCTTGCACACAGTAAGCAAGTGCTCTAAATGCTGCTATGCCCTGTCTTATACTTTTTTTCTTTTTTTAAATTTTGAGACAAGATCTCCTCAAGTTGCTGAACTGCCAGGCAGAGCTGAACTTGCGGTCCTCCTGCCTCGGCTTCTGCCTTAGTTACTTTCTCATTGGTGCGACAGAATCCCTGACGTCCACATCCCTGACGTCCACACAGAGGAGAGAGGAGAGATTCCTTTCAGCTCACACTTTCAGAAGGTCTCAATCCACTGACGAGTGTCTGGCAACGCTGGAAGCACAGGGCAGAGTCCCAGCAGGAGGAAAGCTGCACACCGCACGGCCGACAGGAAGCCCAGTGAGCAAGGGAGGCCGAGTCACCGGCACACTTCCGGGTCCTGCACACTTCCGGGTCCTGCGCTAGTGTTGTTCCTCCCAGGCCAAGCCCCAGCGCTCCGCCCCTTCTGACCACGCCCCCAACTCTTAACAGCACCTGGTGCCACAGCTACGCCGCAGCATTCAGTTACGTGAGGCTTGTGGGGGCCTCCCGGACCCAAACCACAGCAGCCTCCCAGAGTGCTGCAGTGGGAGGTGTGTACCCCCACGCCTGGGCCTCAGACCTTTCTTTCCTTTTGTCTTTTCCTTTCTTTCCTTCCATATATATATATATATATATATATATATATATATATATATATATGGTACATAATGTTTACAATGAACTTGAGTATTTTGTGCACATATAGATCACATCAACTTTACAATCCCTCCCCATTTTGGCCATCCCACACCCTTCCCATCTCCCCTAACTCCCACCATCACGCCCATTTGGTTCTGTAGAATGCCTGTGTTCTGGGTTTCCCAAATCAGAGAAACTATGCAATATGTAACATATTTAATCTTCTGAGCCTGACTCAGTTTACCACTCAAATCACCACTCTTTAGCTCATCTTCCTAGCCCTAGAACGGGCTGTGGTGACCAGTTCTCTAGGTCCAGCAGAGACCTTTATTGGGAAGATCCACTGAAAGTTCTCTCTGTCTCTGTCTCTCTCTGAAACAGGGTCTTACTGTGTAACCCAGGCTCTGGCCTTGAACTCACAGCAATCCTCCTGCCTCAGCCTGCTGAGTGCTGGGACTATGTGTCCACTATCATGCCAGGCTTATGTGGTGCTAGGGAATCAAGCTCAGAGCCTTGCACTTGCTAGGCAAGCACTCTAACTGCTGTGCCCCTCAGACCCCTTTTAAGGTTGAGAAAACTGAAAGTCTATAAGGCTAAATTATGTGCCCAGGGTCCATGGCCTGGTACTGGGCGTGTCTGGGTTTGGAGCCTGAGTGTCATCCCTGCTGCCTTCCCTCCTCAGAGTGTGGACCACACCTGGCCCCAGCGTTTGTCAGCAAGGTTAAGTGTGTCCTGCCAGTCACTGCGGTAAGTTGCGGAGCCAGCCTGGTTCTCCCCATCTTCTTCAATAGCCTGGCAGACAGTTGCTGACATTTCTCCAGCTCTGCCCAATGATCTGTACAAATCCAATGCCCTGTAAGAGGCGACCAGGCCAAGAAGGTCATCGTGTCCTTAGCGAGATGGCAGAAGGAGCCTGGCTTTGGTGTCCTGAAGCCTTGGTCATGCTCTTTTTCCTCTGCAGTTTTGAGCCTCAGACAGTCACCAGGCACATGTCTGCCAGCTCATGGCTGCTGAGTTAGCAGTAAGCAGAAAGTTAAGGACAATAAATCCAGGGAACAAGAGACAGGATTCTCCTGTAAGGAATGGTAGAAACACAGCACCATGTCAGTTACAGAGGCAGGGGACAGCTGGGCATGTGGTACATGCCTGGAATCCCAGCTATGCAGGAGGTTGAGGCAGGATTAAAAGTTTGAGCCTAGTCTAAGCAACCTAGTGAGACTCTAACTCAGCCAAATCCCGAGGCCTTTGCTAATTCTGAGACAGGGTTTTGCTCTGTAGTCCAGGCGGGCCTGGGACACTCAGCAGTCCTGACACAGAACCCTGAGAGCTAGGACAGCAGGCATGTGCCACCACATCTGCTTTATGTGGTTCTGGGGGGTTGAATTTAGGACCTTGTGCATGCTATGCACGCTCTCTAAGCTCTGCCCTATCCCTCCAGCCCTATTTTTTATTTTATAGACAGGGTCTTGCTAAATTATGAAGCTGTCCAGGTTGAGCTCAAATTTTTGACCTTTCTTCCTCAGCATCCCAGAAGTCTGGGATTAAAGGTCTTCACCACAGGTGAGGCCCTAACTCAAAATAATTCCCTTTGGGGATGGAAGAATAGCACGTGGGTAGAGCACTTGCCTAGCAAGCCTTAAGACCCTGAATTCAATTCCCAAGCCCCATGGAATAGCTGGGTGTGGTGGCACATGTCTCTCATCCCAGCTGTAGGGAGCTGGAGGCAGGAGGATTGCACTACTTTGAGGCCAGCCTGGGCTACACAGTGAGTTCAGGACAAGCCTGGACTACAGAGCAAGACCCTGTCTCAAAAAAAGATCATTTATTTTTATTTGTTTATTTTTGAGGCAGGGTCTCTCCGAACCCTCCAGGTTGTTTCTGAACTCGTCATATATCTCAGTCTGGCCTGGAACTCATAGTAATCCTCCTGCCTCGACTTCCTAAGTGCTAAGATTATAAGCATGCACACCATGCCTGGCTTGAGAATATATATGTATTTTAAATTTGAAACTTGGGAGCTTTTAAGTAAAGTGTACTTAGGAGTACTAGTAGCAGCTTACCATCACACCAGCAGTCAAAAGGGTTCCTTTTTTTTTTTTTCCCACAACTTCAAATTTTTTTTTTTTTTTTTTTTGAGACCAGGGTCTTACTCTGTAGCCCTGGTCCTGAACTCACTGTGGAGCCTCGGCTGGCCTTGAACTCAAGGTAATAATCCTGCCTCAGTCTCCCGAGTACTGGGATTACAGGTGTGCACCACCACACCCTGCTTATTTGGTGCTGGTGAATCAAACCCAGGGCCTTGCACTTGATTTAGCACTTTCTAGGCAAGCGCTTTAACTGCTGAACCATTCCTCCAGCCCCGTTTATTGTTTTTGAGTTCTTGATATCAGCCATTCTTGCTAGGGTTAGATGAAACTTTAGTGTTGTTTTGATTTGCATTTCTCCGATTACTGAAGATGCTGAACATTTATTTCATGTACTTATTGGCTGTTCAGACTTCTGAGAGCTGTCTGTTCATTTGAGTTGTCCATTTCGTCATAGAGCCTTTTATTTTGGTGGGTCTATTTTTTTTTTAAATTCTAGGTAATTGTCCTCTCTCCGAGGAGTAGCTGGCAAACATTTTTTTTCCATCTCATAGGTTCCCTCTTCACTCTGTTGATTGCTTCTTTTGCTGTGCAGAAGCTTTTTACTTTGATATAATCCCATTTATTGACCCATCTCATGTGCCTTGCGTGTTTTATTGAGGAAGTCCTTGTGTATGCCTATGTCTTCATGGGTTTTGATATTTTTTATTCCAACAAGGGCAATGTTACCTTTTTTTGAGACCATCTTCCTCTTGCTCTGTAGCCCAGGCTGGTCCTGAACTCACTATGGATCCCAGGCTGATCTTGAACTCACAGCAATCCTCCTGCCTCAGCCTCTCCTCACTCCAGTGCTGGGATTATAGGCGAGTGCCACCATGCCCCACACCCAGTTTATGTGGTGCTGGGGAATCAAACTCAGGTACCTAGCACTTCTGGGCAAGTGCTTTCATCCACTGAGCCCTTCCCCTGGCCCCAGTGTTCCCATTTTAAAGCTTAAGTCTTTGATCCATTTTTATTTTGTTTTGTTACATGGTGAAAGCTGTGGATCTAGTTTCGTTTTTCTGCATGTGGTCAGTTTTCCCAGCACTATTTGTTAAAGAGGCTGTCTTTTCCCCAGTGTCTGTTTTCGGCTCCTTTGTTGAAGATCAGATGGCCGAAGGTACTCAAGGTTGTCTCTGTGTCCTCAAAACTGTTCCATTGATAACCTGTCTGTTTTTGTGCCAATACCATGTGGCTTTTTTTTTTTAAAAAAAAATCATGGTTGCATTGTAGTATAATCTGATTATCTGGTATTGTGATTTTTCTTGCTTTTGTGTCATTGCTACACAGTGAGACACTGCTCCACCCTCCCCGACTCCCTGCCCCAAACACAAGCAGCTTGCACAAACCTGCCAGCGCCTCGCTGGCCTGCATGGACAGAAAATAGGACTGGGGCTGGCAGAAGGTGGGACTGGCGTGCAGGGTGATTTCACCTGTGTGTTCCACCCATTTCTGTCTTGTCAGTCTTCTATCTCATTCATCAAAATAGCAAATGTCTAAATCTAATCGCTATGCACCAGATACGGCTTTACACATTCTGCGTGAATCGGTTTAATTGTCCAACAATCCTGGAAGGAACTTAAGTACCACTGTCATCATGCCCTTATTTATTTATTTTTTGACAGTCTCTCTCACATCTTTCACCAAGCTCCAAAACCAAATCAAAACTGAGCAAAGATTTGCACATTAAAATGGAAACAATGAACCTGTTGTAACTAAACATAGACAAAGCCCTTGAAGACATAGTCATAAATAAGAACTTTGTCAACAAAACACCCAAAGCACATGAAATAACACCAAGAATCAACAAATAAGATTACATCAAATTGAAAAACTTCTGCACAGCAAAGGAAACAATCAACACAGTAAAGAGAAGTACCCACACAATGGGATAACATCTTCTCCAGATATTCCTAAGACAGAGGACTATTATCAAGAATATACAAAGGATTGAAAAAAATAGACCCTCCAAAATAAAAAAAAATATGGAATCAAAATCAATCAAAAAATGAGAATCTGAAATGAATAAATAGTCTCAGAAGAAGTCTGAAGGACTAATAAATAAATGAAAAAATGTTCAGCGTCTTTAGCCATCAGAGAAATGAGAACCAAAACAACGAAGCTCCATCATCGCTGGTAAGAATAGCTGTTATTAAGAACTCAAGAAACAACAGATGCTGCCCAGGCTATGGGGAAAAAGGAACCCTCCTACAACCACCATGGAAAGCAGTGTGGAGATTTCCTTAGAAAACTGAAAATCAACATTCCATTTGATGCAGCTATACCTCTTCTGGGCATCTTCCCCAAAGAGTTCGAGTCATTACGCGAGAGTGCCACCTGCATAGCCATGTTTATGGCAGCACAATTTATAATAGCCAAATCCTGGAAGAAGCCAATATGCCCAAGCACAGATGGATGAAGAAAGAAGATGTGGTACGTATCCACACAATGGAGTACCACTCTGCCGTGAAGAAAGACAAGCTCGGGTCATTGGTAGGAAAACGGATACACCTTGAGACCATTATGTTCAGTGAAATGAATCAGATCCAGAGAGTTAATATCACATGTTTCTCTAATATTAGAAAACAAATCATAAGAAAGAAAGAAAGAAGGTAGGCTTTGTTGAGAGGGAAAAGGGAGGAGGGGGTAAGAGGGTGAAAAGGGGAAGGGATGCAAAAATACATGTAAATAATAAATAAATAAAAATTAAACTGTAAACAGCCTGTGGCAAAGACTGTAATCCCAGTACTCTGCGTGGCTGAAGCAGGGGTATGGCAAGTTCTAGCCCAGCCTGGGCATTTAGTGACTTAGCCAGAACCTTGTCTCAGAATAAAAGCTAAAAATGGACTAAGAATGTAGCTCAGTGAGCTGGAGGAATGGCTCAGAGGTTAAAGCGCTTGTTAAAGTGCTAAGTACCTGAGGTCGATTCCCCAGCATCACATAAGCCGGGCATGGTGGTGCACACCTGTAATCCCAGCACTTGGGAGGCTGAGACAAGAGGATTGCCATGAGTCCAAGGCCAGTGTGGGCTCCAGAGTGAGACCCTGTCTCAAAAAAAAAAAAAAAAAAAAAGAAAAAGAAAGAATGTAGCTCAGTGTGAAGGTTGATTTTGGTCCCCAGTACCACACAGACACACAGACACAGACACACAGACACACAGACACACACACACACACACACACACACACACACACAAGAGGAGGAGGAGGAGGAAGAAGAAGAAAGGCTTAGCTTACGGGTTTGGTGGCACATGCCTGTAATCATAGCTTTCAAGAACCTGACAGAAGAGGACTACTGTGAGTTCAAGGCCAGCCTGGGCTACGTAGTGATAAAAATACTCCATCTCAAAACAAGCAAAGACGAAATAAGAGAAAAGCTCTAACTTCTGTATTCGATTTTTCATCACTCAATTGCATGATCTTTATAAATCTGAAGTGATAGGATTGTGTCCAATTTTTAAAGTTACTCTCCCACAGCTTCTAGTTACATTTCCTTCCCCTGTTTGAGTCTAAAATATTCTTTCAAAAGTAAAGTAGTGAGTTGGGGATGTAGCTTAGTAGTTACGAGTGCTGGCCTAGCAAGTACAAGGCCCTGGGTTTGATTCCCACACAAGCCTGGTGAGGGAGTAAATGCCTGTAATCCCAGCATTTGGTAGGCAGAGACAGGAGAATACCCTTGTGTTCAAGGCCAGCCTCGTCTACATAGGGAATTAAGGACCAGCTGGACTACAGAGTGAGACCCTGTCTCAAAATAAATAAATACATAAATAAATAAAGACAGCTAGCCAGGGTGGTGCAATATACCTGTCATCCCAGCACTCTGGGAGGCTGAGGCAGGAGGACTGAGAGTTGGAGCCCACCGTGGGCAATTTAGTGACTTCGCAGACTCTGTGGATTAAATCCTTCCAATAGCAAAGATGCTTTTGATCTGAAAACCTGACTCGCTGTGTCCTGTGTCCGTGTCCGCAGCCCCTGGCTCCCGGGCTGACCATCTAGTGCAGGGGTCCCCGCAGGAGCCTGTGCTGGAGGCGGCAGGAGCAGGTCACGTGGGAGACCACACCATAATAAAAGCCACCATCTGTGACCAGGGCTCTCCAAAGACTTTAGATCCAGGAAGCAGAAACGTCAATAGAAAATAATTTCCCCCTGAGCTACTCTCCGAGCATCATGGATCCTGTTCCTTTAAGGTTAGAACTTGGCCTTTTCCAAAGCAAGATGGGCAGCGAGGGAGTCGCTGTGTTGAAAGTGACAGGCCCGAGCCGCGGTGGCAGAGTCTTTTGCGCCTGTACTCCGGGAGGCCGAGGCAGGAGGACTGCACGTTCAAACGCGTTAGCTCGGGCCATGACTTAGCGAGACGCTGTCTGTAGTGACTGGATCTGGAGTGCGCCCACAGGTCTCGTATGTTTGGACGTTGAGGACTGTCTTGGACTCATGTGCCGTGAGGGGGTGGGCCTTCATCAGGAGGGCGGATCACGGGACAGGCGTAGGGTAGGTTGTACACTCTGGTTGTGTGGCACAGTACTGCGCTGTGGCTTAACCCGGAAGGGGATGGACCCTGGGAAGTGACCCTGAAGGGTGTGTGCCAGTTCCGCCCTTCCTTCCTCCCTCGCCTTCCGGTTGTGCTTCCTTCTGCCGCGGCCCCTGAATCCCCTGTAGGAGACTTCCTGAAACGGTGAGCTAAAATAAATCTTCCTTCCTTCTGTCTTGGGCGTTGGATATTCTGTCCCAGCAGCGAATAAGTAACAAAGATACTGTCTCAAAACCAAAACGGGGGAAAAAATGGGCTGGGAGTATAGCTCAGTCTGAATGCAATGGGCTCCATCCTTTATGTCGGGGGGGGGGGGGTAGAGACAGAGAGACAGAGGCAGAGAGACAGAGAGAGAGGGCATATTAACAAGTATTATTGGAATAGCATTGGGGGTGGACTGGTTTTGTTTTGTTCTCCATAAAAGTGTCCATCCAGGGCTGGAGGAATGGTTCAGCAGTTAAAGTGCTTGCCTAGCAAGTGCTAAGTACCTGAGTTCAATTCCCCAGATACATGGAACAGGAGTGGTGGCATACACCTGTAATCCCATCACTCGGGAGGTTGAGACAGGAGGATTGCTGTGAGTCCAAGGCCAGCCTGGGCTCCACAGTGAGTTCAGCACCAGCCTAGGCTACAGAACGAGACCCTGTCTTAGAAAACAAAAACAAAACAAAGCAAAACAAAAACTATCCACGCTCGGAGCCACCACCAACACATGGAGGTTGGAAGCAGAGTTGGGGACAGCTTTGCTTCTGGTTTGGGGCAAGGGCTGGAGGCTCCTGACACAATGAGTGCTGTCTGCCCGACTTTTTTTTTTTTTTTTTTTTAATCAATCAGACACATTGTTTGCCCCTTTGGGTTTGATAGACGTGTTGCAATAAGGTCACTAGCTCTTTATGTACCTTCTGTCTAAAGGCTTGTCACTATTGTGACCTATATTCACGGACCCACAAACAGAGCTATTAACCATTAACTCTCTAACCTCCTTTAAGTGAATTCTTTTATAAGACGAGGAGGAGCAGGCCCCGGCTGGTTGCTTAGAAGACAGGACTCAGGCCACGGGAGGGCTGTGAGGAACGGGAAGACGAGAGCTAGGATGTGCTGAGAAGAAGTCAGCTTGCCTTCACCCCGACCTGAGGGTGTCCAACTGGTGTCCAGTGACCTTAAAAACTATCATACTTTCTGAAGTTGCTTCTCCTGAGAACAGAGTCAAACTGAAGCCGTGTCTTGCAGGCATTGAGTGCAATCTCCCAATTATGGCAATGCCTAGTATCTCTGAAGGCATCACTCGATGTTATCTGTTCATTTCCAGGCCCTTCCAAATGGGCTTGAGAAAGTTACGTTTTGCTTTATCATTTTGTTTTTGAGACTGAGTGTCCCTCAGTAGTGTAGGCTGGGTTTGAACTCATAGCTATCCTCTTGCCTCAGATTTCTGAGTGCTGGGATCACAGGTGTGTGCCACTGCTCCTATCTCATTCCCCTCCCCCTCAACGTGGGGCTGGGATATTGAACCCAGGGCCTTTGCACACACTAGGCAAGTGCTGTAACCACTGAGCTATGCCTCCAGCCTTGCCTTGAGAATGAAGCTACAGAGGGCATATTATTTTCAGAAGTGGTTTAATGGATTAAACAGAACAATCTAAACCCTGGCCCCTTCTATTATTTTTTGGATGAATTTTTCCTCTAAGGAGTATTTCAAATACATGCTGAATGTTTAAATTTTTAAAATTATGATTGTATTAGTTTGGGTTCTTTAGAAAGACTGAACTTACAGATTTTATCACAAAGGGTCTATTAGGAAGGCTTACAAATCCAAGGAGAGAGATGGTCCAAGATGGCTGCTCAGCCCTGAAGTAGAT
This sequence comes from Ctenodactylus gundi, assembly GCA_004027205.1. Taxonomy (NCBI): domain Eukaryota; kingdom Metazoa; phylum Chordata; class Mammalia; order Rodentia; family Ctenodactylidae; genus Ctenodactylus; species Ctenodactylus gundi. The sequence goes on from PVKB01002117.1 coordinate 283,188, forward strand.
CTCCCGTCCGGGACTGCAGAACAGGCGGTGAGGTGACAGTCTGCTGCAGATCTCAGGTGAAGACCAAAGCCTGAAGATCAGCGACTGAAGGGCAGCAATGGGCAGACAGGCACAAGTCGAAACTGGAGCACACCGTCTGTGCTGACGATCTGCAGTGTGTAGGTAGACAATTGCGAAGGCGAGAGCTTTCCCAGAGGAAGAAGCTGTAGCAATCCTCCCTCTTCCTCCCTCTGATACTGATTGAGTTCCAGTTGGCCCTCCCACATATGGGCTGGTGCTCTTCTCTCATTGGCCAGCCCATGAATGACTCACACTCTAATCCAGACCAGTTCTTGATCCCCAATCTAGGGTGGTTGACAAATCCTAATCCTAAGGGAGGGGTGGGTCCTAATTCCAACAAGTTGACATAATTCCACCAATGGTCACAATGGTAAAGAACATCGGCCATTAATCCTCTTAAAAATATTTTTCCTAGCATTGAGCATGCGTATCCCACTGTTCTTGCCACAGGAAAGTCCTTTAGGAGGTTTGATAAAAAATGCAGTGAGTAGTCACTCTGTGTGGTAGTTGATGGAAAGGCAGGCTTTTAAAAACATTATGGGGGCTGGAGGAATAGCTCAGGGAGTAAAGCACTTGCCTAGCAAGCTCAAGGCCCTGGGTTCGGTTCCCTGGTACCACATAAACTGGGCGTGGTGGCGCATACCTGTAATTCCAGCACTTGGGAGGCTGAGGCAGGAAGATTACCACAGGTCCAAGTCCAGCCTGGGCTACACCAGTGAGCTCAGGACCAGCCTGGACTGCAGTGTGAAGCCCTGCCTCAAAAAACAAAAACCAAAACAAACAAATAAAAAAACACTATCGTGTGTCCTCATTCACCTTATTCCCCAGATCTGGCATTGTCTGGTTCTTCTCCAGAGTCAAAATGACCAGGTAACTTGACTTTTGCCCATTTGAGTGGCTTCAGGACATTAAGCAATACACAACAGTACAGCTAAATTTTATTATACTAAATTTAAAAAAGTAAACATTCACTTTATTTTCCTACTACATAGGATATATTTGTTTTTATTGATTTTTGCTTTATTTTGTGCTTTTTGGTGTTGAGAACTGAATCCAGGGCCCGCATGTGCTGGGCATGCCCTGCACCACGGAGCTACGCCCTCAGCCTGCTTCTCTTATTTTTAAAAACTCTTCTTCTTCTGCCATTTTATTTATCTATTTGCATGTCACATCCTGCGCATCTTACACCCTCTGCCCTTCCCACCCCCCCACTTTTCCTTCCCACATTCCTTCTTACTTTCTTCCACTGTCTGTACTTTTATGGTTTGTTTTTCTCATATTAGAGAAACCAGGTGACAGGTGTCTGATTACCAAAATTATTCTTTTTATTCTTGTGTCCTGGCGATGTGCAGTACCACTCAGCCTGAGGAACTAGTGCACACATGCATATCCTATTTGGATCCTGTTTACTTCCCTTCCACCGTCACACCCCCTCACTGGCTACTGGGTTTTTTGGGGGACAGGGTCTAGCTCTGCAGTCCAGGTTGGCCCTGAGCTCACAATGGAGCCCAGGCTAGCCTTGAACTCTTGACAGTCCTCCTGCCTCAGCCATCCAAGTGCTGGGGAATCAAACCTTGCACTTGCTAGATAAGCCCTTTGACTGATGAGCTATGACACTTGCTTCTCTTTTTAACGGAGTAACAATTGGGTGGAAAAGTAGTTTTCTAGAAAGCTCTATACTTCAGGTAATGTCTAAATAATTTTTAAAATATTTCATGAAAAATTAAAAAAAAGAATTATCCTGATTGTCCTGGTGATGATCAATCAAGATCGTTGAAACTGATCTTATGTGAATTGCTCATAAATACTCTAGTATGTTAAGCGATGCCAGCCCTTTGGGGTGTCTGCAGCTTGTAACTGTGTACCATTCATGGGCCTTAGTAACCATATGCTGTTTTGAATTACCAGAGCTGTAGCTTTTTTCCCCTTAATGTTAGAAAATACTTTTTCTAATCCTTCTGGTAGGTTTGTTATTTGCCAGAGTCTATAGCTTGGTTTTACCTCCTGGCCTCAAATTTCAGGTCAGGCCATAGTTGCACCAGGTGGCTCTGTGTAGGTTTTGTGTTGTCCAGGAGGCAGCCGAGGCTCCTGCCCCCAGGGCCACACCTAACTTGACTCTGAGTGTGGGGCAGTTCCTGGGTAATTGCTTTTGGAGCCAGATCTCTAATTCACATAAATATGAGATGCTTTTGACCCAATTACTTAATTTGCTACGTTAGTGTTTTGAGAAAATTTTCTCTCATCTACCAATCAATTATACAAAGTGTCAGTTTGTTGTTAGTTTGTATTGCTACTGGTTGATATATACTTGCAACTGAGGAGCTGGAGGAGTAGCTCATGGGGTTAAAGCATTTGCCTAGCAAACGCTAAGTACTTGTTTGATTCCCAGCACCACATACGCAGGACATAGTAGCCCATGCCTATAATCCTAACACTCAGGGGGCCGAGGCAGGAGTGAGCTCAGAATCAGACTGGGCTACAGACCAAGATCTTGTCTCAAAAACAAACAAACAAAAAACCCGAAATCCTTAAGGACTATGCTATTTATAAATCTCTCCAGGAGGAGGTCTGCGGCCCCCACAGTTCTTGCAGACAGTCTAAGATGTGAGGGCTGGCACATTTCTGTGTGGAGATTCGAGTTGACAGTTTGCATCAGCTCACTGGTAATTTCAGAAAACAGGGCTGGGGTGCTGCTTCGTGGTTAGAGCCCTTGCCTCACCTGTTGGGCCTGGGTTCCATTCCCACACCACATTAAGAAATAACCAATCAGGGGCTGGGTGCATATGTCTGTGGTTAGTGTGCTTGCCTAGGAAGTGGAAGGCCCTGGTTAGATCCCCCAGCACCATATATGCCACAGAATAGTTTGGCAAGGTAGTGCATATCCATAATCCCAGAACTCAGGAAGCTGAGGCAAGAGGATTGCTGTGAGTTTTAGGCCAACCTGGGCTACACAGTGAGTTCTGGACCAGCCTGGACTACAGAGTGAGACTCTGTCTCTAAATAAACAAATGGAAAAAAAAGGAGGCAGGTGTGGTGGCGCATGCCTATAATCCCAGCACTCAGGAAACCAAGTCAGGAGGATTGCCATGAGTTTGAGGCCAACATCAAGTTGGGCTACATATTTGAAGGTTTTTGCAGTATTCCTCGGCCAGTATTGATTGCTGCAACATTAAAATTGAGCTCCTTCCTCAGCCAGTTATCACCAGAGTTACAAATACCGACTTTATGTCTTCATAGTCAAGGGATGCAGAAAAGCTATTTATGCTTGGGTATTTTCTTACTCATCCACCGTAATGTCAGTTTTAAGAGCTATCAAATAATTCCCACTAGGACCTCTTTAAAATTCAAGAGTAGGATCTACCCACTGATTATGATTTCAGTCTGTCAGCAATGCTATAAAGACAGATCTCTCCTGGGTACAGGCTGCTGGGTAGAACACGTGAAAGTACTCTTTGTAACAGCAGTCAGTGCTGGCGAGGCTGTGGGGGAAAGGAGCCCTCCTGCCCTGCTGGTGGGAATGTAAACTGGTACAACCACTACGAAGGGCAGCATGGAAATTCCTCAAGAGGCTGAAAATAAATGTCCCCTTTGATCCAGTGATACTCCTTCTGGGAATCTTTCCAAAAGAGTTAAAAGCATCATATAAAAGAGATACCTGTATGCCGATGTTCACAGTTAACAACAACTACAGTGTGGAAGACACTGAAATACCCATCAATAGACCAATGTGTACATAAATTCTGGTACATGTACACAATAGAGTGCTATTCTTCTATAAGAACAGATAGTTGGAGGCTTTTGTAGGTAAATGGAGCCAACTTGAGGCCATCATGCTCAGTGAAGTGAGTCAGACACAGAAGATTAAATATCAGATGGTTTCTCTAATATGAGAACCCCAGATCACAGTCATCTCATAAAGCTAATAGGGGGATAGTGGGAGTTGGGCAGGAGGTAGAGGGCGTGGGAGGGTCAAGAAGAGGTGGGGAAGGGGTTGGAATTTTGATGTGATATCTGTGTGCACAAAATATTGAAGTTCAATGTAAATATTATGTATCGCATAAAGACGCATTAATAAAATGGGGAAAAATGAGGCTCATATTTACCTTCCAGGATTTAAAACAAATCACAAAGGATATATTTATAGTATAAGCCCAGGGATTCTCATCAGTGTCACTGACAGTCATAATGTTTCTCATTATTGAGAATGAATAGTAGGGCTGAAGAATAGCTCAGTGGTTAGAGTGCTTGCTTAGAAAGTATAAGGCGCTGGGTTTGATTCCCCAGCACCACATAAACCAGGTATGGTGTCACATGCTTGTAATCGCAATCTCAGCACTCAGGAGGCTGAGGCAGGAGGATTGAGATAAGTTAAAGTCCAGCCTGGGCTACATGGTGAATTCAGGACCAGCCTGGACTGCGGTGCAAGAATCTATGTTGGAGCTAGAGGAATTGTTCAGTGGTTACAGCACTTGCCTAGCAAGCTCAAGGCCCAAAGTTCAGTTCCTCAGAATCACATAAGTTGGGTGTGGTGGCATACGGCTGTGACCTCAGCACTCAGGAGGCTGAAGCAGGAGGATTGTTGTGTGCTTTAGGCTAGCCTGGGCTCCATAGTGAATTCAGGACCTTCCTAGAGTACAGAATGAGACCCTGTCTCAAAAAAAAAAAGAATGTATGTTAAAACAAACAAATAATAATAATCAACTTGAGAAATGGGTGCATTTATATGTTGCATTTTCATAATTTTTACTTTCTCCATTCCCACCCCCTCATGTCATTTTCTCTCTACAAATTCTACCTTCCTATTTCCATCTCTTTTATTTTTTTATGATTTGGCTTTCCCATATTAGAAAAGCCATGCAATATTTAATATTCAGTGTCTAATTAATTTTGCTAAACACAATGGTCTCAAGGTGCACCCACGCTCCTACAAATAATTCAGATTTCTCTTTATGGCAGATTAGTAATTCATTGCGTAAATACATCACATCTTTGCCCATTTATCTGTTGATATATATAGGCTGCTTCTAAAATTTAGTTATTAAAAGTTGTGATACTATAAACATGGGTGCATGTATCACTCCTGTATGATGATTTTAACCCAGAAGAGTCCCTTGACTCTTTTCTTAACCAGGAAAGAATACTACAGGCCAATCTCCTTAATGAACATAGGCATGAAAATCCTCAGCAAGACACTGGTGAATAAAATTCAGCAAACCATTAAAAAGATCATACACCATGATCAAGTTGACTTCGTTCCTGGGATGCAAGGATGGTTCAACATGTGCAAGTCAATTAATGTAATATATTATATAAATAAAAGCAAAACCAAAAATCCCACGATCATCTCAATAGATTCAGAAAAAGCCTTTGACAAAATCCAACATCTATTCACCACAAAGAAAAAAAAAACAGGAAAATAAGTGTAGAAGGATTTTACCTGAAGCTGATAAAAGTCATTTACATCAAACCTACTGATAATACCACACTAAATAGAGGAAAATTTAAAGCATTTCCCCTTAAATCAGGAACATGACAAGATGTACCCTCTCACCACGCCCTATTCAACATAATACTCAAAACCCTAACCAGAACAATCAGTCAACAGAATGAAATAAAGGGAATATCGGAAAGAAAAAAGTCAAGCTGTCCTTATTTGCATATGTTCATTGTTTCTTTCTTTCTTTTTTGGGACAGGGTCTCACTCTGTAGCCCAGGCTGGTTCTGAACTCATGGAGCCCAGGCTGGCCTTGGACGCACAGCAATTCTCCTGTCTGGGCACCACCATGCCCTGTTTATGTGGGGCTAGGGGAATTGAACTCAGGTTCTTAACGCTTACCTGAGTGTTTGCTAGGCAAGCACTTTCACCACTGAGCCATTCCTCCAGCCTGTTAATTGTTTCTTCACAAAGGAATTAAGATCTAGAAGTCTGCAATGAGTGCAGAATGCCAGTACTTGTGTGCTAAGACTTAGATGTGGTGTGTGGGGCTGGAGGAACAGCACAGTGGTTTGAGTATTTGCCTAGCAAGCACAGGCCCGAAGTTTAATTTCTCAATAGGCTGGGTATGATGGTGCACACCTGCAATCCTGACCCTCAGGAGGCCGAGGCAGGGGGATTGCTGGAGTTCAGGACCAGCCTAGACACATAGGAAGACTGTCTCAAACTAAAACTAAAACTAAAACAAAACAAACAAAAAAAGCACAAGTAGATGCGTAGTCCCACAGCAGATGACTTGCTGAAAGCCTGATCTCTGGAGTGGTGGTGGTGTGACCTTTAGGAGAGAAGGCCTCGTGATGGAACCTGGGGGCTCCACCCTCGTTAGCTGATTGTGTTGTCCCTGGTGAGTGGAGCAGGTCTGGCGGGAGTCACTAGCTCCCGAGAGTGAGTTCCCATGAGGAGAGCGAGCCTGGCTACTCCCTGGACTCTTACTTCCTGGCACACGGCATTTCCTCCCCGTTCTCGTGCAATCCCGCTATTGTGAGGTCTTTAGGAAGCCGTCCTCCGTGACGCTGTCACCAGAGCCGAGCGATCCTCCTGACTCAGCCTCCCTCCCAGGTGGTGGCATTACAAGCATGCGCCGTCACACCTAGCTTGTTTGGTGCTTGTGTGGCTATTTTGTGATGGTGACAGAAAGAGAAGGCGGTGTGGTGTGCAAAGTGGGCATTGTAACTTTACGTGTGCTCTTTTTGATAGGCCAAAGACCACCGACACTCAGCTCCTTAATGTGGCTGTTTTCCGCCAGATGAAGTGGCCCATGCCTAGATTGGCACAGGAGGGTCACAGGTTCGATCCCAACCTGGGCTACCTGGGGAATTCAAGGCTAACGTGCTTGGACTTTTAAAAAGGGTTTAGTTATTGTTACTGCTTTTAGTTAGTTTTTTCACTTCTTTCTTCCACTGGTTTTAATCTTAATTTACCAAATAAGTACTTGTCAGTGAAATCAAGCACTGTCCCCTCACGCTCCCTGCAGCTGCCGTGGTGTGCCACGGGGAGGGAGGCTTCAATGGCCTGTGGTCTTGGGGACAGTTACCTTTGGCAGCACCGTGCTGCCCAGAGTGGAGCTTTTGGGTTATCTGGCCACCAGAGGGTCATTCCATGGGATAGTTTCTTTTTCTTTTCCTTTTTTTTTTTTTGAGACAGGGTCTCGCTCTGTAGTCCAGGCTGTTCCTGAACTCACTATGGAGCCCAGGCTGGCTCAAGGCAATCCTCCTGCCTCAGCCTCCCGAGTGCTGGGATTACAGGCGTGCGCCACCACGCCCAGTTTATGTGGTGCTGGGGAATCGAACTCTGGTACTTAGCACTTGACTTAGCGCTTGGTAAGCGAGCACTTTAACCGCGGAGCCGTTCCTCCAGCCCTCCACGAGGATAGTTTCTTTTTTTTGTATCTCCCTCTGAAATATAGCTTTTAAGGTAGTTTGAGGCAAAGTTCCTGCTTTGCACATTGGAATTTATCTTTTTATGTAATTTTCAAATGTAAGTCTTCTTTTTCTTCTTTTTTTAAAATACTGAGCTACTTCCACAGCCCTTTTTTGTTTGTTTGTTTTTGTTTCGAGACAGGTCTCAGTCTGTAACCCGGGCTGGTCTTGGACTCATGGCAATTCTCCCACCTCAGCCTCCTGTGTGCTGGAATTACAGGCATGCACCACCTTACCCAGCTTTATTTGGTGCTGGGGAATTGAACTCAGGGCCTTGGGCTCGCAAAGCAAGGGCCTGAGTCACTGAGTTCCATTCCCCAGCACCACATAAGCTAGGCGTGGTGGCACACACCCATAATCTTAGTACTCTGGAGGCTGAGACAGGAGGATTTCTATGAGTTCAAGGACAGTCTGGGCCACACAGTGAGTTCAGGATCAACCTGAACTACAGAGAACCTGTTTCAAAAAAAAAAAAAAAAAAAAAAAGGCAGATAACCTGGTCTGGGAACGTAGCCCACTGCCCATGTTGTGTGCATGTGCTAGGCAAGTGCAAGGCCCTGGGCTGGATTTCTCAGAGCCACATAACGGGGTGTAGCGGCACACGCCTATAACCCCAGCATTTGTAAGACTGAAGCAGGAGGCTGGTGTTTGAAGCCAGTCTGGGCTACACCGTGAGCTCCTCAGGACCAGCTTACACTACCGTGTGAGACCTTATCTCAAAAAACCAAACCCAACAACAAAAAAGAGGATTAGCTGACATTAACGGTCCTGCTTTGTTTTCACTTTGGGGACTGCCCAGCATATTACATGAAAGAGGGTGGGCAAAGACTCAAGACAAAATATTCCTGTTCTCTTACAGTCTATTCATTTATTTATTTAGTCAATACGTAGTAAGTGCTTTTGCTAAGTCAGTATGCTCAGTGCTGGAGATACCATGGCCAACAAGGCAAAGCCCTGGTTTTCTAAGTTTTCAGCTCAGGGTGAGACTTGGGCAGTGATCAGGCAGCTAGTCAGAAACAAGCCATCTCCAGAAGTGGCATGCCCAGTTGGGATCCCTGGATGGAAACAAGCCCTCACCCTCCTTCAGGGCACGCGCCACCTGCCCTGTGGAATCTCCCTAAGCACGTGGCTGACCCCTGGGCTACCAAACTGTCACTGGCTCCCTGAGGGCAAGGGCTATGTCTGCACCTCCCTTTGCTCCATTGCACCCAGTTCAGTCATGAGCGGGCTACAGCGGCTCCCCAGAGCAGCTCAGGAGACGCAAGTGCTACCTCACAGCATAGCACAGCAGCGAGAGCCCTTTGCGAGCGCAAAGCCTTTAGTTCGATTTCCCCAGCACCACATATTAGCTGGGCGTGGTGGTGCCTGCCTATAATCCCAGCACTCGGGAGGCTGAGGCAGGAGGATTGCTGTAAATCTGAGGCCAGCCTGGGCTCCATAGTGAGTTCAGGCCCTGCCTGGACCACAGAATGAAACCCTGTGTCTTAGCTACTTTCTCATTGCCGGGACAGAATATGCACAACCTAAAGGAAGAAAGGCTCACGTTAGCTCCCAGTGTGAAGGGTCTCAGTTCATTAGTGGGCAAGCCGGCAGAAGCACCTGGCAGAGGCCTAGCTGGAGAGAAGCTGTTCACGGCACAGCAGGCAGAGAACAGAGACAGCGAGGAAGGATGGAGCTAGGGTAGATGCTCCCCACTCATGTCTCAGTGATCTGCCCCTTCCTGATAGGTAAGCCCCCCAGCGATCCGCCCCTGCAGACCAGACTCCAGCCCATGAAATCTATAGATACTCTATAACATCCCAATATAGGAGGCTTTTGAGGGACATTTCAAATCCAAGCCATAATACTCTGTGTCAAAAATTTCTTTTGAAAAAGATTTCCAGGCCTTGGAGTGAAGGCCTGTAATCCCAGCACTCTGGAGGGTCACAAAGTGAAGCCCAGCCTGGACGATTTACCAAGACTCTGTTGAAATAAAACCAAAGAGGCTGAAGATGTGGCTCAGTGCTCCCTGTGTTCAATTTTTAGTGCAGGAGTGAAGGGGACTCAGAAACTGATCAGCTGCCCTGTCGCAGTAAATAATCTGCTGGAGTGAGACCCTGGGGTGGGATCTGTAACCAAACTGCCTGAGGTCACAGTCCTGTGTAACCAAATACTGGTTATGTGATTCTGGATATGTTAACTAACATCTCTTAAGTTTCAGTTGCCCTACCTGTAAAGAAGAATGATTTTTTTTTTTTTTTTTGAGACAGGTCCTTGCTCTGTAGCACAGGCTGGTCCTGAACTTGCTCAGGAGCCCAGGCTGGCCTTGGACTCATAGCAATTCTCTTGCCTCAGCCCCCTAAGTGCTGGAATTACAGGATTACATCACTATGCCCGGTTTATGTGGTGCTGGGGAATCAAACTCGAGTTTGACTTAGCGGTTTCTAGGCAGGTGCTTCTACCTGCTAAACCGTTCCTCCAGCCCAACCCATTGTTCTAAATCTCTAGAAGAATGGGATCACAGGTAGGCACACCACACCCAGCTAATCGGGGCGGGGAAGGGACCCCAGGGCCTTATGCATGCTAGGCCAGCACTGCAGCTGCTCTGCTATGCCTCCAGTCCCTGTAATTATTTTCTGAAACACTAACAGATTGAATATTTGTTTCTATTCTTTCTTTTCTTTTCTTTTTTGTGCTTAGGGTCTTCACACTGAACTAATACTCAGCTTTTATTTTTAATTAATTTATTTATTTGTTCATTTATTTACTTTGTGACAGAGTGTTGCTCTGTAGTCCAGGCTGATCCTAAACTCACTATGTAGCCCAGGCTGGCCTTGAACACATGGCAATCCTCCTGTCTCAGCCTCCCTAGTGCTAGGATTATAAAGTGTATTACCATGTATATTTTACATGGCGGGGGAGAATCAAAACCAGGGCCTTGCACTTCTTGGGCAAGGACTTTAACTGCTGACCTACACTCTAGTCTTAAAAATGGACTTTTTTTTGTTGCTTTTTTTTTGAGACAAGGTCTCACTCTAGTCCTGAACTCACTGAGTGGTCCAGGCTGGTCCGAAATTCACTATGGGGCCCAGGCTGGCCTTGAACTCACAGCAGGTCTCCTGCCTCAGCCTCCCAAGTGCTGGGATGACAGGTGTGGGCAACCACACCCGGCTTATGCAGTACTGGGGAATCCACGCCAAGGCCCTGCACTTGCCAGCAAGCGTTCTAGCCCCTGGGCTATGCCTCCAGCCCACTAAACCTGGAGATAGTGATACTCTTATTTGGCATTGATATTGACTTTCTTCTAATCTTGAATTTTTATTATCTAAAATTGTAAATATTTTTATTTGATCTAGTTTTCTTTCACATTTTGCATCAAATTAGAGACAATTATTATCATTCTTTCAAAGATGTACTTGTTTTCCTGCTAATTTTTAAGGATTCAAAAACTAATTCATAGATTATGTTTGGTCTTGAATTTATGCATTAAGACAGATCATTGTCTTGTCTTGTTCCTCCTGTCAGAAAAGTTATCTAATTACCCCAAACATTTAAAAATAATCATCATTAAGCAGGGTGTGGTAGCGCACACCTGTAATCCCAGCACTTGGGAAGCTGAGGCAGGAGGATTGCCATGAGTCCAAGGCCAGCCTGGGCTCCATCCTGAGTTAAGGACCAGCCTGGGCTACCGAGCGAGACCCTGCCTCAAAAAACAAAACAGTAACAAAAACAAAAATGTCATCTCTTTCTCCGTTGTTCTGTGTTGACGCAATTCTTAAACGTTACCTTCTACTAGGGAACTGTTCTGTTCCATCACGAGCTGGGACTTGGCCGTCCCTCTGAGAGCAGAGCACCAAATGGCGCTGGGAATTTTCACTGTTTGGGAGGGGTCAGCCTTTACGGACAAGCCTGGCGACCCCATTCAGTGCCACAGGTAATTACGGGTTGCGCTCGAGTTTAGTCTCACTCGGGAGCTATAAATCTTATCTTAGTAAAGAAAATAAAACTGGCTAATGATCACCAGCCACATTTTCTTTTCTACTAAAGGATGGGCTTGGAAAAGAACAGGGTTTCCTCCAACAGCATGGACACAGCGTTCGGGCAGCAAACGGCCTCTGTGCGCTGAAGCCAGGTCATCCTCCCACGCCGCGTGCCTTCCTCCGCTCACCCTGTAGGTCACCACTGAGGTTGTATGGGAGTTACATTTGCTTGCACCGAAAGTTTATTTTCTTTTCCTTACTGCATCAGTGATTGAATCCAGGTCCTTTGCACTGAGCTAAATCCCCAAACCTTGTAAATTTTATTTATTTATTTATTTATTTATTTCAGACAGGGTCTTGCTCTGTAGCCTACGCTGGTCCTGAACTCACTGTGAAGCCCAGGCTGGCCTTGGACTCACGGCAATCCTCCTGCCTCAGCCTCCTGAGTGCTGGGATTACAGGCATGAGCCACCATGTCCAGTTTACGTAGTGCTGGGGAATTGAACTCGGGTACTTAGCACGTGCTAGGCAAGCACTTTAATCTCTGAGCCATTCCTCCAGTCCTTTGTTTTCATTTTAAGGCAGGGTTTTGTTAAGTTGCTATAGGTAGGATCAAGCTTTTCGAGTGTGTGTGCATGTGTGTGTGTGCGTGTGTGTGTGTGTGTGTGTGTGTGTGTGTGTGTGTGTGTGTGCTGGGGAATTTAGCCCTGGTCTTGAATTGCACAGGCCTGAGATCCCAGCACTCTCGGAGGCTGAGGCAGGAGCATCACAAGGTGGAGCCCAGCGTGGGGAGCTCAGTGATTTAGTAAGATACCGTCTCCAAGGAGAAAACTAAGAAGTCCCTCTGCAGTGCCACTTCCAGTTAACAGAAACTTTTTATCTCTCCGCCCTTTTATTTTTCTCCCAAAATAAAACTATCCCCTTTGGGAGAAAAATGAAAAAGGCTGTGGATATTGCAACCACCAGTACCTCAAATAATAATTTAGTTGTTGTATGCACACCACACGTAAACCAGAGGCTGGGAAGGGTCACACAACAGTTAGCGCACTTGATAGCCGTGGTGGCGCATGCCTATAATCCCAGTGTTCTGGAGGCTGAGGCAGGAGGAAGGCCAGCCTGGGCTCCATAGAGGGCTCAGGACCAGCATGGACTATAGAGCAAGACCCTGTCTCAACGAAACAAACAAACAACAGCAACACAAAGAACCGAACAAAATATGTGAACCAGTAGAGTATAGGGCTGAGGAAGGGCCTGGTGAGGTGTACGTGGTTTACTCATAGAGCAGAGATAGGTCAGGATGGTAGACCTTGGCTCCGAAGCTCAGCCTGGATCAGCCATCGTGAGCTGCTGTGATCCTGGCTGGTGGTTCTGACCCAGTTCGTGTAAGACATTAAGAGCATATATAGGGCAGGGGGTGCCGCTCAGTGCTTAAATTGCTTGCCTGGCAAGCACAGGCCCTGAGTGTGATTTCCTGGCGCCACATAAACTGGGTATGGAACTATAGTCCCAGAATTTAGAAGGCTGAGGCAGGAAGATCGCCATGAGATTGAGGGCAGCCTGGGCCCCATAGCGAGTTGAGGACCCACCTGGACTTTGGAGTAAGAGCCTGTCTCAAAACAACAACAACGACAACAACAAAACAGAACCAAATAAAAACGAATAGAAAAACAAGAGCATTTAAGGTCTCCTGACTTTTCTTATGGTAGAGAAACAGTAGATACTATTAGATACTATTTTTTCAAAAGTTCAGAGAAGCCAGCCAGAGTGGTGTGTGCAGGTCATCCCAGCCCAGGGAGAGGCTAGGACAGGAGGAATGCCAAGTTACAACCTTCTCAGGGTGATTTGGCGAGATCTTGTCTCAAAAAATAGAAGGAGGTGTATGTGTGGAGGAATGGCATAGCAGTGAAAACCCTTGCCTAGCAAGTGCAAGGCCTGAGTTCGATTCCCCAGCACCACATAAACTGGACGCGGTGGAGCGCACCTGTAATCCCAGCACTTGGGAGGCAGAGGCAGGAAGATTGCTGTGACTTGAAGGCTAGCCTGGGCTGCATAGTGAGTTCTGTCTCAAAAAAAGAAAAGAAAATATGTGGGATATAGCTCAGGAGTAAGGTACCCTTGAGTGAAATCCCCAGTACCTAAAAAGGAAAGGAAGAGAGAGAGAGAGAGAAAGAGAGAGAGAGAGAGAGAGAGAGAGAGAGAGAGAGAGAGAGAGAGAGCAAGCTATATCCCTACACGGGAACCCGGGCTTTCCTTGGAGCAGAACAGAGCCATTGTGTTCCTGTGGGCATTTACAATCCGGCTGAAGACAAGACCTACACATAGGAAAATTTAACGAGCTGTAAACCCAGCATGTGTAGGAGGCCAGGGAAGGAGCGGCCGCCGGGAAGCAGGGTGCGGTGGGGGGCCGGTGTGGGTGGGAGCGGGCAGGGCAGCTTCCCAGGTGATGCTGGGGCACCCATGATGGGTGGGGACAGGAGGAAGGGCGGTCGCCTAGGGAAAAGTACTGGGACTGAATGAAACTGAACGTGCTGTGCTGCCAGCAGAGATTGGAGGAGGGGACCACACGTGGGATTCGGATGAACAGCCCCAGTGCCAGGCATTTTGACTCAACTGAAGGGAACGGAAGCGTTTCCATCTAGATATTTATGCATGTAGAGGCAGGTTCTTGCTCAGCAGCCCTGGCTGGCCTTGAACTTAGGCAGTCCTCATGCCACGGCCACGCCAGTGCTAGATTGCGTGGCAGGTGTGAGCCACTGCACCTGGCTTACGCGGTGCTGGGGTGCTGAACTCGGGCCTTGGGCATGCTCACTAGTTAGATCACTAACCCTGCCCCCTCGCGTCCCCCCCTTTTTGAGACAGGGTCTTGTGCTGAAATCCAGGCTGGTCCTGAACTTTCTGTGTGGCCTCGGCTGGCCGTGAACTCATGACAATCCTCTTGCTCCTGGCTGGCAAGTGCCCAGCTACACATAGGCACCACTGCACATGGTTCCCAGCCTGGTTTTCAGTTTCGATTTTGGGACAGGGTCTCACGAAGTTGCCCCAGTTGGCTTGAACTTGCAACCGTCCTGGCTCAGCCACCCACCGGGCTGAGGTGACAGGCCTGTGCCACCAGACCCGGCTTTGCCGTGTATTTATACTGAGAGTAATGGGGAGTTCTGAGAGCCTAGGAGAGGAGGCGTGAACTGCAGTCCTAGCACTCCAGGAGACTGAGTCAGGAGAGTCAAAAGTTTGAGCTCAGGCCTGTCCAGACTCTGTCTCAAAGAAACCCACAAATCTGGGCTGGGGATGCGATTCACGGCAAAGGCCTGGGCTCGGGTCCTCAGCCCTGTCCTTTGCCATAAGAGAACCTAAGACATGAGAGGCACCGAGGGTTTTGAGGGCAGTGGAATCACCCCGCGTGACGCAGTGAGATGGGGACATGTTTTTATTTGGCCAAGCACAGAGAATATATGGTAAGAGTGGATTCCAGTGTGGGTGGTGGGCTCTCGGTGGTCACACCATGTCTGTGCGAGCTCACTGGTTGTGAATGAGTGGACCACCTTAAAGCTGGACTTGGTGGCACTCGTCTCTAATCCCAGCACTCGGGGGACTGAGGCAGGAGGAGGCTGTGTGTTCGAGGCCAGGCGGGGCTCCGTACTGAGTTTAGGATCAGCCTGGGCCCCAGAGCAACACTGTCTCAAAAAGATAAATCTCTTGTGTCTGATTTATTTGACTTAGCCTAGTGGCCTCCAAGTGCACCCACTTCCCTACACATGACTCAAAATCTTCTTTATATTTTCTTTACCCATTCATCCGTTAATGGTCATATCTGCTGTTTTCAAAATGTCACTGTTTTGGGTCCACAACATTGGCGTGCAAGCATCGCTGTTGAGTGATGTCCTTAACACTTTGAGAAAACGCCCAGACGACCTTCTCCTCTTCCTTGGTTTGAGACAGGATCTTACTCTTTGGTTCAGGCCAGTCCTGAACTCACTATGGAGCCCAGGCTGTTTTTGAATTCATGATAATCCTCCTGTCTCAGCCTCCCGACTGCTGGGATTACAGGCATGTGCTATCCTAACTGGTTTATGTGGTGCTCAGGAATTGAACCCAGGGCCCTGTGCTTGCTGGACAAGTGCTCTAACTGCCAAGCTGTGGCCCCTAGCCCCTATCCCTCACCTTGAACAGGCTCAAACTTGCAGTCCTCTGAAGCCTAGTGCGGGGTTACCGGTGTTGACCGCCCTGCCGGCTGGCGTGGAGGTTTCTCGTGGGTGTCAATTCAGTTCACCTGGCCATCAGCCCTATTGAGGAAACTCAGGCACCCGTTCAGGAAGCTAAGGGCTCTGGAATGAGACGTCAGAGGTGGCAAAGCATTAACTGCTGTGTGTTCTGTCTCTCTGGTCTGTGTCACAGAAATCCTCTCAGCTCATGTTTCTTGTAAATATTTTGACATTCTGCTGAATATTCTCAAATTTCTTCCACTCGGGAAAGTAAAATCTTCCCGGCCCTGCCGTAGCCCTCCTATCCATCTTAGAACTTGGCACATTTGATGGCTGACCACAGAAGAAGCGTCTGGCCTAGACCCGCCCTGCAGGCTTCCCATCGTGAAAGAATAACTTTCTAGAAAAGTGACAGTGGGCACTAAGGAGAACTAAGCAGGGGCGGGGCTGGAGGCTCAGCTCAGCAGTGGCTAGGTCTGGGTCTGATTCCTCTGGGCCATATACGCCGGTCATGGCGGCACACACCTATAATCCCAGCGCCAGGGAGGCTGAGGCAGAAGAATGCTGTGCATTTGAAGTTAGCCTGGGCTGTATAATGAATTGGGGACCTGAACTACACAGCGAGACTCTGTCCAAACAAAACAAAACAAATAAAAACAAAGCTAATCAAACTAAGGCAACTGATTATTTCTATCCTTGGCTGTCAAAATAATTATTTCTGTTTATAAAATCTCAATGATCTAGGAATGGCCCATAATCACATAGTGCGCTCACAGTGCAAAGCCAGCCAGCCTGCCCCTGGGGAGCCACCAGGGCCTCTCGGGGCTCCAGTCTGGGGGTTTACGGGGGCCACACTGTCACCGTGAGTCACCTGGACTCCATTCTCACATAGGGCTTGTTGTTTACTAGGATGTGTTGCTTAGCCATTTGAACCTGGGGTCTAGAATGCCTTTGTCAAAGAAAAGAAAATTCTAGGCCTTGATAAAGAGACTTTTTAGGAGATACGGGTTTAGGGTAGTCATTATCGTGTTTCCTATACACCTCTCTAAAGGACAGTGGCAGCACGGAGTGACGGCACATGACCAATTACAGCTGTTTAGGAGGCTGAGGCAGGAAGATTGTAAGCTTGAGATTTGGTGGGCAGTTTAGTCAGACTAAATCTCAAAAGTAAAAAGCTCAGCTGGGCTAGGTGGCGCAGGCCTGTGATTCCAGCACTTTGGATCCTGGAAATCTGAGGCAGAAGGATCACGAATTCAGGTAGGATTAATGTTTGGCATTTTCCACTTCCTGTTTCTCTTCAATATTGTTTCCCCTTGATAATATAATGTCACTACATTACTACTCAAACACTGTGGAAAAAAATCTTTAAAAAATTATAAGAGGCTGGGGGCATAGCTCAGTGAATAGAACCCTTGCCTAGCAAGCATGAGGCCCTGAATCTGATTCCCCATCACCACATACTAGCTGGGTGTGGTGGCACATGTTGGTAATCTCAGTACTCGGGTGGCTGAGGCAGACCAGCCTGGACTACAGAGCAAGACTCTTTCTCAAAAATAAAACGAAACAACAAAAAATTATAGTCCTACCATCAAGGAAAATATGTGTATGATCTGGATATTTTTTACTTTCATCTTATTTTGAAAGGCATAAATATGTGCTTGAAGAATACAAGGTCTTATAGTTTCTTTTTCCTTCTACCTGATTTTTTTTGGGGGGGGTAGCTCATACTGGGGATCGAGCCCGAGACCATCACCCTGAGCTACACGACCAGCCCATATTTTGGTTTTAATTTTGAGGCAGAATCTCATTATGTCACTGTTGTGGTTTGGATCTGGAAGGTCCCCAGAAGTCTCACGTATTTGGATGTTGGGGATTGTCTATGGAGCCATGTGCTGTTGGGAGCTTGGGGCCTGGGCTGGAGGGGCAGATTGCAGGCGTGTAGATTGGGTTACAGGAGTGTGGTGGGGGCTGACCATATCTTCCACACCTGAATCCAGGAGGGGTCGATGACTGGGATGGGACCTGGAAGGATATACACACTGCTACCTTCCTCTCGGCCTGGAGGAGACTTGGCTTGAAGGGACTTGGCTTCCTGTTTGTGATGTCATAAGGAGCTGCCTCCGTCTCTGCCTCTGCCCTGGACTTCCACGGCTACCTGCTGCCCCTGAGTGGACCGTGACTTCTCAAACTGTGAGCGAAAAAAGCTTTTCCTCTCCTAAATTTGTGCATGTTGGGAATTGAGTCACAGCAATGAAAAGTAACTAAAATCGTCACTAAATTGCATAGAATGGCTTTGGATTATGATCCTCCTGTTTCAGCCGCCCAGGTTGCTGGGATTTTAGACCTGTGCCCCCGGTTCTACTTGTTGTTTTACTAGAGTATCTTTTCACCTCTTAGAATATTCCTCATTAAGATAGTTTTTTTGTTTTGTTTTTGTTTCCTGGGGATGGAATTCATGGTTTTGTATATTGTCTACCCCTAAGTACTCACCTAGCTCTAGTAGGCAAAGATTTTTTCTTTCTTTTTTTTCTTTTTGGGACAGGGTGTTGCTCTGTATTCCAGGCTGGTCCTGAACTCGCTATATGTGTCCCAGGCTGGCTGAACTTACAGCAATCCTCCTGCCTCAGCTGTGCCCAATTTATGTGCATTTGGGAATTTGAACTCAGGGCCTTGCACTTGTTAGCAAGTGTTCTAACTGCTGTGCCATTCCTCCAGCCCCAGCTGGCAATTATTTTAGAAACAATTTGCTAGGCTGGCAATGCCAGCAACCTGTGAGGCTGAGGCAGGGGGATTACAAATTGGAGCCTTGATTGGGGCAATTTAACAACTTGGTGAGACCCTGTGTCAGAATAAAAAATTTAAAAAAAGTGTTTGTGGGGGGTCAGAATGTAGTTCAGTGGGAAGGCCCTAAGTTCAATTCCCAATACTGCCAGAAAAAGTCTGCTTATAAAAATCAAATCTTTAATATACATGAAGACTTGGGTTTAGTTCCAAGGGCTGCACACACACACACACACACACACACACACACACACACACACACACACACACGTGCAACACACACAATTCATGTAGCGAACACATTTCAGTACTTCAGAAATGACTTCAGAAATGTGAATAAAATTCAACAGATGAGGAAATAGATTTAAGCAAAGGTTAAAAAAAGAACTATACAGGCTGAGGTTGTAGCTCAGTGGTACAGTGCTTGGCTAGCAGTCATGAGAACTGTGGGCTTTGAATCCCAACATTGCTACATAAAAAAGTGTTTTTTTTTATTTCTAGCATTAAAGAAAAAAATAAAAGTTTGTCCAAAACTACCCAAGAATTATAAAATAGTTACATCATTTTTATCTTACTTATTTATTTTGGGACATGGTCTTGTTCTTTAGTAGTTCAGCCTGTTCTCAGACTCACAGCAGTCCTCCTGCCTCAGCCTCTTGAGTGCTGGGATAATAGGGGCGCACCACCACACCCAGCTCAGTTTTACTAAATTGAAGTGCTTAATTATTAAGCAGGAGGGCAGTCCACATTTCCCCATCCCCGGTCTGACTAGCAGAAGTTTTACCCTCCTCTTTCCCATTCTATGATTTTCCCAATAAAATGTGCTCTTCTTAAAAAAAAAAATTGCTAAAGAGAAAAATCTATTGTCTAATTTCATGAGTCAGAAAAATCTCTGCAACTTTAAATTCACAGAGCTATTTGAGGAAAAAAAACCAACCAAACAAACAAAGAAGCCTAACATCAGTGAATTAAGTTGCTCTCAGAACCAGAACAGGTCTTAAGAATTCTAGAGCCGAGCCAGTGCTACAGTGGTGTTATCCTAGCACTCAGGGAGGCTGAGGCAGGAGGATGGCAAGTTCAAGCCCAGCCTGGGTGACTTAACAACTTGGTAAGACACAGTCTCAAAATCAAATACGACTTGCGGGGTGTGGCTCCGTGCGAAGGCCCTAGGTTCAATCTTCAATACCACAACAGAAAGAAAATAAAGAACATACTCTACAGCTGCGATACTGTCAGGCGGTATTTATGGAGAAGAATGCAAATGAGCTGAAAAAAACCCCACTAGAACAATTTGATTGGTTTCTACTTATCGATCAAGTCAGTGATCTGCCTGGGACTGACCAGACCTCAACTACTGTAAGGTCGTTTCACTCAATGCCATGATCCCTATTGGTTCGGTCTGTTGGCCCAGGGCAGGAACATGGACCCAAAGGATAGACTCTTAAGCATTTTATTGGCAGTGGGGGGAGGCTGCTTATAGCCAGATTTACACATCCCAAGTCAAGTCAGGGAACAGAAGGAATGTGGCAGATTAACTTTCTCTTGAAACAGAAATTTGAAGTCCAAGTGGATTTTTGCATCTGAATTCTCAGGATAATTACCACCAGACTTGCTTTTGACTTGCTTATAAGGGACTGAACTTACTTAAATGGATCAATTGGGAAGTGATCTTAGACTTAGGTAGTGTAGACTACCTCTCTGGAAGTTCAGGTCCTGTGATTGCTCATTTGATGATGTATTATTATTACTATGACTATTATTGTTTGCAGTACTGAGGATTTACCCCAGGGCCTTCACACTGAGCTATGCCCCTGGCCCATTTTATTTTACTTTATGTTTATTTATTTATTTGTTTATTTTTGTAACAGGGTCTCACTTTGTGGCCCAAGCTGATCCTGATCTCACTATGTAGCCCAGGCTAGCCCTGGACTCATGGCAATCCTCCTGCCTCAGCCTCCCAAGTGCTGGGATTATAGTCATGCACCACCACACCAGTTTATGTGATGCTGGGGAATCGAATTCAGGGCCTTGTGCTTGTTAGGCAAGTGCTTTAACCACTGTGCCATTCCTCCAGCCTTTATTTTAATTTTTTTTTTCAAGGTACAGAATAACAAGAGCTTTATTTAGAAACAAAAGGATAGAGGGGTGAAAGCTTCCATTATCTGGGAACCTAGTGGGTTGCCCTGCCATTTTATTTTTTATATTGAGAGAGGATCTCACCAACTTGCTCAGTCTAGCTCCAATTTGAGATCCTCCTGCCTCAGCCTCCCATAGTGCTGAGGTCACAGGGGTATGCCACCATGCCCAGCTGGATGCTAAAAAAGTCCATGGGGCACCTGCTGTGTGCCAAGTGCTGCTTGAATCTGGTGTGTAGAGCTAACAGACGAAATATTTGCCCCCTTGGAGTGAGAAAGCCCAAGGCTGATTTCTGAGTGACAGTTGCAGTCATGAGATGGCGTGGAGAATCCTGTGGTGGGAGGGGGCTGTGCTTTAGCAGGAGTGGCGGGAAGAAGCCAGCATGGGGGTCAGGTGCCAGCTGGGGGAGCATCTGTGCCAAGTAGGAGCACTCCGGCCCCCTCAGGAACACCAAGGACCGAGCGCCTGGGTGTAGAAAGATTGGCGACGTCACCTGCCGGGTTTCCTGGATTTTACTCACCGTTCTATTTGCTCATCTGGAAAGCTACCTGTGTAGTGACCTGGTGAGGAGAGGCTAGGGACAGTCTTAGCCGCAGGCCTCGTGGGGGACAAGGGGCTGAGCCTCAAGTATGAGGCTCGGGAGGGGAAGGCGGATGAGAAGGCCCGGCAGCCTCAGGGGGCGCGTTCGGGTCCTCCCTGAGTGTGCTAATGCTAGCACACCCACTGGTCGCACTGTCGCAGCGTTTCCGCACACCGCGCGTGGGGAGGGGAGGCAGTCTCTGATCCATTCGAGGAGATGCAACATTTTTTTTGTTCATCTACTAGAAAAGTCCCGTCTAGCCTTTTCTCCTCAGCAGCTTCCTGGAGAGGGAGGAAGCTCTGTGAGAAGTGCCATCTGTCTTGATCGTGCGTCACAGCGGCTACACGGTTCGCGCTCTCCAGTGAATAACTAAAGAGCAAAGGCCAAGGCCGGTGTGGTGGCACTGACTGGAATCCTGGCACTCCTGGAGGCCGAAACAGGAGGATTGCAAGGCTGAGCCCCATGGGGGCAGTTAAGTGACGTGGAGAGCCTGTCTCGAAATCAAACATAAACGTGGACTAGGGATGTAGTTCGATGTGAAGGCCTCGGGCTTGATCCAGTCTCGCTAACAGACAGGCAGACAAACAAACTCCAAGCCGGGTGGGTGGCACATGTCTGTACTCCTAGCGCTCCGGGAGGGTGAGGCGGATTATCACAAGCACAGGTGACTTAGTGAGACCCTGTCTCAATTAAACAGTAAAATGGGCCAGGGAATCTGCCGAGTGCAATGCAAGGCCCTGGGTTCAACCTCCTTTACTGGAACGAGCACACAATTAAATGCTAAATAAACATAAAACCATAACCTCTCCCCCTTTTTTGTGGGGCGTGAGGGTACATGCCCGTAGGCCCAGACGCTTGGGGTGGGGGAGACTTATGCAGGAGGTCATTGAGTTTGAGGCCAGCCTGGGGGAACTTACAGAGAGACCCCCCCTCTTTCTCTCTCTCTCACACACAAATGCATATGGCCATTATATACAAGTTATGAGCAAGAACAACGTGTGAGGAATGAGTATAAATTAGTTTTTTACTAGACATTTTATTTCCTTAGATGTCTCTATATGTTGATCAAGGGATGATCTGTCAGTCAATCAATTAATCATTTTTTTTAGCTCATCGTGCATCACAGGCCAACCTTGACCTTGCTGTGTAGCCCATGCTGGCATCAAACCTAAGATTCTTCCACCTCAGCCTCCCGAGTGCTGGTGAGCACCACCGGGCCTGGTTGGCTCTTTTACCTCTTTTAAGTTTTTCACTTTGGAGGCTGAGGCAGGAAGATTGCCGTGAGTTCAAGGCCAGCCTGGGGTACAGTAGTGAGTTCAGGACCAGCCTGGACTACAGAATGAGACCCTGTCTCAAAAAGAAAAGAAAAGAGAAGAAAAGAAAAAGAGTGATAATGACAGTTCCCCAGCGTGTGCTGACACCCTTATTTCCGAGTGACCCACGTTCCTTATCCTGTGCTGTGTGGTCTCGGCCCAGTCACCTGCAGGCACACTGCAGCATTTCCATGCACACTAAGGGTTTGATTGCCCTTTGCTGCATTATCATATAAACTCCACAAAAATAGAGCCGACTGAGCTGGGCGTGGCGGTGCATAGCTGCAGTCCAAGTACTGTGGGAGGTGGAGGAAGGAATGTTGCGAGTTCGAGCCCAGCTTGGGCAACTTAGTGACTTAGTGAGGCCCTGGATCAAAATGAAGCAAAAAAAGTGCTAGGAACGCAGCCCAGTGTGAAAGCCATGGGTTCCATCCCAGTCACAACCACATGCACACACACATACACACGCACATGCACACACGGATTCAAGAGTGATTTTTGCTTTATTGGTTGCTGTCAAGTATCTGAAATAGTGTCATGTGTACGTAAGCACTCAAGTTCTTATTTTTATTTATTTATTTTGAGACAGGGTCTCACTCTGTAGCCCAGGCTGGTCCTGATTTTACTGTGGAGCCCAGGCTGGCCTTGTACTCACAGCAATCCTCTTGCCTCAGCCTCCTGAGTGCTGGGATTACAGGTGTGCACCACCACGTCCAGTTTATGTGGTGCTGGGGAATAGAGCTCGGGTACTTAGTGCTTGACTTAGCATTTGATAGGCAAGTGCTTTGACCGTTTACTGGTTCAAGGAGGTTATGATGGAATTCAGGAGCCAGACTTAAAATCAATGATCAGTAGCTAAACCAGAGCAATCTTAAGTGACAAGACAAAAGCAGGTGGCATTGTGACTTTGGAGATCAAATTACATTACAAAGCAACAGTAATAAAAACTATATTGTACTGGCCCAAAAATAGACAGGTGAACCAATGGAACAGAGCTGAAGATGCAGGGGCAATTCCAACTGCCTTCAACTACCTGACTTTTGACAAAGGGACCAAAAACATACACTGGAAAAAGGATAGTCTCTTCAGCAAGTGGTGCTGGGAGAATTGGTTATCCATATGAAAAAGAATGGATCTAGATGTACACATGTCACCATGTACCCAAATCAAATCAAAGTGGATCAAAGACCTAGATATTAAGATGGAAATAGTGAGCCTTTTGGAAGATAAAATAGGCACAACTCCAGAAGATGTAGGAGTGGGCAAGAACTTTCTAAATGGGACACTTGATGGAAGGAAAAGAAATAGCCCTTAGAGTCAACAAATGAGATTATAACAGATTAAAAATTTTCTGCACAGTGAAAGAATCTTATCAATAAAGAGAGAACTGACAGAATGAGAAAAAATTTCTACCACCTACACCTCAGACAAGAGGTTAATCACTAGAATATGCACGGAACTGAAGAGGAAGAGACCTCTCAAAAATCAAAGACCTGATTAAAAATGGACAAAAGCAGTTCTCAGATGAAGTTCAAATGGCCAGCAAGCACATGAAAAGATGTCCAACATTCTTAGCCAGTAGAGAAGAGCAGATTAAAGCATCACTAAGAAATCATTTTACCCCAATTAGAATGGCACACATTAAGACATTGAACAACAATCAGTGCTGGTGAGGTTGTGGAGAAAAGGAACACTTTTACACTGCTGGTGGGACTGTAAACTGGTGCAACCATATGGAAAGCAATATGGAGATTCCTCAAAAGGCCTAAAATAAATAAATAGCCATTTGATCCAATGATATCTCTTTTGGGCATCTTTCCAAAAGAATTAAAAGCATGATATAATAGAGATACATCTATACCCATGCTCATAGCAGCACAACTAACAATAGCTGAACTGTGGAAGATGCTGAAATACCCATCAGCAGACCAATGGGTACAAAAACTGTGATATATGCACACAACGGAATACTACTGTTCTATAAAGACAGGTAAATTTGAGGCTTTCGTAGGTAAATGGAGGCAACTTGAGACCTTCATGCTTAGTGAAGTGAGTCAAACTCAGAAGAAAAAATATCACATGGTTTTTCTAAATGAGAAACCCAGAATACAGACATCTTGTAGAACTAAATGGTGTGATGGGGGTTGGGGTGTGTGTGGGAGGGGACAGGAGGGACAATAAGGGGAGGGAGGGACTGTAGTGTTGGTGTGATATGTATGTGCACGGAGTCCTCAAGCTCAGCGTAACCATTGTGTATTGCATATACACACCAATAAATGGTGGGAAACAATTAGCACCAATATTACTGTACAGTTCTGGAGTGTCCTTCCAGGGACAAGGCATAGACTAATTTTAGACTCTTGTCTAGCATGAAATCATGCTGTAGTGTCCAGACAGCCTATGAACAGATGGATTTATATCAGAATTGGAGCTCATGTCTACAGTCTCACTAAATGGATGGTCTTTCTTTCTCAAATATTCAGGCCATGAAATAAAATGTTAAAACATACTTAAGAAATCACTAGTTAAACATGTTTAATTGCAAACTGGGCTTTGTGCTGTGGAAGAAAAATTAACTTCTTAAGAATCGATACAACATTTTTTCTCTCTGCACCTGACACCTAGTAGATTTGCAATAAATAGAGATTGAGTGAGCAATGTTTTTTCCTTCCTGTAGCACTGGGGACTGAACACAGGCCTTCACTCTGAGTTATTTCCCCAGCCCCTTTGGTATTGTTTATTTGAGACAATGTCTCGACAAGGTCTGGTGAAGTTGCTAAATCTTCCTGGCTGGGCTTGAACTTGTGATCCTCCTGCCTCAGCCTTTCCAAGTGCCAAGTTTATAGGATTGTATCACCAGGCTGGTAGAAGGCCCAACACCCTCTTGATACTGAAAACCCTGCTCTAGGAGGACATGAATCATTGTGTGGAGAACTTTGGCAGGTGTGCTAACCTAGATGGAGACCAAGGGGCCTATGGCTGCCTGAGGGCAGGACGTGTAAACGCGTGAGCAATTTGAGGAATCTCCTCTGAGCTGGGACTGATAGCTGCATAGTGATCAGTCTTTGATGATTAGGTGGTACTCATGACAGCAGTAAGATCCATTTTTCAGCCACACCTGCAAAAGGCAGTTGATTTCTTTTGTGATTCTTTATTTTGGTTTTGTTTTGTAGGATGGGGATTGAACCTGAGGCCTTCACACTGAGGTACCTCCCCAGGACCCTTCCCTTTTTTTATTTTTTTATTTTGAGACAGAGTCTCTCTAAATTGCCCAAACCGGAAATGAATTTACACTCTCC
Source organism: Ctenodactylus gundi (assembly GCA_004027205.1). Lineage (NCBI taxonomy): Eukaryota > Metazoa > Chordata > Mammalia > Rodentia > Ctenodactylidae > Ctenodactylus > Ctenodactylus gundi. Next base: position 308,928 of record PVKB01002117.1, read on the forward strand.
TGTTTCAGCCTCCCAGAGTGCTGGAGTTACAGGCCTGCGTCCCCAAGCCTGGCTACCTTTGGTGATTTAAAGTCATTTATTTAATTTGGTGTTTGTTCTTTGTTTGAATCAAGATCTTGCTCTGTAGTTCAGGCTAGTCCTGAACTCACTATATAGTCCAGGCCGGCCTCAAACTCACAGCAAGCCTCCTGTTTCAGCCTCCAGAATACTGGGGATTATAGACATGCACCACCGTGCTCAGTTTATTTGCTTCTGGGGAATCAAACTCAGGACCTTGCATTTGCTAAGTGAGCACTTTAAGGGCTGCGTTATTCCTCCAGCCCTATTTATTTATTTATTATTTTGAGATCGGTAGGGTCTATCTGTCTAAGTTGTCTAGACTGGCCTCAAACTTGTGGCCTTTTTCTCTTTCTTTCTTTCTTTCTTTCTTTCTTTCTTTCTTTCTTTCTTTCTTTCTTTCTTTCCTTTTTGAGGTGCTGGCCTCAAACTCACAGCAATCCTCCTGCCTCAGTCTCCTGAGTGTTGTGCCACCATATGCTTTTGTGTGGTGCTGGGGAATCGAATCAAGGGCCTAGAGCTTGCTAGGCAAGTGGTCTAACTGCCATGCCACCCCTCCAGCCCCAGCAGGAAACAGTTCTTAAAGAGATGATTTCCAAGGTGATAGCTGGAGAGAAGGTTAATGGACAGCGCTGAGTGTTCAGGAGAATGAAACTGTGTCCCCACGGTTGGTGGCTGGTGATGTGGTCAAGGAAAGAAGAGTGCACGTGAAAGGCAGGAGTAGAGAGAGAGAATGATAATGTACGTGGGGAGGCTGTGGATTTTCCTCTATCCTGAATTGTGGCTGGGGGGAGGGAGGAGCCTGAGATGAAATCAAGCGTGGACAGGACCCAGATTAGAAGGGCATGGAGGAACCGGATCTATGTCATGAGGATGGTGGGGAGTCAGGAAAGCATTTTGAAAACTAAATAACTAGTTAAATAAGTAAATAAATAAAATTTTGTGATACTGCTGATAGAGCTAAAGGTCCTTTGTCCTGAGCTATCCCCACGCACGCATTTTACCGAGGGGAAAACAAAGGATTGATTTTGATAAAGTCTACTGATTGTTTTTTTAAATGGTGTAGTACTAGAAATTGAATCTGGGAACTTTACACTGAGCTCTATCCCAATACCATTTCTCTTTTCTTTTTTCTTATCTGTTTTTTCTTTTCTTTCATTTTTGAGCCAGATCTTGCTCTGTACGTCTTGAACTCACTACATGGCCCAGCTTGTCCTCAAAGTCACCGCAATCCTTCTGCTTCAGCCTCCCAAGTGCTAGGATTACAGGCCTGTACCACCATGCCTGGTTTGTGTGGTACTGTAGAATTGACCCCAGCACCTTATACTTGCTAGGCAATCGCTTAGCCCTTTAACCACTGAGCTATGCCTCAAGCCCCACCAGTCCTTTTCTTAATATTTTATTTTAAGACAGTCTTTTTTTTTTTTTTTTTTTTTTTTTGAGACAGGATCTCAGTCTGTCATCCAGTTTGGTCCTGAACTCACTGCATAGACTGCCTAGCCTGTCCCACCCAGCTAATTTTTATGTGGTGCTGGAGAATTGAACCCAGTGCCTTGTATGTGCTAGGTAAATGCTCTAACCACTGAGATTTGCCCTCAGCATCCTCCTTTTTTTGAGACAGGGTTCCCCAGGCTGGTTCTGAACTCACTATGTAACCCAGGTTGGCCTCAAACTCACAGCAGTCTTCTTGCCTCAGCCTCCTGAGTGCTGGGATTACAGGTGCATCACCGTGCCCAGTTTAGGTAGTGCTGAGGGATCAAGCCCAAGGCCTGTGCTTGCTGGGCAGCCTTCTCACGGCTGTGCTACTTCTCCAGCCACTGCCCTGATTTTGAGATAGGGTCTCCCCAACTCACTGATTTGCCCAGGTTGGGCTTGAACCTGCAGTCGTCCTGCCTCAACCTCCTGTGATTTAGGATGACGGGCCTGTGCCACTATGCTCGGCTTGCAGAAGGCTTCTTTACGTACTGCCTTATGAGCAGATTTATTTTACTCCGTGTGTGTGTGTGTGTGTGTGTGTGTGAACTCAGGGCCTCATGCATGCTAGATAACTTCTCTACCACTGAGCTACAACGCTACAACATTAACCCTTTTTTTCTTCTTTTTTTGAAATTTTAACACAGAGTCTTGCTAAGTTGCTCAGGCTTGTTGCCCCCCTGCCTCAGCCTCCTGAGTAGCTGGAATTATAGGCATACACTAGTACATTTTACAGGAGTGGGAGTGTAGCTCAGTGATTAAAGCACTTGCCCAACAAGCACAAGGCCCTGGGTTTTATTCTCCAGCACCGTCATAATTGGGCATGCTGACACACACCTGTAATCCTGTCACTTGGGAAGGGTGAGACAGGTGGATTGCTGTGTTTTTGAGGCCACCTTGGGCTACACAATCAGTTAAGGGCCATTCTGAGGTATGGACTGAAATCCTGCCTCAAAACTGAATAGAAGAGCTTGAAGAATAGCTCAGTGGTTAAAGCACTTGCCTAGTAAGTGCAAGACCCTGGGTTTAATTCCCCAACACCACATAGGCTGGGTGTGGTAGTGCATGAACTTGGGAAGCTGAGGCAGGAGGATTGCTGTGTTTCAGGTCAACCTGGGTTACATAAAGAGTTCAGGACCAGCGTGAACTGCACAGCGAGACCTTATCTTAAAATAAACAAAGAACCAAAACCAATATATTTTACTCACATAATGTCCACTTACTTTTTTTTTTTGGAGAGGGGGACAGGGTCTTGCTGTGCAAACCAGGCTGGTCCTGAACTCATTATGTAGCCCACGCTAGCCTTGAACTCATGGCAATCCTCCTGCCTCAGCCTCCTGAGTGCTGGGATTACAGCCGTGTGCTACCATGCCCAGCTTTGTGTCATGTGGGGAATAGAATTTAGGGCCTTGCACTTGCTAAACAAGTATTTTAGCCAATGTAACCCCACCCCGCTGCCACTTTTTTTTTTTTCTAAGGGGGGACAGGGTCTTTCTCTGTAGTCCAGGCTGATCCTGAACTCACTATGGAGCCCAGGCTGACAAATTCCTGCCTCAGCCATTCAAGAGCTAACATTACAGGAGTGCACCACCACACCCAGCTATTATGTGGCTCTGGGGGTGAATCCGGGCATCCCTCCTCTCAGGTCAACTGTTTAATCATGGAGCTCCCCCCTGCCAGTCCTTCAGCATATTTTTTAGTTTCAATTCTGAGTCAGGGTCCCTCTATATTGCTAATTACCCAGTGTGGGCATCAACTCATAACCTTCGGCCTCAGCCCCTCTCAGTGCTGAGATTATGGGCCTGTGCCACCAGGCCTGGCTACCTTTTACTCTTGATCTGAATGATTCAACAGATTGACCAGAAAGTAACACAGTTAACCAAAAAGATTTTGAGTGTAACTTTAAAACTTTTGTGAATTTGGTTCGAGTTTTGTCATGGAGAAATTTGGTTTGCCCCGGTAGCTCTGTGACGTGGGGCTAGCTGACATGGTACAGAGTACAACCTTTAGTAAAGATTTTGATCGGAAATCTGACTTCTGCCACTTCAAAGACTTCCTCCCTCTGAACAGAGGAAGGCCAGCCCGGGGCACAGCATCAAAGGAGGAACAAGTCTGGAGCCGAACATCAGCTGCTCAGAAAAGTTAGAACCTCGAAGTGTTCCTTTAGTTAGAGCCCCATCCATTTTTACAGACGGAACAAAACAAAAATTGAGTTCGACGAAGTCTCCTGACTTCTGTTGTTAAATTGATGTAGCAGGAGAAATCAAATCCGGGACCTTCACCCTGAGCTATATCCTAAGTCTTTACTATTATTTTTGAGACAAAGCCTCACTCTGTTGTCTAGAGTGGTCCTGAACTCACTACATATGGAGGCTGGCCTAGAACTCATGGCAATCCTCCTGCCTCAGCTTCCTGAGTCTGGGATTACAGGCATGTATCACCACACCCGGTTTATGTGGTGCTGGAGAATCAAGTCAGGGCCTTGTGCTTGCTAGGCATGTGCTTTAGTTACTGAGCTATCATCCAGTTGGGGAAGCACTCTTGCTAAGGTGCACAGGTTGGGCTCAGACTTTGGTCTTCCTGACTCAACTTCCCAAAGTGCTGGGATTGCAGGATGTACTACCACAACCAGTGAAGCCTACAGCTTCTCTCTCTCTCTCTCTCTCTCTCTCTCTCTCTCTCTCTCTCTCTCTCTCTCTCTCTCCTTTTTTTTTTTGCAAGTTGCAAAGTAGGTGGTTTATTTTGAAAATAAAGACAGAGGGATAGGAGCTGGAGGAACAGTGCAATTGTTAGAGGGCTTGCCTAGAAAGCTTGAGGCCCGGAGTTCGATTCCTTAGCACCACAAAAGCCAGAGAAGGTGATGCATGCCTATAATCCCAGGATGGGAGACCAAAGCAGGAGGATTGTTGTGTGCTCTAGGCCAGCCTGGGCTACATAGTGAGTTCTGGACTAGCTTGCACTACAGAGCAAGACCCTGTCTCTAAAACCAAACCAAACCAAAAGACAGAGGGACAGAAGCACCTGCTCAGCAGAAGGGGTCACGAAGCAGGTTGCCCAAGTCTATTGAGTATGTAATAGCAGACAAGATCCCACATCTTTCTGTTTTGAGTTCCCTGAACTCTCTGTTACAACACAGAAGTGATGAGCAGAAAGTCTGAAGAGCACATGCATGGGCTGCCACAGACCTTTTGCCTTCTTGGACCTCCAGAAGCAACGTGGGTCACCAGCAGCTCTACTGGGGTTGGAGCCCCTGAGAAAATCCGGCCCGGGTTCTTGCTGTTGCTGTGTCTGCTCTGTTCCAACTGGCTCTGTCTGATCCAAGCATTTGCCCTCAGCATGTGCTGCTGGTGTTTCCACCAGCACGCGAAGGATGTAAGCTTCACTGTGCAGGGCTTAGGGATCTTGGTGGCAAGTTGTCCAGGACACATACTTTGTGGAAGAGACTGTGATTGCCCCTTGTACACAAAGTAAAACGTTTACTAGACTTCACAAAATGCTGAGGAAAGAGTCTTCCTCACCGACCTCTCGTGCTCACCAGTCAGGACCAGCCTTTGCCTTGTGCTTCCATCTGGAAGGCTGAAACGTCCTCTTCAAACAACCCACAGCAGCCAGGCCCAGGGGCACAGGCCTGTCTGTAATCCTAACACTCAGGGGATGGCCGCCTTTGGGGCCTCTTATTAGCAAAGGTTTCACTCCTCTGTTCTTGAATCCAAAATAACATATCCTCCTTAGACTTTGAACAAAACCAAATTAAACCAAACAAAAACCAAAAAACCTCTAGAGCTCTGGGAGGCTGAGGCAGGAAGACTGCAAGTCCTACCTGGGCAATTTAGTGATTTAACGAGACCCTGTCTCAAAATCAAAACTAAAAATTGGTCTGAGGATATAGCTTAGTATGAAGGCCTTGAGCGCGATCCGATCCCCAGTACCACAAACAAAAACAAAGACGCTGCCACAAGACAAAGCACCACACACTCCGTACCCATTACTTCTTGGTCTATGACATTTTCTGGATTGACTGTGTCATTGATAGCTTCTGAGGGCCACTAAAAGAAAAGCAACTGTGACTGACAGGAGAAAAGAAATTCTGTGCCTGTGTGTGTGTGTGTGTACGGAGCGGTTTGGATGGCACTCGGGAAAATTCTGCCGGTTCCTGGGGAAGTTATTTCGTTGTGGATGGCTTGTTACTACAGATCATCTATAAAAAGTAAATTGAAAAAGTATGAGTGGTTGGAGTCGGGCACGTTATTACAGACCTAGTGTATTTCACTGAAGGGTCTTCTGTGTTCATGACTGCCACTGAATGCAATTCAGTATTTGTTGCCATCTTTATTGGTTAACAAACAGAATTCTGGGATGTGGTCACATGCTGTTTGATGGTTGAGATGGATCTCACCATGCTGCTCAGGCTGCTCTCAACCTCGTGTTCGAGGGATCCTTCTGCCTCAGCCTCTCACACACCTGGGGCTGCAGCAGGTGTGAGCCGCTATGCTTGTGCGATGCTATTCTTCTTACGTCTCCTTTGCATATGATGGCTCTTCAAAGACCTTAAATAGCTAGATGGACACATTTTGTTGGGTCCCAGGAGGCCTCTCCAGGGAGCAGGAGGCAGGCTGAGATAGGAATGGGCTGTAAATAGAAACCAATTCATGAATTGAAGACTCGCCCCAGATGTGAATTTGAAACACAAAATCAGCGTCAGTAAGAGCAAATGGGTGGGGAGGAGAGATTAAGAATCTCGTGACCCAAATCCAGATGGTTCCCTGAGGCAGTGCTCAGCGCTGAGGTCTCTCTCTCTCTCTCTCTCTCTCTCTCTCTCTCTCTTTCTATCACTTTTTTTGAGACATGGGTCTCACTCTTGCCCAGGCTGGTCCTGAACTCATTATGTAGCCCAGGCTGGCCTTCAACTCCCAGCAATCCTCCTGCCTCAGCCTGAGGTGTCTCCCTTAAAGGACCCCTGCACAGCCCAGATGGTTTATGTGGAATGGGAAGGAAGAGGAGGGACTTCCTTTGTTTCAAAGCCCTAATATACTAACTGTGTAATGAAGCTCTTCCGGATTCCTTTGGAGATGTGGTCACTGCTGTCTTTGAGCTACTAAAGCAATTTTTCCCCCCTGGGCCCTCTAGGCTCGGTATCACCTTGCGGGATAATCATTTGTATCGCCATCTTTACAGCTTCCAAAATCTAACGCGGTGCCTCTCTTGCTACAAGTGTGTGAGAAATGTTCATTGACTTGAATTGATAAGTCCTAAATACAGCAGGCTCCGCTTAGGGGTGGTCCGGTGCTTGGCAACCACTCAAGACAAATAACAACAAAATGGGACCACCGGCTGGCTTGTGAGCCGAGCACTCTGGGAGTCTGCAACATGAGGGTTACAAGTTTGAGGCCAGACTGGGCAACTTAGCAACTTAGAACAGCCCTGTCTCAAAATACAAGCTAAAAACTGTACTGGGAAAGCCAAGTGCAAACGCAAATGCCTTTAATCCCAGTCTCAGGGAGGCTGAGGCAGGACAATTGCGGTGAGTTCTAAGTCTGCCTGGTGTAGCTCAGTCTAAAGGCACTGGATTGAATTCCAGTAGCCAAAAAAAGTATGCTAATACCATCTACCACATTGGATCTCTTTTAAGGCCACATGAAGTAATCTACATAATGTGCTTTGCTCAGTGCCCAACATAGGTTGTAGTCATTTAATAGCTGTTATTATTATTAATACAAATGTTGAATTAAAATAATAATGAGAAATAAATGAGAATTTAAATACTTGTTTCTACTGATCAGTTAGTTACTACCAATTTTTTTTTTTTTTTTTTTTTTTTGAGATAGGCTCTCTTTTCATAGTCCAGGTTGGCCTTGAACTCACAACAATCTTGCTGCCTCAGCCTCCTGAATGCTGAGACTATAGGTACATATCACCATGCCCGGCTTTCTAACAACGACAAGATTTTTTTTTTTTTTTGGGGGGGGACAGGAACTCATGGCTCTGTAGTCCAGGTTGGTCCTGAACCCACTATATAGCTCAGGCTGGCCTCGAACACACAGAATTCTCCTGCCTCAGCCTCCAAACTGCTGGGATTGCAGGCGTGTACCACCAGGTCCAGCTAAATCCTCAACCCCCTGAGTAGCTAGATTGCAGCTATGTGCCACTGCTCCAGGCTAGTAAGCAAAAGGATATGTATTTTAAAATTTATTGATCCATTTATTTCTTTATATTTAAGACAGGGTTTTACTCCATATTCTGGACTGTCCCTAAACTTACTGTGTGGGCCAGCCTGGCCTCATACTCACGGCGGTCCTTTTGCCTCAGCCTCCCAAGTGCTGGGACTGCAGTGGGGAACCACCATACCCATCCAATTTTTGTGTGGTGCTGGGGGATTGAAGGCAGGGCCTTGCACAAGCTAGACAGGCACACTAACCACTAAGCTCCACCCGCAGTTGAAAGTATATTTTTAGTGTCTAGAGAAGACATTTGAAGGAATGTCTTATTTTCCAATGGAGACAATTTGGTTGGCTTAGCAAAATGAATGAGGCGCAGAAGGTGAACTGTCAGAAGGTTTCTCTATTATGAGAAAAATCAACCCATAACAAAATACTGAAAGAGATGGCAGGAAGTAGGAAGATAGACTTGGCGGAGTGGGAAAGGGCTGTGGGGAAGGGGGTGAGGAAGGGACGTAAAATGATTAAGATGAGATATGGAGATACACCAGTTTCTCAAGCTGATTGTTATTATGTCTCTCAAATGCATGTTAATGAAAGAATAAAAAAGAAACTTACCTTAATTTCTAATAAATGATCATGAACTAAGGAACGAAGTTGAATTGATTAGAAATACACATCTTGGATCACACATATTAAGACCCCACAAGGGGCCTATTTGGATCACCATTTGACTAAGAATAAAAGTCATTTCACCCCAAGAAATTTGCCACCACTTGCTGAGCATTGCAGAAAATCCTTGAAGGAATCTTTGAGACAGAGAGACAAGCAGCACCAGAAAACATGGAGGAAAGGAAACATCTAAAAGGAACATGTAACAAAAAATAGACATCAGCCATTTAGGCTGTATCCCCCCAGAGTTATTACTTTTATTTGCATATTAGTGTGCCAAACATAATAATTATATTCAGCACAGGACATTGGTATAAAATCTTAATTTGTGAAACTTTAAACATTTTATTTTAAATTTTATTGTGATAAAAAATTCACATGACATAAAATTTATGTGAAAGTTTTTTGATGTGTAGGATGTGTATAGATATTTAGCGGGGTTGGAGTGGCAGAATGCACAGGTTTTGATTTAGGATATTTTTAGTTAAAAAAAAAGAGTCGGTATATAAGTGGTTGAGGGGCCTTTCCCTGAAGCTGCCATTGGGTGGTAAAGACAAAAGATCATGGAGCTTTAGTCCATTGGCTAAGAACGTAGTCGGCTACTATTTCAACCTGTGACTCTTGAATTTTACTTTTCAATTTAATGCTCTGTAATTAAATGGGTAATAATGATCTTACTTGTTAATTCCTGCTCTCTACTGGGAAAGAACTCTAAAAAAATTCTGAAATAACTAAATGTACCATTATATTTTTTGCTTTATGTGTAATATACTTTTGTGATATAGACTTAAGTTCATCTAATGTGGCGATTTGATATCAATTTAAGTTCAAAAATATTTCAATCAGGACTAATATAGAGAAGAAACGTGACGGTTCTCCAACTGCGTGACATGCCGAGTTCAGAGGATAACAGCACCTCGATCGGCCTTTTGGACACTGTGGCAACTTCCCCATCCATGAACTATCATTTCAGCAACCAAAAATCTGTTCAGGAGCTGGAGGAATGGCACAGTGGTTAAAACGCTTGCCTTGCAAGCGTGAGGCCCTGGGTTCGATTCCCCAGCACTGCATAAACTGAGTGTGGTGGCACATGCCTGTAATCCCTGCACTTGGGAGGCTGAGGCAGGAGGATTTGCTGTGAAACCAAGGTCAGCCTGGGCTCCATAGTGAGTTCAGGACCAGCCTGGGTTACAGAGTGAGGCCTTGTCTCATAAAAAAGAAAAATCTGTCCTATCACATTTGTGAGCATCACCTAGCGGTAACGGTGGCACATTGTTCAAGATGGCGGATCTTTACATTTTTGCACCATACCCGACCAGGTGACCAGGCAGAGGCAGAAAGGAGGGAGGAGGGATTAGGATGTGACTTTGTGATAAACTTGGCCCTGAGTAATAACGTTGTGATGAACGTGGCCCTGAGCCAATGCTTTAGACCTTCCTGGGAAGACTGTGAATCCCGCCAATGGGAAACGGCGGGGGGAGGGCCTTGCGAGTTAGGAAAAAGGTCCCCCCGACCATGCTTGCCGGTCTTTTCTCCACTTGCACGTGGGAAGGACACCCTTTTGCAAAAGGAAATTAAAGCCTCATACCCTGTCGTCCATGCCTCCCAAGTCCATCCTTTGTTTGGACAGGAAGATTG